>CM037635.1:14380448-14509713 GCA_015227895.2 Colaptes auratus | reverse complement strand
GGGCAAAGTCCCACATCTGCCAGGGCAAGACAGGGGAAGAGCTGGAGGCAGCCACTGGGAAAACTCCTCTGTCTCATGCCTTTCACACACACACACAAGTAAAATGAGGAACCTGTGGTCTCTCCAGAAGGCTGACCCTTGTTCCCTGACCCTGCTTGCAATTCAGCAATCCCAGTAAACAACACTTAGCACAGTAACAGATTAATGGATTCAGCATAACACCAGCGTGAGCTGAACTTTCCTTCTCAACAAGCTGCCATTGAAGCAGGTGTGAAGAAGCTTTGGTGCATGTGCCCACAAGCAGAAGGCTCATATCTGTTCTGGACACAAGAGAGGACAGGGCAGGAGGGCAGGGAGCCACAGTGAAAACCTGGAGCCTCCTTCTCCACCTGCATCTCCCATGGCAATGTTTCCATTCCTGCAGCAGCCAAAGCAGAGAGCTGCAGACCAGCTTGTGCTGGCTACCCGTGGCCAAGGGCAGCAGAGGAGCAGAGACCACCATCATCTGAACTTGTCTTGGGGACCCTGCACATCCAGCTCCTAGTATTATTGCCTGCAGACATGAAAACACTCAGCAGAAGAACTCCTGTCTTTTAGCAGCCTCAAGAGTGGCCCAAGTGGCACTGCCCTGGGACAGCACTTGTGCCACTGACAGAAGCCCCAACACAATTGTCATCATTGCAATGCTGACTCCTTCAGGATGCTTTGTGTGGCTCTTCTCCCAGCAACACAGCACCCTCTGGCCAGGCAGAGCCTGGCACCATCAACCAAAGCATTGGGTAGGACCATGAGAACCACACACCAGGTCCAGACCCTGGCAGGATCTTCCCTTTGAGGAACCTCAGCCACAGCCACCACTGCTGCTGCAGCACTTGTTGCCCAACTGCTGACTGATGAAAGTTTGGATTTCACCCTTGACTTCTGCCAAGTTCATTTCCATTCTCAGACATTTCCTCATAGGTTCTTTCATCCACTTCTCCACCTACAGCTGCTTCCTGCAAGAGCCACTTGTCACCTCCTCCTCCCTTCCCTGTAGTGCTCTTCAGCTCTGCTTTCCTTACCATCTCCCTGTTGTATGGCCAGAGTAAAATCCCTCCTCAGACCCGAGTCTCAAACCCCACAGGTGGCTCCCAAGCACCAAAACAAACAGAGACTTTTGCTGAGGAAACACTGATTGACTGGAGGGAGATGGAGACAGGGCAAAAGCACCTGGGTGGGCAGCACACCTGAACTTAGCTTCAGTGTCCATACTTAGATGGCCCTGTGGACCTGGCCTTTTCTAACTGTGGAAGGTGAAGCTCCTGCAGTCCTGGCCTGGGATGGCAAATGTCCTCTGTGACTTGAAGGAAGGTATGGAAAGAAAGGCAGCCCCCTCCTGTGTACTTGGCCACAGGAGTCCTGAGGAACCCAACAACAGTGTGGAGCTCGGATTCATGTTTCCTGGCTGGAGGGAAACATGCTGCTGAGGACTTCAGCTCAGGAGGTCTTCAGCTCTCACATAATGTCAAGAGGAACAGGTGGTTATACATACCCTTCCTCATAGTGATCCCTTTGCTCCTGCCAGGGAGCCAGGGCTCATTGTGCAGCAGTCTGTAAAACACAATGGGAAAACCTTGGATGGCACTTGGAGTTGTTAGTGACAGTGCCTGCTCAGAGCAAGTTGTTCTCATGTGGTGTGCAATGTGGTTAGAAAGGAGGAGACTTCAGCAGGACTTAGACTGCATGTGAGTGAGAAGGAAGGACATGAGAGTCAAGCAGCAGCATCCTCAGACAGGCAGGAAGTGCTTACATGCGCACCGACTGACTTGGTGTTTGCCTCTAATCTTGCTGAATCTGGCCAGGGAGGAAGGCCTTGAGGGAGGCAAGTGGAAGGAGGCCCTTGCCATGAGCAGAAGTCCCAGGCCCTGAGCAAGGGGTCACACAGCCATGTAGTTTTCTCTGGCCATGCTGCAGATGCAGTGCCTGTAACCCGCTGACACGGAGCTGAAGGGTGTAAGAGAGCCAGTCCATGTCCCTGCGTCCAGACAGCTGCCACGCTCCTGAGGGACAAGGTGATCCTCAGCCTCACCCCGAGTGCCCCTCACTTATCTCAAGGGTTCTAAAGCCAGATGCAGTGAGTGTCCATCTTGAAAACACAGCTCTGAAGGGTTGGAGTTTCAGGTGCTCTTTCTGCTCTTCAGTTCTGCTTTGCTCATGTTCAGTAGAAGCAGACCAGCTTCACCAGGACTCAAGTAAGAACGGACTCAGGCAGGTGGTTTATGAACCCTATGGAGCAACCTGATCCAGGTGAGCCTGCTCTAGCAGTGGTGTTGGACTACATGATTTTCAGAGGTCCCTTCCAAGCCCTAACATTCTGTGATGCCATGCAATACCAACGTGGTAGGAGAAAATAATATCCCATTCGATCAGCTGGCATGCTCACCGATAATTCTGCCACACACGAGCTCCTTCTGAATGGTACCTGGCACCTGCAAGACAAACTGGGTTTTTTCCAGCTGGGCCAGTACTTGGGGTAGAACATACTACCTGCCCAGGATGGCTACTTAGGAGGAAGAATATTTAGTTACTTGCAATAAAAGAAATAATAATTAGCCACTTTTTGGTTTGGTATTTGCTAAACTGCAGAGAGAAACAAGGACAAAGACATGTGGATAATATCTTGTGTTATGCTTTAAACACTTCCAATTCAGTGAGAAATGCCCAGAAAGCTCAAGAAGACAGAACAGAAAGACAAGGGACAGGTGAAAGCCTAGAGGCTGAACTATGCAGAATGAAAGACTCTGTTCCTTTCTGGAGCTTCTTCCTCACGCTCTAGATCAGGGATTTCCAAGTGGGGCTGAGGAGACTGTAGAAAAGGGAAAACACCAGCTCAGAGGAGTTACTGCTCCAGGCACCATGCACACAGAGATGGCATTGCCATTGAGCAGAGCACCCCAGTTAGGTGGCAGCTGCAGGCTGGGAAGCTTTTGTGCCTCCTGGTTCTCAGCAGATGTGCAGAATGGTGGCCATGATGTGCAGGTAAGAAATCAGGATTAAGTCTAAAGGGAAGGGGAGGAAGCACACACAAGCATCAGATATCAGGGCTTCCCAGACACTTGTGTGTGTGCAAGTCAGCTTTAAGAGAACAAGGATGTCACAGAAGTAGTGCCCAGCCTCAGAGGGACCACCTAAAAGGCAGGTGTAAAGCCAGAGAAGCTTTTACCATAGCAAATATGCACCCAAAAGGCCATGAAAATGCTGCCAGGGGGAGGCACATCCTCCAGGTCATAATGAGGGCATAGCAGAGGGGATGACAAATTGCCACACAGTGATCACAAGGCATCACAGCCAGCAGCACACTCTCTGCAAGAGCACAGACTGAATAAAGGTGCATCTGTATCCCACGCCCAGCAAGAGATGCTCCTGCCTTGTCCAAGGAGGTTCCTCAGCATCTAGGGCATCTTCTTGGAGGCATAGTACATGTCCAGCATGGAGAAGGGGCACAGGAAGTAGTAGGTGGGGCTGTGGAGCTGGTACCTGAGGCAGATAAGCACAAGGGCAAGTAGAGGACATCAAAAAGACCAAAAAAGACCTTCTGGAAGGGAAGGTGCAAGGAAATGGAAAGAAAATTGGGAGTTTTCCTAAGATGTTGTGTCCTGTACTCCTTGTAACACATCTCCCTTCTCCCTGCTTTTCCCTCTGACTCTAGCTGACACCTTCACCATGCTGAGCAATGCAGAGCTGAACTGCCAGTTCCCATCTCTGCACACACTTTGTTTTGAACAACCCTGCATAACTGTACTGCCTAGCTTGATTTCTTTCTTTGAGTTGGGTTGGGGGAATTATTTTGAGGCTCTGGCTTCTGGAAAGGAGAAAGGAACAGCAGGTGTCCAGAGAAGTCAGAACAGCTTCCAAGCAGCTAATTTCAATGAAGTCCATGTTAAGATGAATGCAAAGCCCACAAAATAATTCCAATTTTACTGGAATTTACACTGCTTAGCATTTCTGATGCATTCCTGTGTCCTCTTTACCTTGCTCAGTCACACTCACTCCTGCTGTTACATCATCATTCTACCTACTTACCAACCTATCTATGCATGTATCTATCTATCAACTGTCTATCAAACTATCTATGGATCTATCTCCCTACCTATCTGTCCCTCCATCTACCTACCTACATACCTAGATCATGCAACCATATTTATTTCTCAATTATTTGTTTGGTTTTAATCCAACTTGACTTTAGATTTCTGAACAAATTGAGAGCTACAGCTGGGTGTACAGCAGGTAATTACAGCTACAAGAATGTTAGTGGCATTTACACCCAGGACCTTCCCTACCTGGAGCACCTGCACATCTTTGTGTCTAAAGCCAAAGTCTGTGGTGTGATGTGCCTGAAGGACACTGCTTTGATCACCAACAAGCAGTGCAGAACCTGAAGCACACGAAGGACAGAGGGGTGATTCAGGGCAGCCAGCATGGCAAGTCCTGCCTCACCCCAAGGCTAGAATCTGCCCCCCTGAGCACAGCCCTCAAAGCTGTTCTTCAGCTCATTTTGCCTCACTGTCCAATCACCCAACCCAATCACACCCCTGTTGCAGGACCTACATCTTGCCTGCGGAACTGTGGAAGGAGGAAGGCCACTCAGAGCCTCAGGCTATGTTTGCTCACCGACAGAAGAAATTACAGAAAGCAACAACTAAATGCCCAGTGTTACCTGGTGCCCTTCCCTTTCTTCCCCCACAACTGGAATTGATGAAGGAATTTATTCTCCTACAGTTTGCAGGACTTTGCAGTGCTGTTAAGGCTGGGTCCTGCTTATGACTGCCTGTGGCACAGACTTCAGAGAAGTCTGTCTTTGTCAGCGAAACAACCAGGAATCTCGTAAAGGCAAAGGGACTCTGGATAGTCTCAGCATTGACCTACTGCTGGTCGCGGTGTGCTCCCGAGCAAGATTCCCGCCGGAACAGAGGCTGCCGCGGGGTGCCGCCGGCTTTTAAAAGCACCGCCAGTGAGGAGGAGAGCCCGAGCGCTCCCGAGCAGCAAGCACGCGGAGACACGGCCGCGCCGGATCCAGCCGAGTGCCGAGAGCCCGGGGGTGCCCTGCGATCCCGTAGGTTGAAGAACAGCGAGTGTTCCCGAGGCTGCTGGTCGCGGTGTGCTCCCGAGCAAGATTCCCGCCGGAACAGAGTGCACCAGCCTCTAAGCCACTTGTTGACTGCAGCTGCTGAGCTGCTCCTTACCGTATTCCCTCCTGCAGCTAACGGTATCGATGTACAAATTATTTGTGCACCTGACCCCTCAGCCAGATCTCCCAGGTGGCAGTGGGGCTGGCGAAGTCAAGGCTGGAATGGCAATGGGGCTGGAAGCGGGCAGGTGCTAGGGTGGGCGGGAATGGAGCTGGCCAGGCAGGTTGCCCTCCAGGCAGGTTGTCACCCTGGAGCAACCCTGTCACCCTGGACAATACACTGACTCTCTACAGTCTCCCTTTGCAGAGCTTTCTGCCTGTGTCCAGCTGTGATCCCTCACCCAGCCAGGAGGCACTACCCCACCCCATGGCCCAAGAAAGCCCAGTGCCACACATGGAGCTGCCAGAGCCTTTTTATTGCTCCCCTAGCCCACAGTGCTGGATTTGGCAAGAGCCTTGCCCACACGGCAGCCCTCGCCTTGCCTTGCCTTGGCAGCGTGGGTCTCTGCTCACTTGAGCGCAGCTCTGGCACGGCCAGCTGCAGCTCTTTGCCCAGGGCATCTCTTGCTCCTGCCGGCTGTCTTCTTTCTGGAGGGGGAGGCCACCCGCCGGCTCTTGGCGACAGCCCTGTCGTGGGTCCGGAAGATGTCCGCTTGCAGCAGCTGGTGCAGTTGAGAGCTCTTCTGCGCCGCCAGCTGCAAGTGTGCCGGAGCAATGCGCTGCTGCTTGCTGCGCTTGGCAATCTTGCCAGCCACCTCCAGGGCCTTGTGGGTCACACACTGCAGCACTGCGGCCAGATAGACAGGGGCCCTGGCTGCCAAGCGCCCGGCAAAGCGGCCCCTGCGCAGCTGCCCGTCTACGCGGCTCACGGGGAAGAGCAGCCCTGCGCGGAGGAGCGGGAGGAGCGATCCTTTGGCTCGCTCTCGCTGCCTGCAGGCAGGCTGCCGGCCACTGTCACCTCGGCCTCACTCTCCTCCTCACACACCGTGCTGTCCTCCTCTGCCCTGAACGTGCTGCTCATGGCTGGCCGTGTGCGGTGCCTTCCTCAGCCCTGCCTGCCTTGCACCCCTCTGCTGGTTTGCCTTGCTGCCTCTGTGCTGGTGCTTCAGGTCCTCTGCTGGGCAGGTTCTGGTGCTTTGCTCACCGGGGCAACAGGAGGAAGCTCTCTCACTAGGTGACAGGGACCAACTGGAGAGCATCTCCTTTGTGTCCTCACCTCCCCGTTGCTGACATCATCCTCACTGGCACCATCCCCCTCCACTTTGCTCCACTGGAACTTAAATATTTTGGTAGGAAAGACTGAGTGAGGAAATGGATTTACCTGTTCATGGACTCATAGAACCATTAAGGTTGGAAAAGGCCTCTTAGATCATCATGTCAACCCAACACCACCATGCCCACTAAACCATGTCCCAGAGTGCTTGTCTGTAGTTGTTTGAACACCTCCAGGGACTGTGACTCCACCACTTCCCTGGGTAGCCTTTCATAATGCCTTAGCACTTACAGTACAGAATTCTTTCTTAATACCCAGTCTACACCTCCCCTTGTGCCATTTGAGGTTGTTTCCTCTTGTGCTCTCATTCTCTCCTCATTCCTTGATAAATTTCCAAGCATTTCTAAGTTGCCAAGTAATCATAATGCATGATGGTGGTCAAGAAGGCCAACTGCATCCTGGCCTGTGTCAGGAATAGTGTGACCAGCAGGGAAGTGATTGTCCCTTTGTACTCAGCACTGGTGGGACCACATCTTCAGTACTGGGTTCAGTTTTGGAATACTTACTGCAAGAAGAACGTTGAGGAGCTGAATTGGGTCTAGAGAAGGGCAACAGACTGGTGAAGGGTTTTGGGAACAGGTCTTGTGAGTAACGGCTGAAGGAAGTGGGTTTGTGTAATCTGGAGAAAGGAGGCTGAGGAACTCCCTGAAAGGAGGTTGGAGTGAGGAGAGTGTTGGTCTCTTCTCCCTGCTAACTAGTAATAGGATGAGAGGAAATGGGCTCAAGGTTTAGATTGGATATTAGGAAACATTTCTTTACGGAGGAGCGGTCAGGCATAGGACAGGCTGCCCAGGACAGTGGTGCAGTCACCATCCTTGGAGGTGATTCCAGAAGTGGTTAGACTTGGCACTTGGGGGCATAGTTCAGTTTTCATGGTGGTTTTGGGTTGACAGTTGAACTTGCTCAACTTAGAGGTCTTTTCCAACCTTAATGATTCCATGAATAGGATGACTATCTCTGTTCTCTCCTCAATTTAGAACTCATGTACTTAAAAGGGTTGTAATTTCTGATTGTTAGAACCATAGTCAAATATAACATTTAATTAATAAATTAAAAGGATGTAATTCTACCAATGGTTGTTCTTCATATCTTTTTTATCCAAACACTACAGTGTTCAGAGGTGTTGGGCTTTCCTCCATGAAGTCAATCAAGATTGTCTTAAATTCTAAATCCTTTATTTCAGTGCATAAGAGAGGCTGTAGAGTGGGATAGGATAGAATAGAATAGAATAGAATAGAATAGAATAGAATAGAATAGAATAGAATAGACCAGGTTGGAAAAGACCTCAGAGATCATCAAGTCCAACCTATCACCCAACACCATCTAATTAACTCAACCATGGCACCAAGTGCCTCATCCAGACTCTTCCTAAACACCTCCAGTGATGGTGACTCCACCACCCCCGGGCAGCAAATTCAAAAGGCCAATCTCTCTTACTGGGAAGAATTTCTTCCTAATATCCAGCCTACACCTCCCCTGGCACAGAGTGAGACTGTGTCCTCTTGTTCTGTTGGTGGTGGTCTGAGAGAAGCCAGCCCCCACCGGGCTACAACCTCCCTTCAGGCAGTTGCAGACAGCAAGAAGGTCTCCCCTGAGCCTCCTCTTCTCCAGGCTAAGCAACCCCAGCTCCCTCAGCCTCTCCTCACAGGGCTGTGCTCCAGACCCCTCCCCAGCTTTCTTGCCCTTCTCTGGACACCTTCCAGCAGCTCAACATCTTTCCTGATCTGAGGGGCCCAGAACTGGACACAAGACTCAAGGTGTGGCCTAACCACTGCTGAGCACAGGGCACAATGACCTCCCTGCTCCTGCTGGCCACACTGTTCCTGATGCAGACCAGGATGCCATTGGCCTTCTTGGCCCCTGGGCACACTGCAGGCTCATGTTCAGCCTACTATCAACCAGTACCCCCTGGTCCCTTTCTGCCTGGCTGCTCTCCAGCCACTCTGACCCCAGCCTGTAGCACTGCATGGGGTTAGAATTATTTTAGAGCACAAAGTTGCTGGATCATTTTAGGTATTTACAAATACAAATAACTATATTCTACCAATGACTCATGTGTAGGGAAGCACATTTGTAGGGAAAAGAAGCAAACAAAAATCAACAAAACTAAACAAACCAACCAGCAGTACTAAACCAACCACAACAACTAACCCAACAAACAATACTAAACATACAGTATCACAGTATCACCAAGGCTGGAAGAGACCTCAAAGATCATCGAGTCCAACCTGGAAAGGGACAGGATAGCATCCAGGTGAGTTTTGAATATCTCCAGTGAGGGAGACTCCACAACCTCTCTGGGCAGCCTGTTCCAGTGCTCTGTCACCCTCACAATGAAAACATGAAACTTCCTATGCCTCAATTTCCACCCATTGCCCCTTGTCCTGTCACTGGGCATCACTGAGCAGAGCCTGGCTCCATCCTCTCGGCACTCACCTTTTACATATCTATAAATACCGATGAGGTCACCTCTCAGCCTCCTCTTCTCTGAGCTAATGAGCCCCAGCTCCCTCAGTCTCTCCTTATACAGAAGATACAATACAATAATGCAATACAATACAATACAATAAATCCAGGTTGGAAGAGAGCTTCAAGATCATCGCCTCCAACCTATCAACCAATCCAACCCACCTAAACAACTAGATCATGGCACCAAGCACCCCAGCAAGTCTCCTCCTGAACACCTCCAATGAAGGTGACTCCACCACCTCCCAGGCAGACCATTCCAATGGGCAATCACTCTCTCTGTATAGAACTTCTTCCTAAGATCCAGTCTAAACCTCCCCTGGCGCAGCCTGAGACTGTGTCCTCTTGTTCTGGTGCTGCCTGCCTGGGAGAAGAGACCAACCTCCGCCTGTCTACAATCTCCCTTCAGGTAGTTGTAGAGAGCAATAAGGTCACCTCTGAGTCTCCTCCAGGCTACAAACCAACCAACCAACGACAACAAAGCCCAAGTGGATTTGTTAGTCGAGTTTGGTTTCTGGAAAGCTTGTTTGTTGTTCATTTAGTATTTTGTATTAAATGTATTGTTTTCTTATGCTCCATCTACATATCTGATGTAGGATTTCAATGATCTACGTTTCTTTTGTCCATTTAGACTGGCTGTTTTTCCTTTAGTGTTGATATAAAGAATTGTGTGGGGGTAAATTCTCATTAAAGTGAAAAATGAAAGCCTCGGTCTCGGTTGTGCAGGTCCCAAACTCCACTTCCTGCTCTCTTTCTTACACTTCTAGATAGAATAGTGTAAGCTCCACCCAATCACACAGATGGCAATGTGTACTCATGATCTATTTATGTTCCATTTCTCATTTTTCCTGTATTGCAAAAATTGTGCTGTCACCTCCAGACTTCCTGCTTTTGTCACACACGTTTGCAGCTTGGCAACTGTGGGACTATCCAAAATCCTCACGCAGAAGGCTGTAAAAGGCCTCGGATCATCTGGTCTCCCGATTCTCTTTTCACGGAATCATGGAATTGTTTTGGTGTGAAAAGAGCATTAAGATCATCAAGTCCAACCATCAGTTCAACACAACCATGCCTACTAAGCTGTGTCCCAAAGTACCATGTCTATACATTTGTTGAACTCCACCACTCTTTCAGTGAACAAATATTTCCTGATATTCAGTCTAAATCTTCCATGGTGACACTTGAAGCCAGGAACTGAAGCATGATCACAAATGTGCTGCTGAACACAGCTGCCCAGACTAAAAGCTTCAAAAGTGTAGGACAGATTTCATTCAGTTCCACGTTTCAAGCCTGAACTTGATGCGATCAAGAATTAAATGCTTCCTATGCAAGTGAATAAGAGTTCTAATGAAAAGAGAAGAGCTTTCCAACAGTGGCTGCAAATATAAATAGGCGTGACTCAGGAAGTGGAGATTTGAGATAAAGAGGAAGAAAGAGAACACAGCAGCAAGAGAAAGAGGAACAACTTCTTGGCAGCACTGTGCTGAGGAGGCTTGGACATATCTTGGCATCTCTGCTGGTGGTTGTCGTGTCTGCCAGTCCAAGGAAATCCCTCAGAGGGGTGGATTTGCTTCTTGGTGTGCAAGCTGCAAATGCTCAGTCTTTTTCCACCTTATTTTTCTGACACATTTCCTGTTTACCAGCTATGACAGAAGAAGTCACATATGCTAATCTGAAGTTTGAAAACAGCTATGAGCTGGATGATATCAGAAGGCGTAAAGATACCAAGGAAAAAGGTATAGTACATACGAAGTTTTTTGGGGGGTTTTGGGGACTGGAAATACTTTTGATTGTCTGCTCAAGGGCTCTTCATTAGCTTTGTTGCTATCAGAAAAGTTATACTAGTTGTAAATGTATCTTGGGTTTTGCTGCTGTCATTTCTGCCTGAACTTTTTAGACTTTTTAGATGAGACAAAGACTTTGTAGTATTGAGAGTGAGATCCCGTGAGCAAAACATATTTCCTGGGTAGCTACATGAACAAAGACTGAGTGGTGGCTTTAACTTTGGCTGTTTTCCTTAAATCAGTGACATTTAAAGAGTTTCTTTTGTTAACCTCCCACTGCTTCTGCTACATCTAGCACAGCTGAAGGGACCTTGGGATCAGTCCTCCATCCTACTATTGTCTGGAAAAGTGATCTTATGATTTCACAGAAAAGCATATTACCAAGTGTTAAACTAAGGTCATATTACTAAGTGTTAAACTGAGGTCAAAGTAATTCTCCTTGTCTCAACTTCATGTTCAGGTTCACTTGAACAAATTTTTATAGTGGATCCATTCCACTTAATTTATCTATTTACATTCAAGCTTGGAACTGAGTCAGCTTTGGCTGGACTCATTTCAGATACTGGAAGGCCACAATGAGGTCACCTGGGAGCCTTCTCTTCTCCAGACTGAACAGCCCCAACTCCTTCAGTCTGTCCTCACAGGAGAGGTGCTCCAGCCCTCTGCTCATCCTCGTGGCCCTTCTCTGGACACCTTCCAGCACCTCCAGATCCCTCTTGGAATAGGGGCTCCAGAACTGGAGGCAGTACTCCAGGTGGGGTCTCAGCAGAGCTGAGCAGAGGGGGAGAATCACCTCCCTTGCCCTGCTGGCCACACTTCTCCTGCTGCAGCCCAGGATCTGATTGGCTTTCCGGGCTGCAAGTGCACACTGAGAGCTCCTGGTGAGCTTCTCCTCCCCCAGCACCCCCAAGTCTCTCTCCTCAGGGCTGCTCCCCAGCCAGTCACTGCCCAGCCTGGATTTGCACCTGGGATTGCCTCGACCCAGATGCAGGACCCTGCACTTAGTCTTGTTGAAGCTCATGAGGTTGGCCTGTGCCCACCTCTCCAGCCTGTCAAGGTCCCTCTGGATGGATCCCTTCCCTCCAGCCTGTCTGCTGCAGCACACAGCTTGGTGTCATCAGCAAACTTGCTGAGGGTGCACTCAATGCCACTGTCCATGGCACCCACAAAGATGTTGAACAAGCCTGGTCCCAGGACTGATCCCTGAGGGACTCTGCTTGTCCCTGGCCTCCACTGGGACATGGACCCATTAACAGCCACTCTTTGGGTGCAGCCATCAAGCCACTTCCTTATCCATCTAGTGGTCCACCCATCAAACCCATGTGTCACCAGCTTGGAGACCAGGATGTGGTGTGGGACAGTGTCAAAGGCTTTGCTCAGGGCCACGTAAACGACATCAGTTGCTCGCCCCTCAGCTATTAATGTTGTGCCCTGTTCATAGAAGGCCACCAGGTTAGTCAGGCAGGATTTGCCCTTGGCAAAGCCATGCTGACTGCTCCCAATCACCTCTTCACTACTCTTCTGAGTCAGTAGTGCCTCCAGGAGGATCTGCTCCATGATCTTTCTGGGCACAGAGGTGAGACTGACTGGCCTGGAGTTCCCTGGTTCCTCCTTCTTACCCTTTTTGCAGATGGGAGCAATGTTTGCCCTTTTCCAGTCTGTGGGGACTGCCCCAGGCTGCCAGGACTTTTGGAATAGAATAGAGAGGGGTTTAGCAACCTTGATACTAAACTAGGGACAATGGCTGATACTACCAAGTGGTAGACCTCTGAAACAGAAAACCAATGAGGAACATGAGGACTGGCTGAGCAGAAACTCCATGAAGCACCACAAGTTGTTGTACACAGAGGCTGGACTAATACCAGGCAGTAGTGCAGATGGGAAGCAAGCTGGCTGTGGGTGCTGGAAAGCACCTGGGGTTTATGATGAACAGGAGGTTGAAGATAAGATAGCAGTGACTGTGTCCCAGTTCAAGACAACATTTGCTGTCAATCTTCTTCCACCTGAACATTCGCCATGCTGAGCTTTACAGAGCAAGGTCTTGTACAAGCAGTCCATCAGCCCATGATTGCTTCACCGCAGCAGCTGACCAGAAGGGACTTCTCAGAAAGGCACACTGTGTAGTTTCCATTCCTGTTCCTTCAGCCTGACACGCTACAGTTCTCCACAAAGTCCATGCAGTGACAACTTTGATCTTTGCATTTGATTTAGTGCTTCCCTGAGAAACTCAATGCTTTTTCTCCCTCCTGCAGTATAGACATGGCATTTTGGACATGGTTTAATGGTCATGAGGGTGTTAGGTCAACAGTTGGATTCAATAAACTCTTGAAGGTATTTTCCAACCAAAACAGTTTTATGATTCTATGATCTTAGAAGTTTCGTGGAGATGGAATTTTTTACATGGGCACACAGTGGTTGGCAAGGGATAATGGCTTTAAACTGAAAGCAGGTAGATTTAGATTCAAAGTAAGAAAGAAGTTCTTGACTGTGAGGCTGGTGAGACACTGGAACAGGTTCTCCAGATACTGTGGATGCCCCATCCCCACGAATGATAAAGGCCAGGTTGGATGAGGCCTGGAGCAACATGGTCTAGGGGAAGGTGCCCCCACACAAGAGGGTTGGAACTAGATGATCTTTAAGGCCCCTTCCAACCCAAACCATTTTGTGATCCTGTGGTATTAACATATTAAGCCTTCCAGCTTCTACAAACAGGGTTTCTTCTGAGTGGCTCTGTCGTGGGTCGAGGCAGACCCCTCCCCACCACGGGCAGAAACAACGACTCTGACAAAGGGGTTGCAAAAGTGATGGAGAGTTTAAACAGGAAGCACTGAGTGTGTGCAGAGAGCCAGGAGCAGTGACAAAAGAAACCCCAAAGCAGAGCCAGAGACATCCCATCCCCACCTGAGGGTGGGCCCAAGACCCCCAGGGCTCCTTCTTCCCCCCTCCCCCCACTGCTAGGCTAGTCTCAGCTGGCCAGGCCTGAGACCGCCCCTCCCCCTGGCCTTGGGCCTAGCCAGGCCCAGGGCCGGGAGATGTCTCCCCAGTTACCAGGTGCCGGCGAGGGAAGAAAGAGGCAGTGCCAGACCCCTGCTGGATCTTATAGCGGTGCAAGGATTGTGGTAGGAGATACCTGGTGTCCTGTGTCCACCCACTGGGCTGGGCTGCTGGACACAGGCAGCACACCACGTAGCAGAGGGCACCCAGCCCAAACCACCACAGACTCACATGCTCAAAATTTCTTCTGCTCAGGAAAAGATTGCTCCTTCTTCTCCTCATTGAGATCTCAGTACTGCCTTTAGGCCATAACCCTAATCACAGGAAAATACTCAGTAAACTCTTAGCTAGAAATCTCAAACTACCCTGAAGTAGCACAAGAATTTAGTGTAACACCCAAATTAACCAGAGATAAGGCCACACATCACAAACTACCACAACCATACAGTGCACATTTGTTTTCAGGTTTCAGTAATCAGCTAAGTTTTGCAACATCTTTCTTTCTCAGTATGTTTCTTGCCACACTTTGAAAGGACTACAGCTGTCTACATTCTCCACTGAGCCACTGTGATCTCTCCAGAGGGACCTTGGCCAGATGGGCAGATGGGCAGAGCCCGACACGATGGCATTCAACAAGTCCAAGTGCTGGGTGCTGCACATTGGCCACAACAACCCCATGCAGAGCTACAGGCTGGGGTCAGAGTGGCTGGAGAGCAGCCAGGCAGAGAGGGACCTGGGGGTACTGGTTGATAGTAGGCTGAACATGAGCCTGCAGTGTGCCCAGGTGGCCAAGAAGGCCAATGGCATCGTGGCCTGCATCAGCAATAGTATGGCCAGCAGGAGCAGGGAAGTCATTGTGTCATTGAGACTCTTGAACGTGTCCAGCAGGAGCAGGGAGGGCATTGTGCCCTGTGCTCAGCACTGGTTAGGCCACACCTTGAGTCCTGTGTCCAATTCTGGGCTCCTCAGTTTAGGAAAGATGTTGAGTTGCTGGAAGGTGTCCAGAGAAGGGCAACAAAGGTGGGGAGGGGTCTGGAGCACAGCCCTGTGAGGAGAGGCTGAGGGAGCTGGGGTTGCTTAGCCTGGAGAAGAGGAGGCTCAGGGGAGATCTTGTTGCTCTACAACTGCCTGAAGGGAGGTTGTAGCCAAGTGGGGGTTGCTCTCTTCTCCCAGGCAAGCAGCACCAGAACAAGAGGACACAGTCTCAAGCTGTGCCAGGGGAAGTTTAGGCTGGAGATGAGGAGAAAGTTTTTCAAAGAGAGAGAGATGCTGCCCATTGGAATGTGCTGCCCAGGGAGGTGGTGGAGTCACCATCCCTGGAGGTGTTCAAGAGGGGATTGGATGTGGCACTTGGAGCCATGGTTTAGTTAGTCATGAGGTATTGGTTGACAGGTTGGACTTGATGATCTTTGAGGTCTCTTCTAACCTATTAATTCTGTGATTCTATGATCTCTCACTCTCTTGCCTTGGGCCATCTTATGCTGCGTGCAGAGACTCTGTAACAGGAAAATAGAACTGTAAAGTAAAAGCAGTTATGGAACAATCCACCAGAGAGATGGCTGCAGTTTAATGGGGCTGAAGCATTCACCATCATCCTGGTAATTTCATCACTGAATTCTTCCCAGGGCCTCCCCCTTCGTCTCACTCTTACGGGCCAGCAGTCTGGATTCTGTTGACGCTGTGCCTGGTGTTGTTGGCAGTGCTGGTGGCCCTGGCAGTTTTACGTGAGTACTGTTGCATTTCTGTTTGCTGGGGGGCGTCAAGCTACTGAATGACATCAGACTTACGTCTCCTCCAGGTGCAATTTCTGGTTCAGCCGAGAACAGGCAACCAGGCAAAAAGAGATATTTTCTCTTGCCACAGCATCTTTGTCCTCTTCTCAGTGTGATGAGGCTAGAAATGAGCAACCTGGAGGGGAGTTGGAAAGGAGTAAAATAGTTGAGTCACTGCTTCCTCTGGTTGCCCTCGCCTGGTCTCCCAAATACTATCCACAATCCTTCTGTACTGACTACAAATGAAGTGAATTCCTCTCTAATAACACTGGATCTGAAGGGAAGGGAAAAGCTAAGGGAACAGGGATAGTTTAGACTGGAAAAAAATGACTCTGACCTTCTCACTCTCTAAAATTCCCTGAAAGGAAGCTGGAGTAAAGTGGGTGTTGGTCTCTTCTCTCTAGCAACAAGTAGTAGGACAAGAGGAAATTGATTCAAGTTGCATCAGGAGGGGGATTAGTTTGGCTGTTAGAAGCAACTTCTTTTGAGGGGATTGAGTGAGTGATCAGTAAATTTGCAGATGACACCAAGCTGGGGGCAGGATTTGCTCTGTTAGAGGGTAGGAGAGCTCTGCAGAGAGACCTGGACAGGCTGGACAGATGGGCAGAGTCCAAGGGCAGGAGACTGAACACATCCAAGTGCCAGGTTCTACACATTGGCCACAACAACCCCATGCAGTGCTACAGGCTGGGGTCAGAGTGGCTGGAGAGCAGCCAGGCAGAGAGGGACCTGGGGGTGCTGGTTGAGAGTAGGCTGAACATGAGCCTGCAGTGTGCCCAGGTGGCCAAGAAGGCCAATGGCATCGTGGCCTGCATCAGCAATAGTATGGCCAGCAGGAGCAGGGAAGTCATTGTGTCATTGAGACTCTTGAACGTGTCCAGAGAAGGATGAGGCTGGGGAGGGGTCTGGAGCACAGCCCTGTGAGGAGAGGCTGAGGGAGCTGGGGTTGCTTAGCCTGGAGAAGAGGAGACTCAGGGGGACCTTCTTGCTCTCTACAACTGCCTGAAGGGAGGTTGTAGCCAGGTGGGGGTTGGTCTCTTCTCCCAGGCAACCAGCACCAGAACAAGAGGACACAGTCTCAAACTGCACCAGAGAAAGTTTAGGCTGGAGGTGAGGAGAAAGTTCTTCACAGAGAGAGTTGTTAGCTGTTGGAATGTGCTGCCCGGGGAGGTGGTGGAGACCCTGGATGTGTTCAAGAGGGGATTGGAGGTGGCACTTGGTGCCATGGTTTAGTAGTCCTGAGGTGTTGGGTGACTGGTTGGACTTGATGATCTCTGAGGCCTTTTCCAACCTCATTGATTCTATGATTCTTGACTGGAAGGGTTCTCAAACACTGGAACAGGCTACCTAAGGAAGCAGTGAAGCCACCATCCCTGGAGGTGTTCAAAAACCATTTAGACATGGCACTTCAGGACATGGTTTAGTGGGCATGTAGTGTTGGGTTGACAGTTGGACTTAATGATCTTGGAATGCTTTTCTAACCTTAATGATGCTGTGATTCTGTGTTCTTCATCTCAGCAGCCTTTACATGCCAATGTTAACATCTATCCCAAATGCTTTATTTATGTGACCTGCTAAAACATTTCCTGCCCAGGCCCCACCCTTTCTCAATGACAGCATTGTGAATTTCAGTTTTCCAGATTCCCCAGGAGTACAGGACACAACTTAGAAACCTCAATGTGACAAAAAATGAGCTGCATGCCAATTTCTCAAAAACACTGCAACAGTTTGAACATCAGCTGTGCTTGCAAGGAGAGGATGACATTAACAATAATAAAGGTAAATCAGCATCCTTTGGTGGGGTCTTATTTTTCAGCATGGCAGGGAAGGAATGGACTTGTATCTTCTCAGGCCTGTCTACTCATGTGAGCCTGTGTCTTTTCTGGTATGACACCTAGAAAGCAGTCAGTGAGCA
This sequence comes from Colaptes auratus, assembly GCA_015227895.2. NCBI lineage: Eukaryota > Metazoa > Chordata > Aves > Piciformes > Picidae > Colaptes > Colaptes auratus. The sequence continues at coordinate 14,492,342 of CM037635.1, read as the reverse complement.
TATCTGTTTCATTCAGTGCCTGGAGAGATGTGCCCAGCCTGGGACCTGGCAGTGGTATCAGGGTTTCAGGATTTAGCTTCCATATGACAGAGGTTCTCTGAAGGGCCTTGGGGGCATGCTAGTTCCTGTCAGCACTAGCTTATGAGAGCTCCACAACAGGCTCACCTGCATCTCCTAGGCAATTTTACAGCGGTGCCTAAGAATTAAACTATGTGAGGAGAGGCTGAGGGAGCTGGGGTTGCTTAGCCTGGAGAAGAGGAGGCTCAGAGGAGACCTCATTGCTCTCTACAACTCCCTGAAGGGAGGTTGTAGCCAGGCGGAGGTTGGTCTCTTCTCCCAGGCAGGCAGCACCAGAACAAGAGGACACAGTCTCAGGCTGCACCAGGGGAGGTTTAGGCTGGAGGTTAGGAAGAAATTCTACACAGAGAGAGTGATTGCCCATTGGAATGTGCTGCCCAGGGAGGTGGTGGAGTCACCATCACTGGAGGTGTTTAGAAGGAGACTTGGTAGGGTGCTTGGTTGCATGGTTTAGTTGATTAGGTGGTGTTGGATGATAGGTTGGATGCAATGATCTTGAAGGTCTCTTCCAACCTGGTCTATTCTATTCTATTCTATTCTATTCTATTCTATTCTACTCTATTCTATTCTATTCTATTCTACTCTACTCTACTCTATTCTACTCTATTCTATTCTACCTAGGGAAAGCCCAGGTAATTTAGGAGTCTCCTACAGTCAGAAGTCATGTACAAGGAAGCATAGCTAAACCAACATGTGAGTTGATTCCCTGTGTGCTGACTAGGTACAGTGCAGGGCTGTTTCTGAAATCAGTTTGGCCCAGCTGTTATTTAACAATGAGCCAGCCAGATTAAAAAGTTCTTTTCAGAAATTATACTCTGAGGAGCAGAGGCATCAGGGAAAGGAATCCTGTTGGTTCTCCTGCCCCTCTGCTCTGCCCGGCTGAGGACACAACTGGAATACTTCATCCAATTCTGGGCTCCCCAATTGAAGAACAAGGAGGAACTGCTGGATAGAGTCCAATGGATGGCCACAAAGATGATGAGGGTACTGCAGCATCTCTCTTATGAGGAGAGGCTGAGAGACCTAGCTCTCTTTATCCTGAAGAAGATCAGACTGAGAGGCATACAAATACCTCGAGTGAAGGTCATGAGAATGGGACTGGGCTCTTTTCAGTGGTGCCCTGTGATAGGAAAAGGGGCAATGGGTACCAGCTACAACACAGAAGGTTTCACTTGAACTTAAGGAGAAAATTCTTTCCTGTGTGGGTACTGGAGCACTGGACCAGGCTGCCCACAGATGTTGTGGAGTCTTCTTCCCTGGAGACTGAAAACCCACCTGAATGCATTCCTGTGGAACCTGCTCTAGGTGACCTACTTCTGTTCATTGTCTAAAATGGGAAGGCAGATGGGTTCACTTGCATCACCTTTGTAGACTCCTAAAACTAGGCAGAATGAATCCCAGGCAACCCAGCACCAGAATAAGAGGACACAGTCTCAAGCTGCACCAGGGGAAGTTTAGGCTTCTCAACCAAATGGACAGATGGGCAGAGTCCAACAGGATGGCATTCAACAAAGCCAAGTGCTGGGTGCTGCACTTTGGCCATAACAACCCCAGGCAGAGCTACAGGCTGGGGTCAGAGTGGCTGGAGAGCTGCCAAACAGAGAGGGACCTGGGGGTGCTGATTGACAGCTGCCTAAACATGAGCCAGCAGTGTGCCCAGGTGGCCAAGAAGGCCAATGGCATCCTGGCCTGCATCAGGAATAGTGTGGCCAGCAGGAGCAGGGAGGTCATTGTGCCCCTGTACTCTGCACTGGTTAGGCCACACCTTGAGTCCTGTGTCCAGTTCTGGGCTCCTCAGTTTAGGAAGGACATTGAGACACTTGAAGGTGTCCAGAGAAGGGCAACAAGGCTGGGGAGAGGCCTTGAGCACAGCCCTGTGAGGAGAGGCTGAGGGAGCTGGGGTTGCTTAGCCTGGAGAAGAGGAGGTTCAGGGGAGACCTCATTGCTCTCTACAACTCCCTGAAGGGGGATTGTATCCAGGAGGGAGTTGGTCTCTTCTCTCAGGCAACCAGCACCAGAACAAGAGGACACAGTCTCAAGCTGTGCCAGGGGAAGTTTAAGCTGGAGGTGAGGAGAAAGTTCTTCACTAAGAGAGTTGTTTGGCCATTGGAATGTGCTGCCCAGGGAAGTGGTGGAGTCATGGTCCCTGGAGGTGTTCAAGAAGGGATTGGACGTGGCACTTGGAGCCATGGTCTAGTAGTCCTGAGGTGTTGAGTGACAGCTTGGATTTGATGATCTCTGAGGTCTTTTCCAACCATACTGATTCTATGATTTACAGCCACAGAGCAGGGTTGTGTTCCTTTGGAGCTGAATCTCCCTCTCTTTCTCTCTTTTGTACCTTGATGATCTTTGAGGTCTCTTCCAACCTTGATTCTATGATTCTATGATTCAATTTGCAACACCTGAATCTCCTCCCAGTGCTGGAAGAAGGGAAGAAACAGGACACTGATTCAATTTTCATCTCTATCTTTACCTGAATCTTCTAGGACAGCAGTGGGATTTTGACTGAATGAGGACTATCTCAAGTGTCCTTAGACCCTTCAGATGTGTAGTGGGTTGAGAGACCAATTCTCCCACCATAGGCAAAAGAGAGACTCAGTCAAAATGGTTTGCAAAAATGGTGGAAAGTTTAAATGGAAAAAAAAACCAACCATAAAACCAATGAAAGTTCCACAGAAAACCACAAGCACCGTGACTAGAGAGAGAGATCCCAGAACATACCCAAAAGCATCCCACCCCCACCTGGGGGTACACCCAAAACCCACCCAGGGCTCTTTCTCCCCACCCCCAACCCAGCGGGCCCAAGGGAGGCAGCTCAGCCCGTTACAGCAGCAGGGAAGAAAAGAGAGAGGGAGGACCCCTCGCTGATGTTTTACAGGGGAGCAGGGCGCTATGGGAATGGAATACCTGGCTGCCTGTGACCACCCACTGGGCTGGGCCCCCCCTGGGACATCCCAGGTGTGGCCTGTGGGGTGGCATCAGGGGCCAGCACCCAGCCTAAATCACCACAAGATGTCATCAGATGCCAGCTGTGATGTTCTGTGAGGGACAGCCTAGGAGCAGAAACAGTGATGTTTTTCCTTTTCCAGGCTTGGACTGTGTACTGTGCCCTGCGAGCTGGAAGTGGGAAGGTGGCAACACTTGTTACTACCACTCGAAGAAAACGAAGACGTGGGAAGAGGCTCACCAGTTTTGTTCCTCGAGAAACACTACTCTTCTGCTGATAAAAGAGGCTTCAAAGCTGGTATGGACTTGTTTCTCGCTCTCTTTAGCATGAAGTTCATGCACCCAGCTCTCACATCATTTTCTTAAATGGTACTGTGAGCAGGAGGATCTCTACAGGTTGTCCCAGGCAGACTTTAGGCACAGGGCTGGTCATCATAGGGACCGGGGGGTACTGGTTGACAGCTGGCTGAACACAAGCCAGCAGTGTGCCCAGGGGGCCAAAGAAGGCCAATGGCATCCTGGCCTGCATCAGGAATAGTGTGGCCAGCAGGAGCAGGGAGGTCATTCTGTGCTGGTTAGGCCACACCTTGAGTCCTGTGTCCAGTTCTGGGGCCCACAATTTAAGAAGGACATTGAGACACTTGAATGTGTCCAGAGAAGGGCAACAAAGCTGGGGAGGGGTCTGGAGCACAGCCCTGTGAGGAGAGGCTGAGGGAGCTGGGGTTGCTTAGCCTGGAGAAGAGGAGGCTCAGGGGAGACCTTCTTGCTCTCTACAACTCCCTGACAGGAGGTTGTAGCCAGGAGGGAGTTGGTCTTTTCTCCCAGGCAAGCAGCACCAGAACAAGAGGACACAGTCTCAAGCTGTGCCAGAGAAAGTTTAGGCTGGAGGTGAGGAGAAAGTTCTTCCCAAAAAGAGTAATTGGCCATTGGAATGTGCTGCCCAGGGAGGTGGTGGAGTCACCATCCCTGGAGGTGTTCAAGAGGGGATTGGATGTGGCACTTGAAGCCATGGTTTAGTAGTCCTGAGGTGTTGGGTGAGAGGTTGGACTTGGTGATCTCTGAGGTCTTTTCCAACCTTATTTGATTCTATGATTCTATGATCACCGCACGGAGCACTGCTGGAAGTCAGAGACATCTTGCCTTGGCTTCCCATGGCTGGCTACTTACTGGGGTGACTGATAAAAGCAAGTTCATGACTGTTCTGTTGTGGGCAATGATTTTACTCATGTACAAGGATTTGGTAAGACACTAGTGTGAAAATCCTCTTCATCCTGGTCTCCCAATGGGCAAAGCACAGAGCCCTCATTTTGTGGAATTTCTGAAATGTCTAAAGGGTGAGTGTCAGGAGGAGGGTGAAGCCAAGCTCTTCTTAGTGGTGTCCAGTGACAGGACATGGGGCAATGGACCAGTGGACACAAACTGGAACACGTTGAGGGTGGCAGAGCAGTGGACCAGGCTGCCCACCAGAGACGTTGCAGAGTCTCCATCTCTGAAGACTTTCAAAACATGCTCAGATGTGTTCCTGTGTGATTTTCTCTAGGTGATGCTACTCTAGCAGGGGGGGGTTGAACTAGATGATCTTCAGAGGTCCCTTCCAATCCTTAGGAAATAATGCTTTTGCCTCTGGATGCCAGCAGATGCATTGGAAGACAAGGCAGAAAAGATGTTCCAGGAGCTTGCAATCACAGTATCAGAATACTTTAGAGGTTGGAAGGGACCTCCAGAGACCATCAGGTCCAACCCCCCTGCCAAAGCAGGGCCTGCCTGCTCTCCAGCAACCAACAAATGCTAGCTCCCCTCTCACTGAGCTGCAGGCTACGAGGTTTCTCCCAGAAGCAAAGGAGAGCAGCTTTATTCTCACTCTCCCAAACTGGTGACAGCAAAGATCGTGAGGTGCAGTCTGTTCAGCCACCTTAACCATGGCATTAGAGAGGTGTGAGGGGAAAAGGAGAAACTGGGAATGACACTGCAGAGGAAAAAAACATCAGAATTTAATTCAAATCTTCAGAGATTTCCCTCCAGCAGTGGTGAGAAGGCATTATTTGTTTGCACACTTACCTATTCTTACCAGGGCATTTCTAAACAAGAGAATACCACTTAATGCCTAACTCCAAGCCCTAATCTACCTGTCATGGTCCAGCCTTTGTCAGTGAGTAAACAATGCTAGAGTCAATTGTGAAGGTTCAAGAAATCAAACCATATCGCTCCTTTTCAGTGCTGACAAATGCTAAGGTCAGAGGAAATGAGTAGGAATAATTCATGACTGAAGGGGAGAAAGCAATCCCCTGTTTCACCCACAGCATTTAAATCAGGTTGATGAAGGTGAGACATCTTTCCAATCAACACCAGCTCTGCTGTCATTTCTCCTTTTGTATCAGACTTTTCCTCGGGATGCAGAACTTGACAGGCTAACAATTTGTGGCATTATGTTCATTAAGCAATCTCCATCAATACTTTCAACTTCTCAGTCTAAATATTTATTTGTAATATCTTCCTAAATATCTGTTTTGAATTGTCCTTACTCTGCACAGATATTGGTAGGAACATTTCCTCAAACTATATACTGGACTGGATTAACATTTAGAGAGGAACAGAAAAATTGGTACTGGACAGACAACACAGCTGTGACAGAAGATCAGAAGGCCTGGTAAGTGGGCAGCTTTCTCACAGTACTTAAAGTTGGTCCTCACTCACATGTGACTCCAGTTGCTCTGGCATACAGAGCACACTGAACAGCAAACTTGGGAAGCAGTTTTCCCTGTACTCTGAGTCTCACTTCCCCATTTCTAATTTTTCTCAGCCTTACCCAAAACTGGTGTGTGATCAGAATCACAGAATTCACAGAATCAGTCAGGTTGGAAAAGACCTTTGAGATCATTGAGTCCAACCTATCACCCAACACCATCTAATCAACTAAACCATGGCACCAAGGGCCTCATCCAGGCTCTTCCTAAACACCTCCAGGGATGGTGACTCCACCACCAACTTCCTGGGCAGCACATTCCAAAGGCCAATTACTCTTTCTGTGAAGAACTTTCTCCTCACCTCCAGCCTAAACCTCCCCTGGCACAGCTTGAGACTATGTCCTCTTGTTCTGGTGCTGCTTGCCTGGGACAAGAGACCAACCCCCACCTGGCTACAACCTCCCTTCAGGGAGTTGGAGAGAGCAATGAGGTCTCCCCTGAGCCTCCTCTTCTCCAGGCTAAGCAACCCCAGCTCCCTCAGCCTCTCCTCACAGGGCTGTGCTCCAGACCCCTCCCCAGCTTTGTTGCCCTTCTCTGGACACCTTCCAGCAAGTCAACATCTTTCTTAAACTGAGGGGCCCAGAACTGGACACAGGACTCAAGGTGTGGCCTAACCACTGCAGTGTACAGGGGCACAATGACCTCCCTGCTGCAGGTCAGGATGCCATTGGCCTTCTTGGCCACCTGGGCACACTGCTGGATCATGTTCAGCCTACTCTCAACCAGTACTCCCAGGTCCCTCTCTGCCTGGCTGCTCTCCAGCCACTCTGACCCCAGCCTGGAGCACTTCATGGGGTTGTTGTGGCCAATGTGCAGAACCTGGCACTTGGATGTGTTCAATCTCCTGCCCTTGGACTCTGCCCATCTGTCCAGCCTGTCAAGGTCCCTCTGCAGAGCTCTCCTATCCTCTAACAGATCAACTCCTGCCCCCAGCTTGGTGTCATCTGCAAATTTACTGCTGATGGACTCAATCTTCTCCTCCAGATCATCAATAAACATATTGAACAGGATGGGGCCCAGCACTGATCCCTGGGGGACACCACTAGTGCCTGGCTGCCAGCTGGCTGTGGCACCATTCACCACCACTCTGGGCTCAGCCTCCAGCCAGTTCCTAACCCAGCTCAGAGTGCTGCTGTCCAAGCCAGGGGCTGCCAGCTTGGCCAGGAGTTTGCTGTGGGGGATGGTGTCAAAGACCTTGCTGAAGTCCAGGCAGACCACATCCACAGCCTGCCCCACATCCACCCAGGCAGTCACCTGGGCATAGAAGGAGATCAGGTTGGCCAGGCAGGACCTGCCCTTCCTAAAGCCATGCTGGCTGGGCCTGATCCCTTGGCCATCCTGTAAGTGCTGTGTGACTGCACTCCAGATGAGCTGTTCCATGACCTTGCCTGGCACTGAGGTCAGGCTGACAGCCTATCATTCCCTGGCTCATCCAGCCGGCCCTGCTTGTGGATGGGCACCACGTTGGCAGCTTCCAGTCTTCTGGGACCTCTCCAGTGAGCCAGGACTGGTGGTAAATGATGGAGAGCAGCTTGTCACTTGGAGGGTGATCTGGGCACAAAGAATGGTTTAAAAAAAAAGTGTCCAGAAAGTTGATTTCCGCAGTTTTGACAGTTGGACTTGATAATTGCAGAGGTCTTTTGCAACCTGAATGATTCTATGACTCTATGAATTCAGCTGCTTGGTTTGAGTTGACCATGAATGCCATATGTTTCTCTCGTGTTTGAGATTTTGATTCAGTGAGGACACAAGGGAAATGTCTCCAAGGGAATGGTGTTTAATTTCATGCTTTTGATTTTATGCTCTCTGATATTTATGTGACACTATTTATTCCCTAGAATCATTTCACTTTGGTTTAACATGTTATTTCAGAAACACAAAGTATTCTCCTTCTTGCTCTGACACCTCCATTGCCAATTTTCTTTTTTGTTACTGGGCTGTCTCCACTTAACATTTCTGTTGAAACAGCCACTGGCACCCTCCAGTTGGTATCTAGCACTCAGTGTTTCTTACTTTGAAGTTTAGGATCCTGCCATGGGTGTAGCCAATTACAATACAATACCATACAATACAATACAATACAATACAATACACCAGGTTGGAAGAGACCTTCAAGATCATCGTGTGCAACCTATCAACCAATCCAACCCACCTCAATACAATACAATACAATACAATACAATACAATACAATACAATACAATACATACAATACAACCTACCTAAACAACTAAACAACTAAACCGTGCCACCAAGCACCCCATCCAGCCTCTTCCTGAACACCTCCAATGAAGGTGACTCCACCACCTCCACAGGCAGCCCATTCCAATGGGCAATCACTCTCTCTGTATAGAACTTCTTCCTAAGATCCAGTCTAAACCTGCCCTGGTGCAGCCTGAGACTGTGTCCTCTTGTTCTGGTGATGGCTGCCTGGGAGAAGAGACCAACCTCTGCCTGTCTACAACCTCCCTTTAGGTAGCTGTAGAGAGCAAGAAGGTCACCCCTGAGTCTCCTCCTCTCCAGGCTAAGCAACCCCAGCTCCCTCAGCTTCTCCTCACAGGGCTTGTCTTCCAAACCCCTCACCAACTTTGTTGCCCTTCTCTGGACACCTTCCAGCAACTCAACATCCTTCCTAAACTGAGGGGCCCAGAACTGGACACAGGACTCAAGGTGTGGCCTAACCAGTGCTGAGTACAGGGCAGAATGACCTCCCTGCTCCTGCTGGCCACACTGTTTCTGATGCAGGCCAGGAGGCCATTGGCCTTCTTGGCTGCCTGGGCACACTGCAGGCTCATGTTCAGCCTACCATCAACCAGCACCCCCAGGTCCCTCTCTGCCTGGCTGCTCTCCAGCCACTCTGACCCCAGCCTGTAGCACTGCATGGGGTTGCTGTGGCCAATGTGCAGAACCTGGCACTTGGATGTGTTCAGTCTCCTGCCCTTGGCCTCTGCCCATCTGTCCAGCCTGTCCAGGTCCCTCTGCAAAGCCTCTCTGCCCTCCAGCAGATCAACTCCTGCCCCCAGCTTGGTGTCGTCCGCAAATTTACTGATGATGGACTCAATGCCCTCATCCAGATCATCAATAAAGATGTTGAAGAGCATGGGGCCCAGCACTGATCCCTGGGGCACACCACTAGTGCCTGGCTGCCAGCTGGCTGTGGCACCATTCACCACCACTCTCTGGGCTCAGCCTCCAGCCAGTTCCTAACCCAACGCAGTGTGCTCCCATCCAAGCCATGGGCTGCCAGCTTGGCCAGGAGTTTGCTGTGGGGGACGGTGTCAAAGGCCTTGCTGAGGTCCAGGTAGACCACATCCACAGCCTGCCCCACATCCACCAGGCAGTCACCTGATCCTAGAAGGAGATCAGGTTGGTCAGGCAGGACCTGCCCTTCCTAAATCCATGCTGGCTGGGCCTGATCCCTTGGCCATCCTGTAAGTGCTGTGTGATTGCACTCCAGATGAGCTGTTCCATCACCTTGCCTGGCACTGAGCTCAGGCTGACAGCCTATCATTCCCTGGCTCGTCCAACCGGCCCTTCTTGTGGATGGGCACCACGTTGGCAGCTTCCAGTCTTCTGGGACCTCTCCAGTGAGCCAGGACTGCTGAAAAGTGTTGGAGTGTGTCTTGGCAGCTCATCTGCCAGCTCTCTCAGCACCCTAGGATGGATCTCATCCGGTCCCATGGCCTTGTGGGGGTCCAAGCGGCTCAGAAGATCTCTAACTGCCTCCTGGAGCAGCGGGAAACCATGCAGCTCCCTGGCTCCTTCTGCCAGCTCTGCAGGCCAGCTGTCTGGAAGATGTTCTGCCATGCTAGGATAGATTGAGGCAAAGAAGGCGTTAAGTCCCTCTGCCTTTTTCTCATCCTTTGTTACAACCTTCCACTCCGTGTCAACCAAGGAGTGGAGGTTGTCCTTGCCCTTCCTCTTGCTATTGATGTATTTATAGAAGGACTTTTTGTTGTCCTTCACAGCAGAGGCCAGTCTAAGTTCTAAATGGGCTTTTGCCTCCCTAATTTTCTTCCTACATGTCCTAGCAACATCCCTAAACATTCCGTAGGTTGCCTCCCCTTTCTTCCAGAGATGGTACACCCTCTTTTTTTCCCTTAGTTCTATTAAGAGTTCATTGCCCATCCAGGCTGGCCGTCTGCCCCGGGGCTCATCTTCCGGGACACTGGCACAGCCTGTTCCTGCACCTTCAAGAGTTCTTCCTTGAAGCAGCTCCAGCTCTCCTGGACCCCTTTATTTTTAAGGGCTGTATCCCAGGGAACCTTCTGAGTTAGTTCCTTGAGTAGCCTGAAGTCTGCCCTCCTGAAGTCGAGTGGAGGTCTTCTTGCTGCCCCTCTTGGCTTGGCTGAATACCGAAAACTCAATTATCTCCTGGTCACTGGTGCCTAAACACCCTCCGACCACCACATCCCCCACCAGCCCTTCCCTGCTGGTGAAGAGGAGGTCAAGCTTAGCCTTACCCCTGGTAGGTTCACGCAGCACCTGGGATAAGAAGCTGTCCTCCATGCACTCCAGGAACCTCCTAGACTGCCTCCTCTCTGCTGTGTTGAGATCCCAGCAGATATCAGGCAGGTTGAAGTCGCCCATGAGAATGAGGTCAGGTGATCTTGAGACAGCCTTAAGTTGCCTATAGAATGCTTCATCAACATCTTCCTCCTGGCTGGGTGGTCTATAACAGACTCCAACTAGGGTGTCTGCCCTGCTGCTCTTCCCTCTAATTCTCACCCACAAGGACTCAACCCGATCGTCCCTGGTCTCCATCTCAACGGCATCTAGTGCCTCCCTGCTGTACAGGGCCACCCCTCCACCCCTTCTTCCTTGCCTGTCCCTCCTGAACAGCCTGTAGCCATCAATTGCAGCGCTCCAGCCATGTGAGTCGTCCCACCACGTCTCTGTGATGGCAACTACATCATAACTTTCCTGCTGCAACAAGGCTTCTAGCTCCTCTTGTTTGTTACCCATGCTTCATTCATTAGTGTACATGCACTGAAGCTGGGCTGCTGGTTTCACCTCTAGCCCTAGCTTACCACCCCCAGACTCCTGCCTGAGGGGACTGGTTCCAGCTCCTTCCCCCTTCGAAGCTAGTTTAAAGCCCTGTCAATGAGACCTGCCAATTCCCTTCCCAGGAGCTTTCTCACTTTGGGGGACAGGCCATTCTCATGTACTGTGACCTTCCCCCTCCTCTGGGACAGATGTGCTCCATCTGTTGCCAGCTGAGCTGCTGCAGTAGAAAGTTCTCCAAGATTGAAAAACCCAAAATTCTTTCGACTGCACCAGCCTCTGAGCCACTTGTTGGCTGCAGCTGCTGAGCTGTTCCTGATGGAATTCCCTCCTGCAGCTAACGGTATCGATGTACAAATTATTTGTGCACCTGACCCCTCAACCAGATCTCCCAGGGCCCTGAGGTCATTTTTGATAGCCCTGGGAGTTCTGGTAGTAACATCATCATTCCCTAACTGCAGAACCAATAAGGGATAGTAGTCAGAGGGCTGTACCAGACTGGGCAGCCTTCTGGTACCATCCTTAACTTGTGCTCCTGCTAGGCTAATAACTTCCCTATGAGATGGGTCTGGCTGACATATGGGACCTTCTGTTCCCCTCAGGAGGGAATCACCATCTGAATGTGCTGATAAGTATTCCACACCATGCTGACATTATGCCAGCTTTAAAACTAAAGTGCTGGATGGAGCAAAGTATCATGGAACCTGAAGTTCAGATTATAGAATAGAATAGAGTAGAATAGAGTAGAATAGAATAGAGTAGAATAGAATAGAATAGACTAGAATAGAATAGAATAGAATAGAATAGAATAGAAGTAGACTAGACTAGACTAGACTAGACTTGAATAGAATAGAATAGAATAGAATAGAATAGAATAGAATAGAATAGAACAGAGTCAATACAGCTGGAAAAGACCTCAAAGATCATCAAGTCCAACCTATCACCCAACACCTCAGGACTACTAAACCAAGGCACCAAGTCCAGTCTGCTCTTGAACACCTCCAGGGATGGGGACTCCACCACCTCCCTGGGCAGTACATTCCAATGGCTAACAACTCTCTCTGGGAAGAACTTTCTCCTCACTTCCAGCCTAAACCTCCCCTGGCACAGCTTGAGACTGTGTCCTCTTGTTCTGGTGCTGCTTGCCTGGGAGAAGAGACCAACCCCCACCTGGCTACAACCTCCCTTCAGGCAGTTGTAGAGAGCAAGAAGGTCTCCCTGAGCCTCCTCTTCTCCAGGCTAAGCAACCCCAGCTCCCTCAGCCTCTCCTCACAGGGCTGTGCTCCAGACCTCTCCCCAGCTTTGTTGCCCTTCTCTGGACACGTTCAAATGTCTCAATGTCCTTCTTAAACTGAAGGAATAGAATAGAATAGAATAGAATAGAATAGAATAGAATAGAATAGAATAGACCAGGTTAGAAAAGACCTTCAAGCTCATCAAGTCCAACCTATCACCCAACACCATCTAATCAACTCAACCATGGCACCAAGTGCCTCATCCAGTCTCTTAAACAGCTCCAGTGATGGTGACTGCACCACCTCCCTGGGCAGTACATTCCAATGGCCAATCTCTCTTCCTGTGAAGAACTTCTTCCTAACAGAAGATCCCTGTTTCCAGTTGCTGCTTCTGGTTTCCAGTTTTGGGGTGTTGCTTTTTTGCCCTGGGCTGGCTGCAGGCTTGGGGGGTCCTTTTATCGCTGGCTTCTGCTGCTGCTTCTGCTCTTTGCTGTGTTTTCCTGTGAAATAGGCTAAGACCTACATTGTATTCTTTTCATTAAACTCTCCTTAGCTCAGAGATTTTGTGTTCTTTGCCCTCCTTATCTGTGGGGAGGGGGGCTTGTTTGTGAGAGCAGACTCGGTGCCAGGGTTTAGTTAGTCATGAGGTGTTGGGTCACAGGTTGGACTTGATGATCTTTGAGGTCTCTTCCAACCTTATTGATTGTATGATTCCATGAAACCAGCACAGATCCACCCTTAGAGTCTGCTGAAGGTGTGTGTTGGCATATTCAGGACAAGGTCAGGCTCCTAGGAACCGCTGCACAAGGTCACTCTGTGTTTTGTTTCTTTGCTGCGGGTGTCTGTGCTCTGTGGAAGCCACAGGAGTAGCTCTCGCGAGGCTCACTCTTTTTTCTGGGAGGGGCAAGGATGTGCTGTTTGGATGAGGTGACATGTAACAAAGGTTTTTCTGTTCTAGGGTAAGGCTTGACAAAACCTCCAAATCCTGTGCATATATTTATTACGGTAGCCTGGGCACTGCAGCATGTACAGTCCGGTATCACTGTGTCTGCGAAAAGCCTGCTGTGCGGCTGTGGGGAGCCAGCCACCACCCCCACAGCTAGCTTGCCAGACCACACCCATGGGAAGCCGGAAGATACTCTGCAAGGTCAGACATGTTTTGGTTTGTTTCTGAGAACTGCAAAAGGAAACTTTCAATATAGAATAGAATAGAATAGAATAGAATAGAATAGAATAGAATAGAATAGAATAGAATAGACCAGGTTGGAAGAGACCTTCAAGATCATCATGTCCAACCTACCATCCAACACCACCTAATCAACTAAACCATGCAACCAAGCACCCTATCAAGTCTTGTCCTGAACACCTCCAATGGTGGTGACTCCACCACCTCCCTGGGCAGCACATTCCAATGGGCAATCACTCTCTCTGTGTAGAATTTCTTCCTAACCTCCAGCCTAAACCTCCCCTGGTGCAGCTTGAGACTGTGTCCTCTTGTTCTGGTGCTGCTTGCCTGGGAGAAGTGACCAACCTCCACCTGCCTACAACCTCCCTTAAGGTAGTTAGAGACAGCAATAAGGTAGTTGGAGACAGCAAGAAGGTCTCCCCTGAGCCTCCTCTTCTCCAGGCTAAGCAACCCCAGCTCCCTCAGCCTCTCCTCATAGGGCTTCTGTTCCAAACCCCTCCCCAGCCTCGTTGCCCTTCTCTGGACACCTTCCAGCAAGTCAACATCCTTCCTAAACTGAGGGGCCCAGAACTGGACACAGGACTCAAGGTGTGGCCTAACCAGTGCAGTGGACAGGGGCAGAATGACCTCCCTGCTCCTGCTGGCCACACTATTCCTGATGCAGGCCAGGAGGCCATTGGCCCTCTTGGCTGCCTGGGCACACTGCAGGCTCATGTTCAGCCTACCATCAACCAGCACCTCCAGGTCCCTCTCTGCCTGGCTGCTCTCCAGCCACTCTGACCCCAGCCTGTAGCACTGCATGGGGTTGCTGTGGCCAATGTGCAGAACCGGCACTTGGATGTGTTCAATCTCCTGCCCTTGGACTCTGCCCATCTGTCCAGCCTGTCTGTGTGTGATCAGACCTATTACAGTTCCCTGTTTTCACTCTCTTTTAGACAAAAGCCAGCATGGTGATAGGCTTCAGGAGTGACCCAAGCCTGTCACTCCAAACTGCCAAATGGTTACTCAATTTTAATCAACACAAGGGATGGACAAAATGGCTCAAAGTGATCACCAGGAAAAGAAGCACAGTGAGAAGGCAAACGTGCAGGAATGCTGCTTCTCTCCCAGCATCCACTGGTACAAGCTTGCCAGTTCATAACTGTACAGCTGTAATGTAACACAGGCAATGAACAATAAACACTTCCATTCAGGAGATACTTCTGATGTCCTCTTGATCTGACCACATTGATATACTAGTAGGCTGTGGAGTGGAATGGAATGGAATGGAATGGAATGGAATGGAGTAGAATAGAATAGACCAGGTTGGAAAAGACCTTCAAAATCATCAAGTCCAACCTATCACCCAACACCATCTAATCAACTAAACCATGGCACCAAGTGCCTCATCCAGGCTCTTCCTAAAGACCTCCAGGGATGGTGACTCCACCACCACCCTGGGCAGCACATTCCAATGGCCAATCTCTCTTTCTGGGAAGAACTTCTCCCTAACATCCAGCCTAACCCTCCCCTGGCACAGCTTGAGACTGTGTCCTCTTGTTCTGGTGCTGCTTGCCTGGGAGAAGAGACCAACCCCCACCTGGCTGCAACCTCCCTTCAGGGAGTTGTAGAGCAACAAGATCTCCCCTGAGCCTCCTCTTCTCCAGGCTAAGCAACCCCAGCTCCCTCAGCCTCTCCTCACAGGGCTGTGCTCCAGACCCCTCCCCAGCTTTGTTGCCCTTCTCTGGACACCTTCCAGCAACTCAACATCTTTGCTAAACTGAGGAGCCCAGAACTGGACACAGGACTCAAGGTGTGGCCTAACCAGTGCTGTGTACAGGGGCACAATGACCTCCCTGCTCCTGCTGGCCACACTGTTCCTGATACAGGCCAGGATGCCATTGGCCTTCTTGGCCACCTGGGAACACTGCTGGCTGATGTTCAGCCTACTATCAACCAGTACTCCCAGGTCCCTTTCTGCCTGGCTGCTCTCAGCCACTCTGACCCCAGCCTGTAGCACTGCCTGGGGTTGTTGTGGCAGATTTACTGCCAGTCCAGCAGCAACTGCTGTTGCGGGAGCTGTAGTCGTAACTGTAAAGGTAGCTGGAGTTAGATTGTGGTTTCACTGTGAATCAGGAAGGAGCTAGCTGCTTCTCCTCAAAAATTGACTGAATCAGTCCAAAAAGAACTCTCCTGAGAATCTCTTTAAGGTCAGGAGTACCACCTCTAGTTGTTCTGCTGTCAGCAATTTGCCCTGCATCTCCATCCAGTGATGTTCTCAATAACTCAGCTATATCTTTAAGACAAATCTTCTCCTCCTCCTCAGCAGGGTCTCTTAAAGCAGGAGTTCCCTCACCAGCATCAGCTTCTGAATCAGCTTTGCTCTTTCCACCTCTCGTCTTTAAAACAGCTACCTGCTTAACTGGAGCGGTGTTTGAATTTACAGCTGGCTTAACAGAAGCTGACAGGTTCTGGGACGGATCAGCTGCTGTGGAGGACACTTCCGGTCCCGCTGAAGAAGAAGGAGGAAATGGCTTTGCCGCATTAATGGCTGCCGAGGACGTGGGAGCCGCCATGTTAGGCACTGCCGCTGCAGCTGGCTGATTGCCAGAACCACCAACAGCACCGTTCAGAGCAGCCTTTCCGATGGAGTTTTTAGCTTTCTCTTTCACTGATACAGATCCTCTATTCTCCTCATCACTAGATATTTCTGGGGTCGAGTTAGAGCTGTTCTTTCTCCTCTTAGGCCTACGCCTAATTACAAAACAGGCCCTAGACACCTTTCTCTCCCGGTACAGAGCGTAGAACAAGTACGCAATCACCATCACCAGCAGCAGATTCAAACACATCACATAAATCACCTTTGGATCCCAGCCATCACTTAAAACAACCCTTTCACCTACTGGGATCTTAAACTTCTTTATCTCCATGGGCAGAGTGGTTGAGGTCACATTCCTGTATCTATGAAGCCAAAAGAATCCCAGGCACCGCTCATAGAGAAGCTGAATCTTATACTTAAACCATAAATACAATTTATACATCAAGTATCTGCCTAAGTGATCGCTAATCAATCCTAGGCCATGCTTATAGATAAGGACCCCAAAGATTGAAAACAACAGACGCTCTAAAAGCCAAAACACTTTCATCTTTGCAACTCCGACCTGAGCAGACAATAAATCAAGCAACTTTTGCTCTGCTTCTGGACAGCAACTATCCACAAGCCCCACGTTGGGCGCCAATTAAAAAGTGTGGTGGGGTGAGAAAGTTCCCTCCCCACACACAGGGAAAGAAACCACAGCTAGCTCAGTCGGAAAAGCAGATGAAAGCTCTATTTACAGGCATCAATGGAATGCAATGAGTATGTACACAAATATACAATAGTTACAATAGATACAGAAATACACAGCAATGAACACAATGCAGAAAAGCCTTCTCCCTCCAGCCGGCCAGGGGGGTTCCCTGAACCCCCCTCTCTCCCTCCCTACCTCCCCTTTTTCCCAAAAAGGGTTAGAGAGAGAGAGAAAGGCAATTAAGGAAGAAAAATTCTGTTAGCTCAAAAGCACATGCAAGAATTAGCTTTCTGATCTGGTTAGCTGTTAACTCAAGGCCGTTCCTGCTTCAGAAAGAGAGAAGCCGTCCAGCCCACAGGACAGAGAAGCACAGACTGCACCCAGCCTGAACCCAGACCAGACTGAACTAACAGAACCCAAACTTAAAATTGCATTCTACAATCTACCAATGAAATTAGTTTAGACTATCTTGGTTTTGTTCAAATATCAAAAACATTCAGCCAGAGTGTTCAGCAACTGTCTCTTTCTTAAAGGCATAGCCTCAACCGGGAAGGGAAGGGAAGGGAAGGGAAGGGAAGGGAAGGGAAGGGAAGGGAAGGGAAGGGAAGGGAAGGGAAGGGAAGGGAAGGGAAGGGAAGGGAAGGGAAGGGAGATAAAAACACCACTTTTGTTACTTCCATTCCTGATGTAGGATCTGTTTTAAAAGGTTATTCCAAAAAACCCCCGAAAGTTGCATAATTGACAGGATGCTTATGCATCTGAGAGCTATCAAAATGATACAAGAAAATAAGTCATGTTTTCTCTCCAGGAGTAAAATAAGGTTGGAGAACGTTTTCCCTGCAAGTGGTTCATTACACACTTGTGTGGCTGTTGCTAAGACTAAAGAGGTTACTGTCAGAAAAACCTGCAACAAAACTGAGTAGCTGAGTGTGCCAGTTCAGGCTGGGTGCCTCCTGCTGCTGCCACACAAGCTTCATCTCCAGTGTCCTGAGGGTCCAGCCCAGTGGGTGGACACAGGGGGCTGTGTATTTCATACCCATAATATCCTGTGCCCTATAAAGCAGCTGCAAAGTCTTTCTCTTCCTCTTTGTTCCCTCTCTGCTCCCATGGGAGATGCTCCCTATTGGGTAACGCTGGGGAGTTTCTCAAGGCTCTCAGGCCTGGCCAGGCCTAATGCCAGGTGGAGAAGGGGTTGGGGCAGTCTCAGACCTGGCCAGCTGAGACCAGCCTGGGAGGGGTGGGGTGGAGAAAGAGCCCTGGGGGGTTTGGGTATACCCCTGGGTGGAGAGAAGGGAAGTGCTGGGAGGCTTTTGGGTGTGCTGTGGGGACTCTCTGTGCTTTGGGTTTCTTTTGTCACTACACTTCCAACTTCTGTACAACACTGATTGCTTTTCCATTTAAACTTCCCATCCCCTCTGCAATCCATTGGTGTGATGAGTCTCATTCTTTTGCCCCTCTCAGGGGCAGGAGAGGATCTGCCTCAAACCAGGACAAGTGTAAAGCTAAATAAGAAGAGGCCCTTACTGTACATGGAGGTTTTGAAAGAAAACAAATGCCAAGGAATTCAGAAGGCTACACCATGGAATGGCAGTAATGAAAACCCAACCCAGTAGAATCCTAGAATCAATAAGGTTGGAAAAGACTGCAGAGATCATCAAGCCCAACCTATCACCCAACACCTCCTGACTAACTAAACCATGGCTCCAAGTGCCATGGCCAATCCCTTCTTGAACACCTCCAGCTTGAAAGAAAAAAACCCAACCCAACCAACAAAAAACCCCTCCAAAAAATAACCCAAAAAACACCCAAAAAACCCCCACAAACCAAAAACCCCCAAAAAAACAGCCCCAAAACCCAAGCAAACAAAACCCAAACCAAGAACAACCACCCAAAAATCACACTCTAGAGAGGAACAAACCCAACCAAACACCACAACAGCAACACAAACCAATTCCCCATCCATCAGCTACAGCCAGTTAAACTCTTTGACCAGGCACCAGCAGCCAAAAAGGCACCAAAAAGCCAAGGCACACACTATGGGGGGAACAGATGCTCTGTGCTTTCTCTGTCATCAGGTAGTCTATTAAAGAGCAATAAAACATCTGAAAAGTTAGACTAAATGCCCTTGTCTCTGCTGTCTGGGGGTTGGTTTTGCATCCATCTTCTCCCTTCTCCAGTCACTGCCTACACTGAGCAGCTGTTTATGGAGAGCTCTGCCTGTTGGCAGATGAGGAAGGCACTCCAGATGAAACACACATGCCCAAGGTGAAAGCTGAACAGATAGGGAGGTTTGATAGCATGAGGAGTGGTAGCAAATTCTGTTGTAACTGCCCTACCAAGAGGTTTCCAGGGCTGGATTTACTCTTTCCTCACCAGTGTTTCTCGCCCTTGCACAAGAACCAAACTCTTTAGGCTGGTTTCCCGTTTGCAGCTGCACAGGGGGTTGATCCTAACTCCTGCAGAAACGTCTTTAAAAGGTATTCCTGGTCACTCCAGGACAGACTTGCAAAGGTGGGATCAGTCAGAGGCCTGCTGCATAATTCGGGCACAGAAAGCAGCCCTGCTCTGCAGTCATTACTTCAGGTGTTAAGTGTCATCACCTCACCAGCCTCAAGCCAAATGAATGACCTGGGAGCCAAAGGGACTTTGGGATTCATGCATGCAGCAGCAGCTTTCTCACACGAGGCTCTGCCCCCAGAAGACAGCCTGCCTGTACTCCAGGTGTGATCTCCCCAGTGATGAGTCTAGGGGGACATGTACTTCCCTGGTGTTGCTGGACACACTATTCCTGATCCAGGCCAGGATGCTGTTTGCCTTGACCACCATAATGCATTATGACTGCTTGTCAGCTTAGAAATGCAGCCTCTTTTCCCTTTCTTAGCTGACCTCTCTGCAGACTCAGGAAACTTACAGTATCAAAAAAGGGCACAAATGTAACAATTTCAGCATTTGTTTGATTAAGGAAGTGAATAATATCATAGTATCAGTCAGGGTTGGAAGGGACCACAAGGATCAGCTAGTTCCAACCCCCCTGCCATGGGCAGGGACACCCCACACTAGATCAGGCTGGCCAGAGCCTCATCCAGCCTGGGCTTAAACACCTCCAGGGACAGGGCCTCAACCACCTCCCTGGACAACACATTCCAGGGCTTCACCACTCTCATGGTGAAGAACTTCCTCCTCACCTCCAGCCTGAATCTCCCCACCTCCAGCTTCATTCCATTCCCCCTAGTCCTATCACTACCTGATAGAGTAGAATAGAATAGAATAGAATAGAATAGAATAGAATAGAATAGAATAGACCAGGTTGGAAAAGACCTTTGAGATCATCAAGTCCAACCTATCACCCAACACCATCTAATCAACTAAACCATGGCACCAAGGGCCTCATTCCAGTCTCTTCCTAAACTCCTCCAGTGATGGTGACTCCACCACCTCCCTGGGCAACACATTCCAATGGCCAACCACTCTTGCTGGGAAGAATTTCTTCCTAACCTCCAGCCTGAACCTCCCCTGGCACAGCTTGAGACTGTGTCCTCTTGTTCTGGTGCTGCTTGCCTGGGAGAAGAGACCAACCCCCACCTGGCTACAGCCTCCTTTCAGGGAGTTGTAGAGAGCAAGAAGGTCTCCCCTGAGCCTCCTCTTCTCCAGGCTAAGCAACCCCAGCTCCCTCAGCCTCTCCTCACAGGGCTGTGCTCCAGACCCCTCCCAGCTTTGTTGCCCTTCTCTGGACACCTTCCAGCAACTCAACATCTTTCCTAAACTGAGGAGCCCCGAACTGGACACAGGACTCAAGGTGTGGCCTATTCAGTGCTGAGTAGAGACTCCACAAACACCTGGACTTCCAGGAAGAAGCTCTTGCTGTTTGAGCTGATGTATAATTTCTTGTGCTGCATGTCAAAATGTGTTCTGAAGATCTGGCATGGCACAAACAGTTTTTGCTAGTTGGCAGCACTGATGGTAAGCAGTAAAATGATTTCTTGACTGAAATAAAACAGAGTGCTTCCAGTTTGTTGTCAGCAAATGTGGCTGCAGTCATTCTCCTGGAAATCTTAAGGCACAGGTGTGGTGGGTTAGAAGGCAGATCCTCCCTTGCCTCCCACCAGGGCAAAAAACCAGAGACTCACATAAACAGATTGCAGAAGTGATGGAAAGTTTAAATGGAAGAGCAGTGAATATTTTACAGAGAACCACAAGCACAGTGACAAAAGGAGATCCCAAAGCATACCCAGAAGCATCTCAACACCCCTCCCCTCACCTGAGGGTACACCCAAAACCCCCAGGGCTCCTTCTTATCCCCCTCCACTGTTAGGCTAATCTCAGCTGGCCAGATCTGAGATTGTCCTTCCCACTTTTCCTCTGGGCATTAGGCCTAGCCAGGCCTAAGAGGCCTTGAGATAACTCCCCCTCCATTTCCAGACAGGGAGCATCTCCCACGGGAGCAGCGAGGGAAGAAAGAGGAAGTGTGAGACCTTGCTGATGGACTTATAGGGAGCAGGACACGATGGGAATGAAATACAAAACTTCCTGTGTCCACCCACTGGGCTGGACACCTTGGTCATCAGAGGTGTATCTTGTGTGGGAGCAGCAGAAGGCACCCAGCCTGAACTGCCACAGCAGGAAAAATCAAAATGTAGTGAAATTCATTATGCAAATGGCAAGGCCAGATATGTGGGAGATGGTAGCCAGGGCCCTCAGATTCAGAAAGGGCTCAAAAAAAAGAACCTGAGTATAAAACATCTCCTGTGAGTGTGAAGAGGAATTATGAATAGAGCAGGATCACAAAGATTACAATTGCAATTACAATACACCAGGTTGGAAGAGACCTTCAAGATCATCGCGTCCAACCTATCAACCAATCCAACCCACCCAAATACAATACAGTACAATACAGTACAATACAACCCACCTAAACAACTGAAAAACTAAACCCTGGCACCAAGCACCCCATCAAGCCTCTTCTTGAACACCTCCAATGAAGGTGACTCCACCACCTCCACGGGCAGCCCATTCCAATGGGCAATCACTCTCTCTGTATAGAACTTCTTCCTAAGATCCAGTCTAAACCTGCCCTGGCGCAGCCTGAGACTGTGTCCTCTTGTTCTGGTGCTGGCTGCCTGGGAGAAGAGACCAACCACTGCCTGGCTACAACCTCCCTTCAGGTAGTTGTAGACAGCAATAAGGTCACCCCTGAGTCTCCTCCTCTCCAGGCTAAGCAACCCCAGCTTCCTCAGCCTCTCCTCACAGGGCTGTGCTCCAGACCCCTCCCCAGCTTTGTTGCCCTTCTCTGGACACCTTCCAGCAACTCAACATCTTTCCTAAACTGAGGGGCCCAGAACTGGACACTGGACTCAAGGTGTGGCTAACCAGTGCAGTGTACAGGGCAGAATGACTCCCTGCTCCTGCTGGCCACACTGTTCCTGATGCAGACCAGGATGCCATTGGCCTTCTTGGCTGCCTGGGCACACTGCAGGCTCATGTTCAGCCTACAATCAACCAGCACCCCCAGGTCCCTCTCTGCCTGGCTGCTCTCCAGCCACTCTGACCCCAGCCTGTAGCACTGCCTGGGGTTGCTGTGGCCAATGTGCAGAACCCAGCACTTGGATGTGTTCAATCTCCTGCCCTTGGCCTCTGCCCATCTGTCCAGCCTGTCGAGATCTCCCAGGGCAGGAAGTAACTAGAGCAAAGGTAGTGACTTTCAAGTGTTGGTACATAAAACAGAGGTAACACCACATGCAGAACTCTTGGTAGCACTGTTCTCATCACCAATCTTTAAGAAGGATATGATATGTTTTGAACAGAGGGAGACAAGAGCTATCTCTAAAACCACTCAGATATAGATTCTGGCAGCATTCAGGAGGACAAATCACCTTGAATTTTTTGTCCTTGCTAATGACAGGCAAGTAAGGTTAATGGGGGAGAGTGCTGAAGAATGCCTGCCCAAGAGTAAAGGAGTGTACCATAGTTTAGTAGCACTTCAGAGCTCAAAGTTAGAACAATTTCTTACATGGGAGGAAGGAAATCCTGGAACAGCTCTCAGAGAGTATCTGTTACAACTCAACCCTCCATGGAAGCTGATCTGATGCTTTTATCAAGGAATGAGAATAAGAGCACAGGAGGAAACAACCTCAAATGGCACAAGGGGAGGTGTAGATTGGCTATTAAGAAACACTTCAGTACTGTAAGTGCTAAGGCATTGGGACAGGCTGCCAGGGAAGTGGTGGAGTCACACTCCCAGCAGGTGTTCAAAACAACTACAGACACAGCACTCTGGGGACATGGTTTAGTGGGCATGGTGGTGTTGGGTAGATGGTTGGGTGCGATGGTCTGAGAGGCCTTTCCCAACCTTAATGATTCTACAAGTCCATGAACAGGCAAAACAATGACATTCCATCTTTTCCGACTGACATGTTTTGAGATATAAGTTCCAGTGGAGCAAAGTGGAGAGCTCACTCGCCAGGGATGGTGCCACTGCCGATGATGTCAGCAACGGGGAGGTGAGGACACAAAGGAGATGCTCTCCAGCTGGTCCCTGTCACCTAGTGAGAGAGCTTCCTCCCTGTTGCCCCGGTGAACAAAGCACCAGAACCTGCCCAGCAGAGGACCTGAAGCACCAGCACAGAGGCAGCAAGGCAAACCAGCAGAAGGGTGCAAGGCAGGCAGGGCTGAGGAAGGCACCGCACACGGCCAGCCATGAGCAGCACGTTCAGGGCAGAGGAGGACAGCACGGTGTGTGAGGAGGAGAGTGAGGCCGAGGTGACAGTGGCCGGCAGCCTGCCTGCAGGCAGCGAAGAGCGAGCCAAAAGGAGCCGCTCCTCCCGCTCCTCCCGCGCAGGGCTGCTCTTCCCCGTGAGCCGCGTAGACGGGCAGCTGCGCAGGGGCCGCTTTGCCGGGCGCTTGGCAGCCAGGGCCCCTGTCTATCTGGCCGCAGTGCTGCAGTGTGTGACCCACAAGGCCCTGGAGGTGGCTGGCAAGATTGCCAAGCGCAGCAAGCAGCAGCGCATTGCTCCGGCACACTTGCAGCTGGCGGCGCAGAAGAGCTCTCAACTGCACCAGCTGCTGCAAGCGGACATCTTCCGGACCCACGACAGGGCTGTCGCCAAGAGCCGGCGGGTGGCCTCCCCCTCCAGAAAGAAGACAGCCGGCAGGAGCAAGAGATGCCCTGGGCAAAGAGCTGCAGCTGGCCGTGCCAGAGCTGCGCTCAAGTGAGCAGAGACCCACGCTGCCAAGGCAAGGCGAGGCGAGGGCTGCCGTGTGGGCAAGGCTCTTGCCAAATCCAGCACTGTGGGCTAGGGGAGCAATAAAAAAGCTCTGGCAGCTCCATGTGTGGCACTGGGCTTTCTTGGGCCATGGGGTGGGGTAGTGCCTCCTGGCTGGGTGAGGGATCACAGCTGGACACAGGCAGAAAGCTCTGCAAAGGGAGACTGTAGAGAATCAGTGTATTGTTTTGGTTGGAAAAGACCCTTAAGATCATGGAGTCCAAGCCTTGCAGAGGAGGCTGGCAACCTGCCTGGAGGGCAGCTCTTGCTCCAGCTTGGGTTTGCATTTGGGCTGGATGCACCTGAGAGGGGAAGAAGGGGTCTGACCCAAAGGGACGGGTGCAGGCTGTGAGGGGTGGTGAGAGTGAATGTTTCTGGAAGAGCAAAGGGCTCCCATGGCTCCTTCAGTGCCATTTCATAGGGGAACATGGGACAGACAACAAGTGCCCTGCAGTCCAGCTGCTTCCCTTCCTGAAAGGGCAGGGCAGGAAAGCATTTGGGCTGCCCACAGACACCACCCCAGTTGCCACAGCTGCCTGCCTGTGCAAGGCCAGTGGCCACTGTCTCCCACATCATTCCTTCCATGGCTCTTGGAGGGCCCTCACCTTCCTGATCCAGCCTGAGCACGCTGCCTGCCTTTCGTTCGGGTGGAGAGCACAAGGGCAGGCCGTCCCGTGGGATCTTCCCATTGGGCATTCCCCCACTGGAGGCCCTGGGAAGGCAGGAAAAGCTGCTTCTGACAACAACTGTTACTCATTTCACCCCACTTTTCCTGTTTATCATTCAGGTTCACAGCTCCTTCGTTGCAGGGTTTCATAGAAGCTCTGCCCATGAAGCACTTGGGCTCAAGGAACAGCTACAAGTCCCTCACCTTTCCACCTTGTTCTACTAGCATGTTTCAGACATGGTTTCCAGAGGAGACAAAGGGAAAGACACATTCTTCTCTTTCAGCCTCAGACACAAGACATGGAACAGAAACACATCCCTAAGGCACTGGGAAATGGTCTCAGTGGCAGCACCAACTGCATGCTGCTGATGCAAATGACACTGAAATAAACACTGATACTGTGGGGAATTTATAAACCAAGCAGGAATTCCTTATTGATCATCAGGATACCAAATGCAGCAGTCACCAGCTGTCATCATAGAATCCCTTTGGTTGGCAAAGACCTTTAAGATCATCAAGTCCAGCCATTCTCTAACTCTACCAAGCCAGGTGCTAAACCATGTCCTTCAGCACTACATCTCTGTGTCTTTGAAACACAGGGATGAGAGTTCACCACCGCTCCAAGGAGCCTGTTCCATTATTTCAACATCCTGGTGCAACTGGAGGCCATTTCCCCCACCTTGCTCCAACTTTCTTTCAGGTAGTTGTAGGGCATTTACAATATTTGCAGTATATTAGGGCAATCGAAAGCTAAAGAGCATCCCAGAGGTGAAAATCTGAACAGAAACCAAGGGTAAGCTGTCTGCCAGTGGTTTATTTCTCTCTTTTCCTGGTGTTGAGGTGTGTGGCGCCAGATCACCTGGTAAGAGAAACAGAGGAGCACCTGTATTTAAGTTTGACCTGTGATGAGGTGTAGTAAAGAACTGCACTGGAATATCTCTCTTCAAAGGGAACCACAATCTGTGTTTGCTTAATCATAAAGCATTTTTCCTAGCTATGGGGCAAGACTGGAGTGGAGGAGGGGAGGATGGATGCTGACTCTGAGGCCTGCAAAGTCCAGGCTGTGTGTGATGAAGAGTTTATTAACTATGAAAATTAATTTAGTAATTAATTACAAATTAATAATAACCCATTAACCACGATTTTCTATAGATACTCTAGTGACGATGGTGAAATATATCCCATAACCGGGTTCATATGTACAATATTTACAGAATTAATTTCAATTAAAGGAACGGAGGGTGCAATTCCGCCACCTGTCCACCAGATGGCGACTCGACAAGCCGCTGGCGGCTTAACTATATAGCGAGGAAGCATTACCATGTGCCAGAGGCAATACCAGCAGCGGCCTAAGCTAGCGGATGTCATGCCGCTACCTGAAAGGTGGTTGTAGCCAGGAAAGGGTTGGTCTCTTCTCCCAGGCAACCAGCACCAGAACAAGAGGACACAGTCTCAAGTTGTGCCAGGGGAAGTTTAGGCTCGGGGTGAGGAGGAAGTTCTTCAGAGAGAGAGTTGTTAGCTGTTGGAATGTGCTGCCCAGGAGATGGTGGAGTCCCATCCCTGGAGGTGTTCAAGAGGGGATTGGACGTGGCACTTGGTGCCATGGTTTCGTAGTCATGAGGTCTCCAGCTGCTGCTGTAGGATTAAATTCCAGATGTCTGGCTGCTGCTTCTCCCGCTGCAGACTGACCCTGGTGCCTCTGTTTCCCCCGTGCAAACAATACAGCAAGAAGGCCAACAGCACAGCCCTCCCACAAAAGCACTCCCCTGGCTGAGTGTCAGTAAAGGTTATTGGAGATCACAAATACCTCCACCTGTAGCTCCCTTAACCCTAAGGGTTGTGCTAATGCAAGACCTAAACCTAACTAACACCAATGCTGAAACCTTAACCCTAACCCTAAGATCCTAACCTCAATGACCCTAACTCTAACACTAAACTCTAGTTCTATCCCTG
This sequence comes from Colaptes auratus, assembly GCA_015227895.2. Taxonomy (NCBI): domain Eukaryota; kingdom Metazoa; phylum Chordata; class Aves; order Piciformes; family Picidae; genus Colaptes; species Colaptes auratus. Next base: position 14,466,002 of record CM037635.1, on the reverse strand, counting down.
TATCTAAGCATAAACCTAACTCCTAATCCAAAACCATCACCCTAACTCAAACACCTAATGCCTTACCCAAACCCTATCATAATGACCCTAACCTTAGAACTGTAACCACAACATTAACCATAACACCAAGCCTAACTTAGAGCTCTAAGTCTAACCCTTTGCCTAAACCTTAACTTTAATCCTAGTCCTAACCCTAACCACTGACTAACCCTAACTCTAATCCTTAACCCCTAACCCATTTCTGAAATGCTTAGTTTTCACAGCAAGAAGCTCAACTCCTTAGTCACACTGGCTGGGTAATGCTGTCCTCCTGTGACTGTCACTGCAATATTCCACAGTTTCCTCTTTTTCTTGGATTGTAAATGTTTGGTTTTTTCCCCAGGGACAGCAAGCCTGGCATCAAAGCACTGTGAGCAGCACATCTGCCCAACTTTTACAGCAGATATTACATAGAAACATTTAAATGAACAACCAAAGATGACATCATGTTGCACTGGGAAGCAGAGACAGGAAATCTTCAGCTTGTTTCCAGCAGGAGGGAAGAAGTTGCAAGCAGCAGGCACCCATCACTCAGCATGGATGTGGTGGCTTCAGGCTGTGCCTTTAAAATTTAGCTGCAGACTTCGAGCAGAAAAGTAGAAAACCATAAATAGAGCACAGTTGGGTGTAGAAAGTAAAACAAAGATTATCTAAACAAATTCAAGTTCTTCACAGAGAGAGTTGTTGGCCCCTGGAATGTGAAGCCCAGGGAGGTTGCTGAGTCGCTGTCCCTGGAGGTGTTCAAGAGGGGATTGGATGTGGCACCATAGTTTAGTAGTCATGAGGTGTTGGGTGACAGGTTGGACTTGGACGTCGACAGGCTGGACAGAGGGCAGAGGCCAAGGGCAGGAGATTGAACACATCCAAGTGCTGGTTCTGCACATTGGCCACAGCAACCCAAGGCAGTGCTACAGGCTGGGGTCAGAGTGGCTGGAGAGCAGCCAGGCAGAGAGGGACCTGGGGGTGCTGATGATAGTAGGCTGAACATGAGCCTGCAGTGTGCCCAGAGAGCCAAGAGGGCCAATGGCCTCCTGGCCTGCATCAGGACAGTGTGGCCAGCAGGAGCAGGGAGGTCATTCTGCCCCTGTAGTCAGTACTGGTTAGGCCCACAACCTTGAGCCTGTGTCCAGTTCTGGGCCCCTCAGTTTAGGAAGGATGTTGACTTGCTGGAGCATGTCCAGAGAAGGGCAAAAAGGTTGGTGAGGGGTTTGGAACACAAGCCCTGTGAGGAGAGACTGAGGAGCTGGGGTTGCTTAGCCTGGAAAGGAGGAGGCTCAGGAGACCTTCTTGCTCTCTACAACTCCCTGAAGGGAGGTTGTACCCGGTGGGTTGGTCTCTTCTCCCAGGCAGCCAGCACCAGAACAAGAGGACACAGTCTCAAGCTGCGCCAGGGGAGGTTTAGGCTGGCGGTTAGGAGGAAGTTTTTACACAGAGAGAGTGATTGCCCATGGAATGGGCTGCCCGTGGAGGTGGTGGAGTCGCCGTCACTGGAGGTGTTCAGGAGGAGACTTGATGGGTGCTTGGTTTGGTTGATTAGGTGGTGTTGGATGATAGTTGGATGTGATGATCTTGAAGGTCTTTTCCAACTGGCTATTCTATTCTATTCTATTCTATCTATTCTATTCTATTCTATTCCATTCCATTCCATTCCATTCCATTCTATCTTTGAGGTCTTTTCCAACCTTATTGATTCTATGAATATCTGGAATAAGAGGAGCTGTACCATCACAATTCTTCCCTTTTCTCTTCTCTTCCGATCTGGGCTGGTTTTGCTTTGCTCAGAGAGATAGGCTGCTGCTGGCTGGCCTTGTGAATTGGGTTAACTCAGAAAATAAGGCTGCTAACGGCTGACAAGCGGGACAGTTAGTTAACAAAAGGGATTAATTTATTTTATCACTAATAATTTCTGCTCCAAACAGCAATAAACTTATCCACCATTTGTTTCGGGTTGGGCAGCCGCTGGGGAATCGCTTACGCAAGGCTTTGGTACCGCCAGTGATGTGAACACTTTAGATGGAGGAAGGATTCGACCTAGAGTAACTACGCTCCTGAGAGCAAACTCACAGTTGAAGGGAGAGCGAGGAGCCTCAACCCCTGACTCAACAACAAGGTGGATCTCCTTAGCTCCCTGATGGAGCAAAGGCAGAGGGGGAGAAGGAAATTAATGTCCAATATCACAGTAATCACAGTATCGCCAAGGTTGGAAGAGACCTCGAAGATCATCGAGTCCAACCTGTCACCACAGACCTCATGACTAGACCATGGCACCAAGTGCCACATCCAATCCCCTCTTGAACACCTCCAGGGACGCTGACTCCACCACTTCCCCGGGCAGCACATTCCAATGGCGAATGACTCTCTCCTTGAAGAACTTTCTCCTCACCTCCAGCCTAAACTTCCCCTGGTACAGCTTGAGACTGTGTCCCCTTGTTCTGGTGCTGGTTGCTAGAGAGAAGAGGCCAACCCCTTCCTGGCTACTACCTCCCTTCAGGTAGTTGTAGAGAGCAATGAGGTCTCCCCTGAGCCTCGTCTTCTCGAGGCTAAACAACCCCAGCTCCCTCAGCCTCTCCTCATAGGGCTGTGCTCAAGGCCTCTCCCCAGCCTTGTTGCCCTTCTCTGGACACATTCAAGTGTCTCAATGTCCTTCCTAAACTGAGAGGCCCAGAACTGGACACAGCACTCAAGGTGTGGCCTAACCAGTGCTGAGTACAGGGGCACAATGACTTCCCTGCTCCTGCTGGCCACACTATTCCTGATGCAGGCTGGGATGCCATTGGCCTTCTTGGCCCCCTGGGCACACTGCTGCCTCATGTTTAGGCAGCTGTCAATCAGTGTCCAATCTGCTTTATGAAGTCAATAATCAGAATCACTCATGAAGCAATATTCAGTCCGGGGATTCTGAATCAGTCCAAGCCGTGGTGTTGAGAGCGGCGGTCAGGGAAGTTTATAATCCAGAGTTCTGTTCTCGGTATGATCTTGTAAAGCCAAGGAAAAGTGAAAATAGGATCCAAGCACGTTGCCCAAGACTGAAAGCAAAACTGGAGTACACGTCGTGGATGCTGGAGGAGGGGGCTGGGCGAGTAGCACACGGCTGGAGGCCAGCCAGAACCAAGGACAAAGGGCCGGGCCCTGAAGAACCCTCTGTTCAACTGCTTTCTGAAACAACACTGACCACTGGCAGAAAAGTGATTTGAAACTTAGCCAATCACCTTCTGGGCATCAGCACAGCGGTGAGTGGCCAGGATACCTGCCCATGCCCAACCAGGACATCTTGGATAAGTCTAACCCACTGCTTTTCCCTCTCCACCCCTCTCTCTCTCTCTGGCAGGGGGGTTTGGGGAGGGGAGGGCAGCAGAATGGCTTCCCTGGGGTTTTGTTGACCAGGGGGGTTTGTGTTGTTTGCTGTTTGTAAAAATCTGTGTAATACTGTAGCTCCTGTATGTTTGGTACATATCCATTGCACTCCATTGTAGAGTGTAGTTTGTGCTTGTAAATACAGCTTCATTTGCTTCTGAGTTGGCCTGTCTGAAAGTTAATGCTGGGGAGAAGCTTCACCCCACCACAATGGACCTCCACCTCGGAGTGGTTCATGGCATCACGGAGCTGCTCAGAGGCAGTCCTTCAGGTTTCAAGTCTGACACCACCACTTTCCTCTCTACCATTCACAGCTGACAACTAAAACTCAGGTAACCCCATCCCCAGCCTTGTCTAGGCACAAAACACAGAGACTAGGCAAAAATACAAGAATGTCCTGACCTGCAATGAAAGCTACACATTTGCAAACCCAGTCTTTCACAGCACTTTCATGTCTTTCAGGTCTTCGGTTGCTCAGGATCCTGAGGAAGGGAAAGAAGGTGGGTTGACAAGGGTTTCCTCTAATTGAACTCCTTACAAGTTGCTCAGACTTTGGTTTAGCTGAAAAGGAGAGTGGGGAAAAAACCACAAAACAAGCAGAAGTAAGATGCAGGAAGACTGGAGTGGTGTAAAACATCATCTCATGCTGCCTTGCACTAGAAATGAATCTCCACTCCCCACCTCTCCCTCCAGGATCCTGGGATATCCTGACTTCCATCTCTCCTCAGTGGGGTTGCAGGGAGGAGGAGGTTTGGGAAAGATGTTGAGTTGCTGGAAGGTGTCCAGAGAAGGGCAACAAAGCTGGGGAGGGGTCTGGAGCACAGCCCTGTGAGGAGAGGCTGAGGGAGCTGGGGTTGCTTAGCCTGGAGAAGAGGAGGCTCAGGGGAGACCTTCTTGCTGTCTCCAATTCCCTGAGGGGAGGTTGTAGCCAGGTGGGGGTTGGTCTTTTCTCTCAGGCAACCAGCACTGGAACATGAGGACACAGTCTCAAGCTGTGCCAGGGGAGGTTTAGGCTGGATGTTTGGAAGAAGTTCTCCTGTGACTGAAAGAGAGATTGGCCATTGGAATGTGCTGCCCAGGAAGTTGGTGGTGGAGTCCCCATTCCTGGAGGTGTTTAGGAAGAGCCTGGATGAGGCACTTGGTGCCATGGTTTAGTTGATTAGATGGTGCTGGGTGACAGGTTGGACTTGATGACCTCAAAGGTCTTTTCCAGCCTGGTCTATTCTATTCTATTCTATTCTATTCTATTCTATTCTATTCTATTCTATTCTATTCTATTCTATTCTATTCTGTTCTGTTCTGTTCCCATATCTCTCCCACAAGGGAAGTGGCTCAGTATTTTAAACCCCTACCTGCTCTTCTCCTGAGCACAACGAAGACAACGATGAAAATGACCGTAGCAATGAAACACCCCAACAGGTTTTCTGGTCCTGTTTTCTCTGCAGAGGAAGAGGAGGATGAGAGATGTTAGGCTGGCTGGAGTGCTGTACAGACAGCAGATTGTCATATGAGCTTCCCCAGCAACGGATCGTGTGCATGCTCCTATCAGGTGCACAGATGTGACACAAAACCCAGGCTCAGAGCCAGTTTTGCTGCCTGGACTGATGTGTATTCACTTCCTAAACTGCAGTATGACTTGCTTTTCCCTGCTGGGAAAGGACAGGACACAGGAGCAATCTACCAGCAGCAAGGAGAGTGAGAACTGGAAAGCTGGAAGAGTGAGGCTGCAAAGCTGCCCAGCAGAGAAAGTCATGGGAGTGTTGACTGACAGTCGGCTGAACATGAGCCAGTGTGTGTGCCAGGTGGCCAAGAAGGCCAACAGCATTCTGGCCTGTATCAGGAGCAGTGTGGCCAGCAGGACCAGGGGAATGACTGTCCCCCTGGACTCAGCACTACTGAGGCCACACCTTCAGTACTGGATTCAGTACTGAACATTGAGGTGCTGGAATGGTTCCAGAGAGGGGCAATGAAGCTCAAGGCTCTGGAGAAAAGGTCTTGTGAGGAGTAGCTGAGTGGTTTAGTCCAGAGAAAAGGAGCCTGAGGGCAGACCTTCTCTCTACAATTCTCTGAAAGGAGGTTGTATCCAGGCAGATGTTGGTCTGTGCCCCCAAAGTACCAAGTGGTAAGACAAGAAGGAAGAGCCTCAAGACGAAAAGCAGGGAGATAAGGGCAAGAGCAGTGTGACTCAGAGGTTTCGACCTCTGGGGTGCATAGATGAGCTGGGAGGATGTCTGGGCTGGATAAGAACTTGCCTCTGTCCCTGACACCTACCTGGTGCCTTAAGATGGCTGCTCACAGAGATAGGCTTTGCCAGAGCCACGTGTGAAACGTGGCAGCTGTAGGTGGCTGGTGCCTGTGCGGTGTCTGCGCTGATGCTGAGGTAAGAGGTGATGCTGTAGGTGCCATCTTGGTTTCGTCGGTGGCTAGAGAGACCTGTGCCTGACAGAGGGACTTCCACATGATCATTTCCAGCAGTCTGCTGTGTCCACCTCACTGAGACATCCAGGGGGTAATAGCCAGCAATGATGCAGGTCAGAGTAGCTGTCACATCTCTGTCAAATGACACCACTGCTGGAATGACATGGACTCTTGGAGGCTCTGTGGGATATAAACAGGGAATTGACTTACTGCTAGCAGAGTACAGAAATCCCTGTCCACAAGGGCCAGAAGATGATCTGCCTGTGATGATGAGTGTTGGGAGCAATGGGTAAGTGTGGAAGGCAAAGTTTCAGTGCCTGGGGAAATGGGACTCCTGTGGCCCCCTGGCATTTCGCTTCCTCACCGACCACTTGCAGCTGGATGATGTGCTGGGCCTGGTGCAGCAGGGTGGACACAGAGCAGATGTACATCCCTTCATCTCCCACGCTGGCTTCTTGCAGGCTAAGCGATGCATCTCCACTCCCCAGCAGCTCCACCACATCCACGTGGACTTTTGGCTGCGCTGTTGGACCTGGGCTCCCCACCTGGTACCAGAAAAGGCTTTGTCCACTGCCTCGGTGCTGCTTCCTCCACCCCAGGGAGGACAGTGAGGAGCTGGGGGCCAGGCAAAGCGGCAGTCGAGGGTGGCTGAGCTGCCAAGACGCACGTGCAGGGAAGTGTTTTGTGACGACGACTGGAACTCAACTAGAAACAGAAACACAGGCGGGCAGAGAGTTAGACTGATGTGGTTAGAGAAGGCATCCTCCTGGGGAAGGGCAGGCAGTGGACTCCACACCTCAGTAGGGAAGGAAGGAAGCACAGGCACCAGGGGCCATGTGGACTGAAGCTGGAGAAAGCTAGCCCAGTGGGGTTAGGGAGACAAGAGGACACCCAGTGCATGCCATGATCTTGAAGGTGCTTGTCATCTGCAGGGACTGGGACATAGGAAACTCTGAGAGAAGGGAACTGGCAGTGTTTAATCTGGAGGCAAGGGGGCTGAAGGGAGACCTCCTCACTCTCTACAACTCCCTGAAAGGAGGCTGGAGCCTGGTGGGCGTTAGCCTCTTATCTCTAGTTACAGTGATGGGATGAGAGGAAATTGCCTCAAGATGGACAAGGGAAAATTTAGGTTGGGTATTAGGTGAAACTTCTTCACTGACAGGATTCTCAAACATTGGAACAGGCTGCCCAGGGAGGTGGTTGAAGCCCCATCCCTGGAAGTGTTTAAAAGAGGCAGAGATGTGGTGCTGAGGGACATGGTTTAGCACCAAACTTGTCAGAGTTAGATCATGGTTAGGCTCAGTGATCTTAGGCTTTTCCCAGCAGAAACAATTTTATGATTCTAAGGTAGGGTGGGTGGCAGTCTGTACAACTACTTTTTCCCTGGGCACCAGCTCCAGGTAGTCCTCAGGTCCTGGTATGAGGTGGGGCATGGAACTCTTTGGGAGGCGGGTTCCCCTCACATCTCTTGGCACTCAGGCATCACCTGTGGTCAGCAGTGTCCCCTCCTTGCTCATAGGAATCCTCAACATTGGGTGCAGCGCTGCATGGTGCTCCTCCTCCTGTGGGCTGTCACAGTGAGGCCCTCTGAGTACCAGGGCAATGCTGATTCTGCCAGAGAGCTGCATGGTGGCCATGAACCAGGAGGTATGGCAGGTTCCTTCAGTAGCCTGCTGGGAGCTGTATGGGGAGATCTCGCAGTTCACCTCCTCCCCGTCACAGTCTGCGTGCAGCAGGGACTCCGCGTGGGGGATGGACACTGACTGGACTGTGGAGATAGAAGAAAAGGTTGATTTGGGGGGAAAAAAGTGCAAGATAATGAGACATGTATTTTGGAGAAGCACTGCAGGGCTGAGTCAGAGCCCAGAAATGCCAGGCTCAGCTTCTTCAGAGACGATCACAGCTGAGAGATTTGTCACGGCTGTCTTATGTCCCTCAGTCTGTTGGAGGTGTTTTATCCTGCCAGATTGCACACAGTTCATGCTGGGCAAATTAAACTGCTACAAAAGGGGAATAAACAGAACAGCTAGCTCAATCACAAAGACATCTGCCTGGTCCTCCTATACTTGAGTCACAACAACCCCATGCAGTGCTCCAGACTTGAAAAAGAGTGGCTGGAAAGCTGCCCAGCAGAGAAAGACATGGGGATGTTGATTGACAGTAGGCTAAACATGAGCCAGTGTGTGCCCAGGTGGCCAAGAATGCCAACAGCATCCGGGCTTGTATCAGGAATAGTGTGCCCATCAGGAATAGGGAAGTGACTGTCCTCCTGTACTGAGCCCTGGTGAGGCCACACCTTCAGTCCTGGTTTCAGTTTCGGGGCCCTCCATACAAGAAAGACATTTAAGTGCTGGAGCGGGAGCAGAGAAGGGCAATGAATCTGGTGAAGGGTCTGGAGAGCAGGTCTTGTGAGGACTGGCTGAGAGAACTGGAGTCATTTAGCTTGGAGAAAAGCAGGCTGAGTGCAGACCTTCTTGCTCTCTACAACTTCCTGGAAGGAGGACATAACAAGCTGGATGTTGGTCTCTTTCCCTAACAACAAGTGATAGGATGAGAGAAAATGGTCTCAGTTTCCACCAGGGGAGTTTTAGGTTGGATATTAAAAGAAACTTCTTCATGGGAAAGGTTCTCAAAATCTGGAATAGGCTCCTCAGGGAAGCAGTTGAATCCCTGGAGGTGTTTAAAGCTGTAGAGCTGTGGTGCTGAGTGACACAGTTCAGCCCCAGTCTTGGTAGAGTTAGTCAGTGGCTGGACTTGATGATTTTAAAGGTCTTTCCAACAGAAATGATTCTGTAAGAAAGCAAGCTGTGTATCTGAAATGCCCATTAAAGACCTGCAATGTTTATTATTTCTAAGCCTGGATGCAGGAACAAAGGAGACACTGCACCAGCCCAGGTAAGGAAAGAAAGGCTGGCAGAAAGACAGGAGTGGCTGGATGCAGAGAAAAGCTGTATCTGTGCCTTTGATTATAGCACAGGCTTAAGCTTAGGCACAAGCATCCCAGTGACCTGTATGCTTTCCACAGGCATCACAGAATCACAGAACTGTTTTGGTTGGAAAAGACTTTTAAGGTCATCAGGTCTAATCATTCTCTAATTCTCCTAAGTCTGGTGCCAAGCCATATCCCTCAGCACCACATCTCCGTGTCTTTGAAACATCCCCACCCCAGGGATGGGGATTCCCCCTCTACTCAGCTCTGCTGAGACCCCACCTGGAGTACTGCCTCCAGTTCTGGAGCCCCTATTCCAAGAGGGATCTGGAGGTGCTGCAAGGTGTCCAGAGCAGGGCCACGAGGATGAGCAGAGGGCTGGAGCACCTCTCCTGTGAGGACAGACTGAAGGAGTTGGGGCTGTTCAGTCTGGAGAAGAGAAGGCTCCCAGGTGACCTCATTGTGGCCTTCCAGTATCTGAAGGGGGCCTACAGGAAGGCTGGGGAAGGACTTCTCAGGCTATCAGGTAGTGAGAGGACTAGGGGGAATGGAATGAAGCTGGAGGTGGGGAGATTCAGGCTAGATGTGAGGAAGAAGTTCTTCTCCATGAGAGTGGTGAAGCCCTGGAATGGGTTGTCCAGGGAGGTGGTTGAGGCCCCGTCCCTGGAGGTGTTTAAGCCCAGGCTGGATGAGGCTGTGGCCAGCCTGATCTAGTGTGGGGTGTCCCTGCCCATGGCAGGGGGTTTGGAACTAGCTGATCCTTGTGGTCCCTTCCAACCCTGACTGATACTATGATACTATGATTCAACCACTTCCCTGAGGAGCCTATTCCAGTGTTTTAGAACTTTTACAGTGAAGAAGTTTCTTCAAGTACCCAGCCTCAACCTCCCCTGGTGCAGCATGAGGCCATTTCCTCTCCTCCTATCCCTGGAAATTAACTCTGTCTGCAATGCCTGGCAGTAGCCTGGCTGTAATGTGCTGGAACTCATCCATGCCCAGTCCCTCAACACTATTTGAAGAAGAGCTTGGACTCAACATCACTGGATCTCAACAGACCTTCAGCTCTGCTGGAAAACAGAATAGCATAGCATAGCATAGCATAGCATAGAATAGACCAGACCAGGTCGGAAGAGACCTTCAAGATCATCGTGTCCAACCTATCATCCAACACCACCTAATCAACTAAACCATGGCACCAAGCACCCTATCAAGTCTCCTCCTAAACACCTCCAATGATGGTTCAACATTGCTGACTAACACATTGTGATCACAGCAGGTAGAGAGGCTGGGTGGAGACCCAGTGGTCAGTATTGCAATGGCACTGAGGGGAAAGGAAGGGGCAAGGAGAAGGCCCACCACTCCTTTCTTCCCCTTATCACCTGCAGCACCACTGACCAGAGGAGGCACAATAAAAAAAAGAAACAACAAGAAATGTCTTGTGCAACTGATAAAGAAACAACTGGTTGACCACCAGGAATGATGGATGACTTAACTGCACTCCCACCCCCTCACTCTGCACAACTATAGATAGTGATATATAAATATTGCCCCAGTTTCATTTATCTTTTGGAGGGGATCAAGAAGTTGATGCCAAAAAGCCAGGACAGATTGACAGGTTTGCCAACACTCACCCAGAAGGGGGAAGCCTTTTGGGTAAGATTTGTGACTTCAGCTGTGCTGAGTGCTGCCCTGGAAGACTGAGTGTGAATCAGAAGTTGTCTTTTGGACCTCGAGAGAGATTCTGTACTTCAGTGTGCTTGTCACCAGCAGTCTTAGATAATCCATGTGTGTTGCACATGGAATAGAATAGAATAGAATAGAATAGAATAGAATAGAATAGAATAGAATAGAATTAACCAGGTTGGAAAAGACCTTTGTGATCATCAAGCCCAACCTGTCACCCAACACCATCTAATTAACTAAACCATGGCACCAAGTGCCTCATCCAGCCTCTTCCTAAACAGTTCCAGGGACAGTGACTCCACCACCAACTTCCTGGGCAGCACATTCCAATGGTCAATCTCTATGAAGAACTTCCTAACATCCAGCCTAACGCTCCCCTGGCACAGATTGAGACTGTGTCCTCTTGTTCTGGTGCTGCTTGCCTGGGAGAAGAGACCAACCCCCTCCTGCCTACAACCTCCCTTCAGGGAGTTGTAGACAGCAAGAAGGTCTCCCCTGAGCCTCCTCTTCTCCAGGCTAAGCAACCCCAGCTCCCTCAGCCTCTCCTCACAGGGCTGTGCTCCAGACCCCTCCCCAGCTTTGTTGCCCTTCTCTGGACACCTTCCAGCAACTCAACATCTTTCCTGAACTGAGGGGCCCAGAACTGGACACAGGACTCAAGGTGTGGCCTAACCAGTGCTGAGCACAGGGCACAATGACTTCCCTGTTCCTGCTGGCCACACTGTTCCTGATGCAGGCCAGGATGCCATTGGCCTTCTTGGCTCCCTGGGCACACTGCAGGCTCATGTTCAGCCTACTATCAACCCGTACCCCTTGTGTACCTGATGGCTTCTTGGGATGTGGCCAGGCACTACAGCAGAGAGGCTGTTTGGGCGCCTGGTGTTGGGCCTACAGTACCAACAGTTGGCGTATTTATTAAGAGTGAAATGCAGGTGCCCCTGGTCCCTCTCATCTCTGAGGACCAGCTGGAATGCAAGGGGATTCATCTCTTACCAAATTTATTCTTCTCTCAGTATGAAATCTTCCTATCTGAAAACATCACAGTGCCTCGAATGAGCTTGTATGGAAGCACAGGCTCAGGCCTTTGCTTGACTGTGCATGAAGCAAGGACTGCAGAGGCTGGCCTGCAGACCGACCTCCACGAGTCAAGAAGGAGAGCCAAGATGTACACACCCAGCCTTCTGAGCAGGAAAGCTCTGCCTCATGCCCACTTACCATGATCATAGAGTCACAGAATCATAGAAGACTGGAAGCTGCCAACGTGGTGCCCATCCACAAGCAGGGCCGGTTGGAGGAGCCAGGGAATGATAGGCTGTCAGCCTGACCTCAGTGCCAGGCAAGGTGATGGAACAGCTCATCTGGAGTGCGATCACGCAGCACTTACAGGATGGCCAGGGATCAGGCCCAGCCAGCATGGCTTTAGGAAGGGCAGGTCCTGCCTGACCACCTGATCTCCTTCTATGCCCAGGTGACTGCCTGGTGGATGTGGGGCAGGCTGTGGATGTGGTCTGCCTGGACCTCATCAAGCCTTTGACACCGTCCCCACAGCAAACTGCCTGGCCAAGCTGTCAGCCCCTGGCTTGGACAGCAGCACTCTGAGCTGGGTTAGGAACTGGATGGAGGCTGAGCCCAGAGAGTGGTGGTGAATGGTGCCACAGCCATCTGGCAGCCAGGCACTAGTGGTGTGCCCCAAGGATCAGTGCTGGGCCCCATGCTCTTCAACAGCTTTATTGATGATCTGGATGAGGGCATCGAGTCCATCAGCAGTAAATTTGCGGATGACACCAAGCTGGGGGCAGGAGTTGATCTGCTGGAGGGCAGAGAGGCTTTGCAGATGGACCTGGACAGGCTGGACAGATGGGCAGAGTCCAAGGGCAGGAGATTGAACACATCCAAGTGCCAGGTGCTGCACATTGGCCACAGCAACCCCAGGCAGTGCTACAGGCTGGGGTCAGAGTGGCTGGAGAGCAGCCAGGCAGAGAGGGACCTGGGGGTAATGGTTGATGGTAGGCTGAACATGAGCCTGCAGTGTGCCCAGGCAGTCAAGAGGGCCAATGGCATCCTGGCCTGCATCAGGAACAGTGTGGCCAGCAGGAGCAGGGAGGTCATTCTGCCCCTGTACACTGCACTGGTTAGGCCACACCTTGAGTCCTGTGTCCAGTTCTGGGCCCCTCAGGTTAGGAAGGAGGTTGACTTGCTAGAACGTGTCCAGAGAAGGGCAACGAAGTTGGTGAGGGGTTTGGAACAGAAGCCCTATGAGGAGAGGCTGAGGGAGCTGGGGTTGCTTAGCCTGGAGAAGAGGAGACTCAGGGTGACCTTCTTGCTGTCTACAACTCCCTGAAGGGAGGTTGTAGCCAGGCAGAGGTTGGTCTCTTCTCCCAGGCAGCCAGTACCAGAACAAGAGGACACAGTCTCAGGCTGAGCCAGGGGAGGTTTAGACTGGATGTTAGGAAGAAGTTCTATACCGAGAGAGTGATTGCCCATTGGAATGGGCTGCCCGTGGAGGTGGTGGAGTCACCTTCATTGGAGGTGTTCAGGAAGAGGCTTGATGGGGTGCTTGGTGCCATGGGTTAGTTGTTTAGGTGGTTTGTATTGTATTGTATTGTATTGTATTTAGGTGGGTTGGATTGGTTGATGAGTTGGATGCGATGATCTTGAAGGTCTCTTCCAACCTGGTGTAATGTATTGTATTGTATTGTATTGTATTGAATCATTAAGGTTGGAAAAGACCTCAAAGACCATCAAGTCCAAGCTGTCACCCAACAACTCATGACTACTAATCCATGGCACCAAGTTCCACGTCCAGTCCCCTCTTGAACACCTCCTGGGATGGTGACTCCACCACCTCCCTGGGCAGCACATCCCAATGGCTAACAACTCTCTCTGGGAAGAACTTTCTCCTCACCTCCAGCCTAAACTTCCCCTGGCACAGCTTGAGACTGTGTCCTCCTGTTCTGGTGCTGTTTGCCTGGGAGAAGAGACCAACCTCCTCCTGGATACAACCACCTGCCCACATGACTGAAGATGTGCACGCTCTTCACTGTTGGAGAACGGCTTAAAGCTAAGGGACATGATTCTGTGGAGCAGCTACTTGAACAGACTGTGTAGGCTGCACTCCATCTTGTTGTTTACTGCCCATAGTTAGCTGACATGCTGATGCTGCAAGGTCACTGTGGCCTTGTAGCTGTTCTTGCAGCTGTGTTTGTAAGATAATTGGATGGGAAAGGAAGAGCTAGTTAGAAGGGTGTTTTCTGAGATTGAACACAGACCTCATTGCAAGTAGGCTGGATATCATAATGTGGCCTTCAGTCAGAGACCAGTAGAGTAATGACATTTATGCATATTGAGCTGAGATGCTTTATAAGTTGTGTATCCGGCAATGAAGTGAAGCGTGCTTATCAATCATATTGATTGCCGCGGTCTTCCCTTGCCGCTCCCGACACTTCACCTGTGCACTAACACTATGGAGTGCAATAGCTCCTACATTGTTTTGGGAAAAGCATTTCCCAAGAGAGAGGCAATCAAGCAGGGCCCCAGTAGGAGGGAGGTTCCTCCACAGGGTTTGCTAACAGGTTCCACAAATTTCCTTTCTTGAAGTTCCAATTGCTGAATTCCAGGAATCACACATGTCAGGTTGGACTTGGTGGTCTCTGAGGTCTCTTCCAACCTTGGTGATTCTGTGTTTCTGTGGAAGGAGTTGGGGCTGTTCAGTCTGGAGAAGAGAAGGCTCCCAGGTGACCTCATTCTGGCCTTCCAGTATCTGAAGGGGGCCTACAAGAAGGCTGGGGAGGGACTTTTCAGACTATCAGGGAGTGATAGGACTAGGGGGAATGGGATGAAGCTGGAGGTGGGGAGATTCAGGCTGGAGGTGAGGAGGAAGTTCTTCACCATGAGAATGGTGAAGCCCTGGAATGGGTTGTCCATGGAGGTGGTTGAGGCCCTGTCCCTGGAGGTGTTTAAGCCCAGGCTGGATGAGGCTCTGTCCAGCCTGATCTAGGGTAGAGTGTCCCTGCCCATGGCAGGGGGGTTGGAACTAGATGATCTTTGTGGTCCCTTCCAACCCTAACTGAAACTATGAAACTATGAAACTATGAAACTCAAAAGAGAAATCTTGTGGAAGCCTGGTGCATGTAAGTGGTCAAAGCCCTGGTGGCAGCTTGCCCAAAGCAGCTCTCCCACTTACCTGAGGCTTCAAAGACCATGGAAGAAGGGGAGCCAGACTCTTCCAGTGGGACTTTGTACTCGGTTACATCATCCAAGTTTCCATCATCTCTGACGCTGATGCCCCTCAGCACCAAGGTAGCAGAATGCTCAGAGGATGAGCTGCGAAAGGCAGAGTGTAAGCCTCTCACATCTTTCTCCACATAGAGCAAGCAGAACGATATCCACTCTGCGAAACGGAGGCACTGGTGTGGGAGACTCAGCTGTCCCTGTAGGGAGGGAGAATAGCTGATTGGATGCACGAACCTCACTGCAAACAAAAGAGCAGATGACTCTCTCTGGGATGAGAAATCATAATCATAGAACTGCTTCAACTGGAAAAGACCTTTAAGATAATCAAGCCAAACCATTCTTAAATCTACCAAGTCTGGTGCTAAATCATGTGTCTCAGCACCACATCTCTGCCTCTCTGAGATACCTCCAGGCATGGGGATTCAACCACCTCCCTAGGGAACCTGCTCCAGCCTTAAAGAATCCTTTCAGTGAAGAGGTGCCTTCTAATAGCCAACCTAAACCTCCCCTGGTGCAACTTGAAGCCATTTCCACTTGTACTAAAATGGGAAGTGTGGGGACAGCTCTTAACAGGCAGCTTTCCAACCACTTTCTTAAGCCTGGAGCATTCACAGAATCAGAGACTGGGAGGGGTTGGAAGGTACCTCCAGAGATCACCTTGTCCAACCTCTCTGCTAATGCAGGTTCACCTAGAGCATGTTGTACAGGAATCTGTCCAGGTGGGGTTTGAAATTCTCCAGAGGAGTGCCTCTCTGAGTTGAGAGTCTGTTTTGACTGTAATGGTACTTGCTGAGTGATCTCCCTGCCCTTCTCTCAACCCATGAGCCTTTCATCATATTTCCTCTCCCCTGTCCAGCTGAAGATGGGGACTGACAGGGCATCTCTGGTGGGCACCTTGCATCTGGCTAGTGGTAAGCCACCACAAGATATTAAAATTCTCTTGGTTGTCATAGCAATTTCAGTTGTCAAAGTCTGATCTGACACCCCTCAAATCTTTTTGGTTAGTGCACTTGAACACTCCTCATTCAGTCTGGGACAGGAAAAACAGGAGCTGCATACTCTACTTTTCATACACATACACTTTCACCAGTTTTTGCTGTTCTTCCCTGTTTCTTAATAGTCCTGGCTGTATGAAAGCTGAACACTGATTTACTCCACAGAGCTTTCTTTAACACACAAAAAATTACACTGCATTTCTGCCACGCTCCTGGACCTAATTTCACTTTCACTCCTGTACATCAGAACCCAGCACTTGGCCTTGCTGAATCTCACGCAGTTGGCCTCAAGTGCCCATCAACCCTTCCTGTCCAGGTCCCTCTGTAGAGCCTTCCTACCCTCAAGCGGATCCACACTCCCTCCCAGCTTTGTGTCATCTGCAAATTTATTGAGGGTGTCCTGATCCTCTCATCGAGATTATTGATAGAAATATTAAAGAGAACTTAGCTGCCACCTGGGGACTATCCCAGCCCAGCTGGCAGCGGACCTCTCTAGCCACGCCTCTTCTGGCAACATTAACCTTTGGGACCTCGTTTTTCACAGGGAGACCCTAGTTTTCACTGAATGGGGTAGAGATGCATGAGCCCAGGAGCCCCGGCCAGAGTCCCGGTCACTCTGCCGCTCACCTGCTGCCAAAGCCAGCCGGGTTCCGCATAGCACCAGTGTCCCGCACAGCACCAGGGTCCCACAGCGCAACAGCCCCTCGGCCATCCAGCCCCGCAGCGCAGCAGCCTCCAAGCCAGCGAATTCTGCCGGCAAGAGACGCCTGCCGCGGCTGGCTCCGGCTGCAGATCTGCACTTACTTTCACTTTCGCTTTGACGAAGGACGAGAGGGGAAAACCAGAGCCCAACCACTCAACAAGTTAACTCCTGTTGTACCACGCGCCGGAAGCCTGAGGCAGCTGCACGTTCTGGACCCTCCCCAGACCTGCCGGTGGGCTGCCTTTGCCAGGTCCCTTTTTAAGGCAGTATGAGAGGGAACAGCCTCGAGTTGCACCAGGGCTCTTGCTGTTGGTTATTAGAAGAAATGTTCTTTCTGCACGGTAAGAAATGTCAAACGCTGGAACACTCTCCCCCAAGAGGTGGTTGAATCCCCGTCCCTGGAGGTGTTTAAAAGAGGCAGAGATGTGTTGCTGAGGGACACGATTTAGAAGCAGACTTGCAAAGTTGAGAATAGTTGAACTTGCGGATCTTGTCCAACCAAAACTATTCTGTGATTGTGTCAGTCGTTCCCACTGTGCTGCTGCATGCAGGTTCATCCCCAGCCCTGCTGGGCATCCTCTAAAAGCAGTCACATCTCTGCTTTCAGAAGACCATCTTCGTGAAAGGCTTGGAAGTTGAAGCTTGTTTTGTCAGGTTTTTATGGGCTTGGGGGTTTGGGGCTTTCATTTGTTTCTTTAGCTGCCTAGGTGTCAGTTTACTTTGCAGTGCTGTGAGCCAGCCCTCAGTACAGCAGCGTGTGGTGCCACCACCAGCTGCCAATTCAGCCTATGCTTCACATGCAGCTACATCTTGGGAAATGAATCAAGCTGCAAGAGGGATGAGCTCTGCTGGTATTTTAACTTCTACCTTTCCCCCCATCTTTCACATTGATGGAAAGGAGCTGGCTGCTTCTCTGCTGGTCTGGTCCTATCGTCACAGTTTTGCTAGCCCTGCAATAAAACAACTCAACTTTGCTGTGGCTTTCTGTGATCTTGTACACAGTCCTGCATGAAACTGTGATTTAATGGTTGGACTTGCTCTGGAAGGTCTTTTCCAACTGAAATGATTCTATGATAAGCCCTAGATACATCTCTACCAGTACAACTTCCTGACAACCAGCCCAGGAAGCACTTTGTGCTGGCCAGCCATGCGTTCGTGATACAGACTTGCTCCTTGTATCCCAATCCCATCCTCACTCACCACCCCAGCTGCATTTGGAGAAGCCTAACAGCAAATATTAATTCTTCCTGATGAAGTTCTGCGTAGGAGCCCTGAGCTGTCAGACATGACCAGCTGCTCTGCCTAGCTCTCCCGCTGCCTCACCAGGCACACCTCACTCTGTGAATCCCTACACCCCTCTTCAATCTGAAATGCTGGAATAGGCTCCCCAGGGAGGTGGTTGAATTCCCATCCCTGGAGGTGTTTAAAAGACATGGTGCTGAGGGACATGGTTTAGCACCAGACTTGGTGGAGTTAGGGAATGGATGGACTTGATGATCATAAAGGTCTTTTCCAGCCAAAATGATTCTATGATTCTCTGCATTCATCTCTGCTTCCCTGGCTCTCCATGTTATTGCCCAGCATTATCTGTGCTTTCGGAGGACACCCACATATTCCCATCAACCAGTGAAGCAAAGCACAAGCAACCTTTACCCCAGGCAACAGCAGCAGTGGTATCTGCTAAGGCAAGGCTCCTTTCCTGGATTTGTTTATCTATCTGCTCCAGGAAAGCCCAAACTGCATTTCAGTGGACTTATCCGTTACCTGTATATGCAGAGGAGCTGAGGGAGGTCTGCAGCCCATACCGCGGCTGTGAAATGAGTCAGGTGTTACTGCTTGTAGAAAGGTTTTCAGTGCAGCAGTTGTGAAAGATTTTGTTTTGCAGAACAGTAAACCACACTTGACTATTCTCTGTAAGCAAATCCCTCCAGGTGCCTGCTAAAGCTGGGACTCCCTTCCATTCTCCAGAGCTGCAACCTGTTGCATGCTGGATCAGCCTGGCTAAAAGGAACGGCTCGGGTAAAAAGTTGTACAACTTATCAAGCCAGCTGGTAGATAGAAGTTTACTGTGTAGGCATCACATCTAGTGCTGCTGCAGCTGCAGTTTTTCTCTGCAGGAAGGTGAAACCCAGTAAAACAGCTGTGTGAAGACAGAGAAGGAGGTATTGATGGGCAGAGGCCTAGACAAGAAGGGGAAAGACTATACTACTTGTGATGAGAGAAGCAGTAGCAGACAACACTGGTAGCCAAAGGACTATCGATTTCAGCTAAGGAAAAGAGGTGAGGCCAGGGAGGCAGATGCCTGGGTACTAGAGGGAATCTTGGGTGATGCTATAAAGTCATAGAAAAGGACACATTTGGTGGTCTCTGATCCAACATCTGGCTTAAACATGGGATTTTGCCCAGCCAGGCTGAAAACTGCCCAAGGGTGGAGATACTGCACCTCTCTGTGATCCTCTTCTAGTGCTGCATTACCTTTCTGGTAAAAACAGTTCCTGAAAGTTCAGCTGAAACTTGCCAAGCTTCAACTTGTTGCCATTGCCCCTTGTTATAATGCCTGCTACTACTGAAAAGACTTTGGCTCAGCTATCTTTCTACCTACCTTCCAGATGTGGGTAGGAAAGAAATATGAGCAACTAATATGAAGTGTAAGGTGGCTGTCATGTAAGTACCAGAAATATGTTAGAATAAGAGTCATTCCTGATATCCTTATGATCATCATGGGCCTCAGGCCTATAAATCTCAGTCTGACAGATGACAAATTCCTTCACAAAACCCATCACTGAACCAACAAAAGATTTGTGAGTTGTAAATAGAAATTAAGTCACAGAGCAGGTGGCTGTCAAAAATAAATTTGGAGCATGGGATCATAATTTCATTGCAAATAAATGAATCATGGAATCATAAAGGTTGGAGGAGACCTCTGAGATTCTCAAGTCCAGCCATCAACCCAACACCACCATAGGCCACTGAATCATGGCTCTAAGTGTCACACCCACATGTTTCTTGAACACCCCCAGGGATGGTGACTCCACTCTTGCACTGGGCAGCCTGTTCCAATGCTTGACAACTCTTTCAGCAAAGATCTTTTTTCCCAGCTGTGACAGGTGAGGCTGTGCCTTTAAGGAAAGGAGAATGCAGAATTCTCCAGCTGAACGTTTGGGTGTAAAAAGGAAAACAAAGATTAATTCTAAAGGAATTTCATTGGTCAGGTGTGAGATGTACCATAGCAAATCTCTCTAGCATTCTTTCTCTCACTCACTCCAGCTCCAGCTTCAGCTTCAGTTCTGTTCTGACTCTTTGCTTCTTGGCCACAGAGCATGCAGTTGACCCTAGAATGAAACTGATAAGAGTAACTAACTGTCTTAACAACTGCCTTGAGCTAACGAATTTCCCTTAATATCCTTTTCTCTCTCTTTCTCCTTTTTCACCTAATTAACTACTAGGGGAAAGGGGAGAAGGGGGAGAGAGGTCTGGGGGGAATCAGAGGGGGAATTCTCCTCGGGAGGATCTGTGTTTGTGTTCTTTCCTGTAAATTCTTGTATGATATTGTAAACACTGTATGTTTTGTACACACCCATTGCATTTTGTTATTGCTTGTAAAATACAGCTTCCCATTCGCTTCCCCGGCGGAGTTTAGCTGTGCTTTATGTTGGTGCCTGTGGGCTAAAGCATCACACCACTACACTAATCATAGAAGCATAGTATCAGTCAGGGTTGGAAGGGACCACAAGGATCATCTAGTTCCAACCCCCCTGCCATGGGCAGGGACACCCCACACTAGATCAGGCTGGCCACAGCCTCATCCAGCCTGGGCTTAAACACCTCCAGGGACAGGGCCTCAACCACCTCCCTGCACAACCCATTCCAGGGCTTCACCACTCTCATGGGAAAGAACTTCCTCCTCAGGTCCAGCCTGAATCTCCCCACCTCCAGCTTCATTCCATTCCCCCTAGTCCTATCACTACCTGAGAGCCTGAGCAGTCCCTCCCCAGCCTTCTTGTAGCCCCCTTCAGATACTGGAAGGCCACAATGAGGTCACCTGGGAGCCTTCTCTTCTCCAGACTGAACAGCCCCAACTCCTTCAGTCTGTCCTCATAGGAGAAGTGCTCCAGCCCTCTGATCATCCTGTGGCCCTATCTAACCTAAACTTCCTATCTAACCTAAACAACCTAAACTTCCCCTGGTGCAATTTGAGGCCATTTTTTCTCATCCTGTCACTTGTTACTAGGGAAAAGCTCACTACAATCTCCTTTCAGGAAGCTGTAGAGAGTGAGAAGCTCTTCCTTTGGCCTCCTTTTCTCCAGACTAAACAACCCCAGTTCCCCAAACTGCTCCTCACAAGACTTATTCTCCAAACCCTTTACCAGCTTTGTTACCCTTCTCTGGACCTGCTCCAGCAACTCAGTGTTTACCTCATAGTGTGAAGGTAAATAAGAATAGGCCCACACTGCACATGCAGTTTTGTTTCAAAAGAAATTAAATCCCAAGGAATTAAGAAGATTCCTTACCATGGAGTGTTGTGGTAGGGAAATGGGATGTGAAGGATGCTCAGAATTTCTGAGATAAATGCACAGTGGCTGTGGAATTTTAATTCCAAGTGAAAAGGGGAAGAAAACAACCAACCCTTTGCAGCTGCCTGGATCAACAGCTACAATACAATACAATACAATACAAGGTAAAGAGTGAGGACAGAGAGAGGCAAAGAAAAGTTCAAGTATTTGTAGATGTACTGTAATGTCAACAGGGAAAATGGATATTTGGAGGAAGAGACAGGTTTTCTCATAAGGAAATAACTGAATCAAGGAAATAACTGAATCAAGGAAATAACTGAATCAAATTCTTATAAGAAAATAACTGAATCAAGAAGAAGAAAGAGGTTGTTCAAAGATGATGGGGTCAGAAATAAAAAATACTTGCTAAAATTGAATAAATTTGAAGAAATAGGGAGGTGGTGGAGTCACCATCCCTGGAGGTCTTCAAGAGGGGGTTGGATGTGGCACTTGGTGCCATGGTTCAGTCATGAGGTCTGTGGTGACAGCTTGGACTTGATGATCTTTGAGGTTTCTTCCAACCTTGGTGATTCTGAGATTCTGAAGTAAGAGTCTTCCATCTTATGGTCAAGCTTTGGAGCAGGCTGCCCAGGGAAGTGATGGGAGTCACCATCACAGGGGTGTTTAAAAAAACGTGTGGGCATGGCACTTTGGGACATGGTTTAGTGGGCATGGTGGTGTTGGGTTGATGGTTGGGTTGCTGATCTTTGAGGTTTTTTCCCAACCTCCATGATTCTATGATTATATAAGCAGGAAAATTGCAGTGAATAGTGGAGCAAAGGAAAGGAGCATGATGGCTAGGAGTGTTCAGGACCTACCACACCTGATTTGAAAGCAGAGGAAATACGAATGTGATGGGCCACAGGATGAGCAGAGGGCTGGAGCACCTCTCCTATGAAGACAGACTGAAGGAGTTGGGGCTGTTCAGTCTGGAGAAGAGAAGGCTCCCAGGTGACCTCATTGTGGCCTTCCAGTATCTGAAGGGGGCTACAGGAAGGCTGGGGAGGGACTGCTCAGGCAATCAGGGAGTGATAGGACTAGGGGGAATGGAATGAAGCTGGAGGTGGGGAGATTCAGGCTGGATGTGAGGAGGAAGTTCTTCCCCATGAGAGTGGTGAAGCCCTGCAATGGGTTGTGCAGGGAGGTGGTTGAGGCCCCAACCCTGGAGGTGTTTAAGCCCAGGCTGGATGAGGCTCTGGCCAGCCTGATCTAGTGTGGGGTGTCCCTGCCCATGGCAGGGGGGTTGGAACTAGCTGATCCTTGTGGTCCCTTCCAACCCTGACTGATACTATGATACTATGAAACTAAGAACACAAGCTAAGATGGATTCTACTGGATTTTTTACACCACAACAACTTTTATTCTCAAGACAGCAACAAGGAGTTACAGGGTTTTGCAAAATAACAAACACTGTTCAGACAAACTTCACCTTATCTGAGCTCACTCAGTTTTGGGAGCTGGAGGCGTGGCAAGTAATTTCTTCCTCCAACCTGGACTTATGATACTTGTCAGTAGGTTACCTCTCTTTAACCACTTTGAACTGTCATCTGCCCTATGGTACCAATTGGGAATTTCCAGCCCCTTCCTGAAGGGCAGGCATGTATGCAGGAAGTCTGTTGCTGGCAGAAAATTATGAGGAAAGGCTGAGAGACCTGGAGTTCTTTGAGCCTGGAGAAGAGTAGACAGAGAAGGGATCTTATCAATGCTTACCTAAACAGCAGAGATCAAGAGATCAATATCTTTATTGATGATATGGACAAGGGGATTGAGTCCATCATCAGTAAATTTGCAGATGACACCAAGATGGGGGCAGGAGTTGATCTGTTAGAGGGTAGGAGAGCTCTGCAGAGGGACCTTGCCAGGCTGGACAGATGGGCAGAGTCCAAGGGCAGGAGATTGAACACATCCAAGTGCCAGGTGCTGCACATTGGCCACAGCAACCCCAGGCAGTGCTACAGGCTGGGGTCAGAGTGGCTGGAGAGCAGCCAGGCAGAAAAGGGGTACTGGGGGTACTGGTAGATGGTAGGCTGAACATGATCCAGCAGTGTGCCCAGGTGGCCAAGAAGGCCAATGGCATCCTGGCCTGCATCAGGAACAGTGTGGCCAGCAGGAGCAGAGAAGTCATTCTGTCCTGTACTCAGCACTGTTTAGGCCACACCTTGAGTATCACAGCAGTCTGCTACAACAGTCCTGTGTCCAGTTCTGGGCCCCTCAATTTAAGAAGGACATTGAGACACTTGAATGTGTCCAGAGAAGGGCAACAAAGGTGGGGAGGGGTCTGGAGCACAGCCCTGTGAGGAGAGGCTGAGGGAGCTGGGGTTGCTTAGCCTGGAGAAGAGAAGGCTCGGGGGAGACCTTCTTGCTGTCTCCAACTCCCTGAAGGGAGGTTGTAGCCAGGTGGGGGTTGGTCTCTTCTCCCAGGCAACCAGCACCAGAACAAGAGGACACAGTCTCAAGCTGTGCCAGGGGAGGTTTAGGCTGGAGGTTAGGAGGAAGTTCTTCCCAGAGATTGGCCATTGGAATGTGCTGCCCAGGGAGGTGGTGGAGTCACCATCCCTGGAGGTGTTTAGGAAGAGCCTGGATGAGGCACTTGGTGCCATGGTTTAGTTGATTAGATGTTGGGTGATAGCTTGGACTTGATGATCTCGAAGGTCTTTTCCAACCTGGTTAATTCTATATTAGGTGTGTTAAGGATGGGTCTGGGCTCTTTTCAGTGGTGCCCAGTGACAGGTCAGGGCCAACAGACACAAAGTAGAACACAGGAGGTTTCATTGAAACATAAGGAAAAGCTTTTCCTTTGGGTGTGCCAGAACAGTAAACTAGGCTGCCCAGAGAGAGGTTGTGGAGTCTCCTTCTCTGGAGACTTTCAAAACCCACCTGGACACATTCCTGTGCAACCTGATCTAGATGAACCTGCCTTAGCATGGGGGGGTTGACTAGATGGTCTCTGGAAGTCCCTTATAATCCCTACCAGTCTGATCCTCTGTCATCTCATGATTAACAATTGCAAAACAGAGTAGGTAAGGCACTCTAAAAATTACTTTAAATAGTCTTTTAAGTGGCTTTAATGAGTTTTTAAGTAAAACAGAGAAAGTTATTAACTGAAAAATATAGAAAGCCAACTAAGGCCCTAAGGCTGTTGCTACTTTGTTATTTCTAACAAAGAGTAAGTTTGGTTGCTTTGGTTTGAATGTTCCCTGAGCTCAGCTTTAGTTTTGTGCTCCACTAGGCATGCTTGCCCGGATTTCAGTCCTAAACGCCTCTCCGTGTCTGTGCAGTGAATTCCTCAGTCCTCACTGGAGTTACAACTAACTCACTTAACTTTGTGGGCTCCTTTTCTTTTCCCCATGCCTCAGAACAGATTGTCAGTCCCTATGTCAGCCAGTCAGGATGGCACCTGGGGAAGAAGAATCCTGTGTATCGGTACAGGTTGGGGCTGACCTGTTGGAAAGCAGCTCTGGGGAATAGGATGTGGGAGTGCTGGTGGGCAACAGGTTGACTATCAGCCAGCAATGTGTCCTTACAGCCAAGAAGTCCAACAGCAACCTGGGGTGCATTCAGAAGAGAGTGTCCAGTAGGTCTGCTCTACACTGGTGAGGCCTCGTCTGGGATACTGAATCCAGTTGTGGGCTCCCCCATTCAAGAAGGCCAAGGAACTACTGGGGAGAGTGCAGTGGAAAGCCACTAAGATGATGAAGGGACTGGAACATCTGCTATGAGACCTGGGGGTGTTTAGCCTGGAGGAGACTGAGGGGGGATCTCACTAATCCTTATCAATATCTAAAGTGTTAGTATCAGGAGGATGGAGCCAGACTCCTCTGAGGGGTGTTCAGTGAGAGGACAAGGGGCAATGGGCACAAACTGAAACACAGAAAGTCCCAGTAAAGAAAAACTTCTTTCCTTTGAGGGTGGCAAAGCACTGGATCAGGCTACCCAGAGAGGTTGTGGAGTCTCTGTGGAAAGTCTCCAAAGAGCTATGGAGTCATTCCATACCCACCTGGGCATGTTCCTCTGTGATTCACTCTGGGTGGTCCTGCTCTAGCAGGGAGGCTAGACTAGATGATCTCCGGGAGGTCCCTTCCAACCACTACCATTCTTTGATTCTGTGATCCAGCTGTGCTCCCAGAACATGCATTTCCAACTAAGGTGTTCCAGACCTAGTCAAGTTAGGTACAGTAACTTGCTTCTCTCACAGACATGGAACAGGAGCAGCACAGTACCTGCTAGGTTGCCATGATGCTGTTTTCAAACAAGATCCTTACTGCTTTCTTTGAGATGCTGTATTAAGCAAGGAACATAAACATAAAGCAAATGTTACCAGTGAACAGAGGATGAAGTTTTAACAATTAAGTTAATGTGTGGGGGGAAATAAAAGGTGCAGGATGTCTCAAATGCAGCTGGGGAGAAGCCAGCTTTTTATGTCCAAAGGAGAGTTGGAAGCAACAATCTCTACACCTGACTTCCCACATCTTCATTTCAAGGACAGGAGTGTGGCCGAGGGGAAGAAGGTTGTTCAGACTCTGTGCTTGAAAGTAGAAACCAAAGTCTTTGGAGTTTGCTCTCGAGATTCACACATTCCTGCCAGCAGCACGGGCTCTGTCTTGTGCTCCACTTGGTAGAAGGGACAACGCTTCAGGTGCTCCGCCATGGACGTGACCTCATTGTGCTGCCAGTTGTTAACGCTGGAGAACAGGCTGCTGAACTGCCAGATCTAACGTGGGGGGGGAGAAAGTGGGCAGAGAAAACAGGCACATTGGTAAAAATAGAAGAAGATTTGAAAGTCTGTATATGCTTATAGTGGGTGTGTGTTACTTGTGCTGGACAAGGCTAGTGAGCAGCTGAAGGTGCACTGCTGGCATAGCGAGTAAAAATGGGACCAACATTGTTATGTGCCTCATGCTTGCTGGTTTTGTGGCTTTAGTCTTCACCTGCCATTCTTAACAGGAAAGTATCCTTCTGGTTTTGCTGTCACTCCAATGCAGGTGTTCTGGTTTTGCTGGGACAGAATCCCAGGCCAGCCCTGGGCTGCAGACCACTAGCAGTTGAGTCAGGCAGGACAGCTGAGTTGGCTACAGGAGTATCCCAAACCACACAGTATAAAGGAGACAGTTTGCTAGGGGAGAGGGGATTTCCTTGCTAAAAGTCTCCTGTGTAGGTCTCACACTTTGGCTCATTGCCAGGGGAGGATCAGGCTGGATGTTGGGAAGAAGTTCTTCCCAGAAAGAGAGATTGGCCATTGGAATGTGCTGCCCAGGGAGGTGGTGGAGTCACCATCCCTGGAGGTGATGAGAAGAGACTGGATGAGGCACTTAGTCCATGGCTTAGTTGATTAGATGGTGTTGGGTGATAGATTGGACTTGATGATCTTGAAGGTCTTTTCCAACCTGGTTAAATCTATTCTATACTATGCTATGCTATGCTATGCTATGCAGTGCTATGCAGTGCTATGCTATGCAGTGCTATGCAGTGCTATGCAGTGCTATGCTATGCAGTGCTATGCAGTGCTATGCAGTGCTATGCTATGCTATGCTATGCTATGCTATGCTATTCCTTTCCTTCATTTGGGGACTGCCTTCCTGGATAGTGTAACTGCTGCACTTTTGTTGGGCTAAGTATAAATTTATATAGTTTGTATTGGCATTGGTATCAGTTTGGTTATTATTGGTTATTTGGTTATTGCATTAAACCCATTTTCATTTCAACCTTCTCTCCTTTTCCTGATTCCCCCTTCTCTGCTGGGGAGGGGTCACTGGAAAGAAACTGCTGTGATTTAGCCCTCAGGGCATGAGGAAAAATAGGACCAGGGAAGTCATTGTGCCCCTGTACTCAGCACTGGTTAGGCCACACCTTGAGTCCTGTGTCCAGTTCTGGGTCCCTCAGTTTAGGAAGGACACTGAGACACTTGAACATGTCCAGAGAAGGGCAACAAAGCTGGGGAGAGGTCTGGAGCACAGTCCTGTAAGGAAAGGCTGAGGGAGCTGGGGTTGCTTAACCTGGAGAAGAGGAGGCTCAGGGGAGACCTTCTTGCTCTCTACAACTCCCTGAAGGGAGGTTGTAGCCAGGTGGGGGTTGGTCTCTTCTGCCAGGCAAGCAGCACCAGAACAAGAGGACACAGTCTCAAGCTGCGTGAGGGGAAGTTTAGGCTGGAGGTGAGGAGAAAATTCTTCCCAGCAAGAGAGATTGGCCATTGGAATGTGCTGCCCAGGGAGGTGGTGGAGTCACCATCCCTGGAGGTGTTCAGAAAGGGATTGGATGTGACACTTGGAGGTATGGTTTAGTTAGGCCTGAGGTGTTGGGTGACAGGTTGGACTTGATGATCTCTGAAGTCTTTTCCAACCTTATTGATTCTATGATTGATTCTATGACACCTGATCAGCCATCTCTATGGAAAACTCCATCACATCATCAGTATGATCCGAGGTGTTTGTAAAGCAAAGTGACTCCAGCATGCTTGTGTGATACATACCTCAAAGAAACCTGACTTCATAAAGACCTTCCAAAACATCGATCAGCAACTTAAAGTAATTAGCATATAGTTTGGGCCAGCCTAGTACAAGCACTTGCAGCCCGGAAAGCCAATCAGAGCCTGGGCTGCATCAGGAGAAGTGTGGCCAGCAGGGCAAGGAAGGGGATTATCCCCCTCTACTCAGCTCTGCTGAGACCCCACCTGGAGTACTGCCTCCAGTTCTGGAGCCCCTATTACAGGAGGGATCTGGAGGTGCTGGAAGGTGTCCAGAGAAGGGCCATGAGGATGAGCAGAGGGCTGGAGCACCTCTCCTGTGAGGACAGACTGAAGGAGTTGGGGCTGTTCAGTCTGGAGAAGAGAAGGCTCCGAGGTGACCTCATTGTGGCCTTCCAGTATCTGAAGGGGGCTACAAGAAGGCTGGGGAGGGACTTCTCAGGATCTCAGGGAGTGATAGGACTAGGGGGAATGGAATGAAGCTGGAGGTGGGGAGATTCAGGCTGGATGTGAGGAGGAAGTTCTTCACCATAAGGGTGGTGAGGCCCTGGAATGGGTTGTCCAGGGAGGTGGTTGAGGCCCTGTCCCTGGAGGTGTTTAAGCCCAGGCTGGATGAGGCTCTGGCCAGCCTGATCTAGTGTGGGGTGTCCCTGCCCACGGCAGGGGGGTTGGAACTAGATGATCCTTGTGGTCCCTTCCAACCCTAACTGAAACTATGAAACTATGAAAGATTAATTTTATTCCTAGAAGACACAGAAAATTGTAAAGAACAAAAAATAGGAATGTGCAGTTAAAATGCTCTGTTAGCACTGATACTGTGTACCCTGTAGTTGATATACTGGCAGGTAGTGCTGAGACTGTGATTAAAGTCACTTTAATACTTGCTGTATGCCATTAAGTAATTAAAATAATAATAATGAAGTCATAGCAGATTTCTTCTCCTTAAATTTCCTTGCTGTGGAAGAAGGACAGTGTGTGGGTGTGCTCTGCTTAAGATTACCTGACATTCTTCTGTTCCCAAATATTCATAGCCATTAAGCACAGTAGTTTAGAAATCTGTGCTAATTACAAATAGAATGTTTCCAAGCAGAGTTTGTGTACTGGAAATGAGACTATTCTGTGGTCTCTACAGAGAGCTAACACAAAAAGAGTTTGTTAGTCCTTAGATTCAGTGCTGCTGGTTTAAAATTTCACCACAGTTCCAAGCTAACTGCAAAATGATTGCTCACTTGGAATTTATTCCTTTTACTGAAGGAAGCCATGTCCTCCAGTAAGTTATTTCAGCAGCTATTTCCTGGTTTGGATGGAGATAATTCAACCTGCAGCCACCAAACCACAGTTGATGTTTTCTCTTAATAGTCATAAACTGCACAGCTTCTCTTTGATAACCAATAGGTGGAGATCTTCAGTGGCCTGACTGGCAGCCAAATCCTTAAATTATTTCAGGGCACCTTTCCCCAAATCCCTAAGTTGTTTGTTCCTAGATAGAATCATAGAATCAATAAGGTTGGAAAAGACCTCAAAGATCATCAAGTCCAACCTGTCACCCAACACCTCATGACAACTAAGCCATAGCTCCAAGTGCCACATCCAATCCTTTTTTGAACACCTTCAGTGATGGTGACTCCACCATCTCCCTGGGCAGCACATTCCAATGGCCAATTACTCTCTCAGTGAAGAACTTTCTCCTCACCTCCAGCCTAAACCTCCCCTGGTGCAGCTTGAGACTGTGTCCTCTTGTTCTGGTGCTGGTTGCCTGGGAGAAGAGACCAACCCCCACCCGACTACAACCTCCCTTCAGGTAGTTGGAGACAGCAAGAAGGTCTCCCCTGAGCCTCCTCTTCTCCAGGCTAAACAACCCCAGCTCCCTCGGCCTCTCCTCACAGGGCTTGTGCTTTAGACCTCTCACACCTCTGTCTTGATTTCTTGGTCATGCTGTAGTCTGTGTGCTATTCTTTCAAGTAGTTTTATGTCCTAGCAGCAGCAAGGCTATTGGCTAGAAAAAAACTGTCCCGATTTTTCTTCCAGACTGTGTTAAAGAGCCAGTAAGGTTGGCAATTTCCCAGTGCAAACAGTGGACCACTGGCTTTGCAGGTGAGGGCTTCCTATGTCCATGCTGCTCCCTCAGGTGCTCACAAGCTGAGTCAGACACTCATGACAATCCTGTAAACTGTTAATCACAGAAGTGTGGAATTGTTTTGGTTGGAAAAGACCTTTAAGATAGAGTTCAACCATTGCCTAACTCTATCAAGTCTGGGGCTCAACCATGTTCCTCAGCACCACATCTCTGCTTCTTTGAAACTCCACCAGCAACAAGGATTGAACCACCTCCCTCAGGAGCTATTCCCAGTGTTTGAGAACCCTTTCAGTGAAGAAGGTTCTTCTGAGAGCCAACTTAAGCCTCCCCTGGTGCAATGTGAGACCATTTTCTCTCATCCTATCACTTGTTACCAAAGAGAAGAGACCAACACCCACTGTGCTACAACCTCCTTGCAGGGACTTGTAGAAAGGCACATGGTCTCCCCTCAGCCTTGTCTTCTCCAGACTAAACAACCTCATTTCCCTCAGCCACTCCTCCCAGGACCTGTTCTCCAGACTCTTCACCAGCTTTGGTGCCCTTCTCTGGACCTGCTCCAGCACCTCTGTTTTCCTTGTAGGGAGGGCCCTGAAACTGAACCCAGTAGTCACGGTGTGACCTTGCCTGTGCTGAGTACTGAGGAACAATCTCTTCCCTGGCAGTGATCACTCTTTATGAAAGCCCTTTGGGGTTGATCAGAATGCCTGAGCTCTTTAGATCTTTTCACAATGCCTTTTCATGCCTTGTTTTTTTCCCTTCACCTTTTTTGGTGCTCTGTAGCATGTTTGAGCTTTAAGTTCTTTAAAAATCCATGTGTAACTCTTAAATATCAGGGACTCTCAGTTCCCAGTCCCTACAAAATGATGCACATGCAAACAGGTTACTCAAGACAAGCTTGGGTGGGAACTTTGAGCTAGTCAGAAGCTGTCCATTTCACTTTCCTACCTTTGCTAGATGTACTTTGAGACCAGGCTGGATGAGGCTGTGGCCAGCCTGATCTAGTGTGGGGTGTCCCTGCCCATGGCAGGGGGGTTGGAACTAGCTGATCCTTGTGGTCCCTTCCAACCCTGACTGATACTATGATACTACTTCATTTTAAAGCCACGATCCCCAGCAATTGCAGTCCACATTGAGAATGTCATGAACTTTCCCCACACCTGCATGCTCCTAGGCAGCATCCCCTGCTATGCTTGTGTATTTCACGGAGAGAACCAATTTACTCTCTCTTCCCCAGTGTCACAGTGACTTGCCTTTTTGCGAGCTCTCCACGAGGTACCACCATGGGAATATCTTTTTTTCTCCCAGACCAGCAGGACCATTCCCCTCTCTTGCAGAAGAGTGGCACAGATGTCCCTCATCAGCACTGACACTTGTGACAGCTGAGATAAACTGAAGCTGTCCAGGAACCCTGCAATGTACTTGAGCACTTCTACCGGAAGGCTGCTCAGCAAGTCCTTACTTCTCCCTCGTTTAGTCAATGTGAAATTGCACTTCCCTGATTCAGCAAGGAGAGTGTCCACTTCTGGCTTGATAGCAAAGGTCTTGAGATGCTTGCTGTATATAACCTTGGCCGTAAGTCCATCAGGGCGGAAGTGATTTTGAACAAAAGTACATCCCAAGTAGGCCAGTGGGCAGCGCTGCTGGAACCATCCGTCCAGGCATGACTGGATATCAGCATGCACATTCTTGAAGTGGGAGGGGAACTCATCCCTCCTGAAGAAATGACTGCAGGTAAATGTGAAAGCTGAACTGCTTTTGTTGTGTCTTCTGGTTACACATTCAGTGTAGAGCTCCATGTGGAGTTCTGGCGGGCTCTTGTGATCCAGGACATCTGCTAGAACAGCACTGGAGGAGAAGGGCTCCAGGTGAAAGCTGTACGTCTGTGTTGCAAAATCCACAAAGAGCCCATCAATGCCCCTTGCTTCAGAGATCTCATGGCCCTTCAGCTCCTTTTCCAGGGCACACAGCAGCGTGGCTTTAACTACATTTGCCTTAGGTAGCTCTTCTAGGCTGATTCCCAGTTCTGAGGTATCCACTGACTTGTCTGAAGTCGGTATCCTGTGGCCCAGCGCATCTCCCAGGCGTGCTCTTTTGCCACAGTAACTAACTGGCACTTTGAAGGTGTAGACAGTCTTCACCTCCTGAGCTTCCAAGTTCCCATAGACAAAGTCTTTCTCTTTTGGAGTGCAAGCAGCTAGCTGGCCAAAGCGGATGAGCATTCCCCCATGATGTACCAGGTACATGTTGTAATCACCTACACCTACTTCCTTTTTCAGCCTCTCCAGGACCCCTTCTTGCCAGGGAGCCAGCCCTGTCATTTCTGTACTTGGTGTTACTTGTTCAGGCTTTTGGTCTTTTGCCTTTTCTGCACCATCAGGTACTCCCTTTGCCTTCTCTGTGGAGCTGGCAGAATGATGGGCTGATGCTGGTGTCTTGGAAGCCTCCTCTGCCTTTTGTTCTGCACTGGCTGCTGAGCCTGTTACCTTGCAAGCCAGGGCCTCTTTGCTGAAAATGTTCTCCCAGGTTTTGTAACTATCCAGATCCATTCCCTCTTTGTCCTTGGCCAGGTCTTCACGCTCACACTGACTGAGCTCAGATAGGTGGTTTTCACCTCCTTGGGACCCACAGGCTACTCCTCCCACAGCTCCTTCTTCCCCGCCCATGGCTTCATCCATTAGCTCTTCAACTTCATCCTTTTTCCTCCACTCTGGAAAGAAGTTGGCTAGTTTCAAAGTCCTGAAAAGTATCTTCTGGTCTCTGAGTGCCA
The DNA here is from genome assembly GCA_015227895.2 of Colaptes auratus. Classification (NCBI taxonomy): domain Eukaryota; kingdom Metazoa; phylum Chordata; class Aves; order Piciformes; family Picidae; genus Colaptes; species Colaptes auratus. Next base: position 14,433,791 of record CM037635.1, on the reverse strand, counting down.
AGGCTGTGTCCAGACACTCTTCATTCAAGGTCTCCTTCATAATGTTTTTGTGGAGGGTTGTGTCTGAATCCACATTTGGCCAGCGATTCCACTCCATCGAACAGCAGACAACACTGGCGGGACAGGCCTGGAGGTGCTTTGCCAGCTTAAAGCGAGCCATGGAGAAAGGGCAGCCATAGGCTGAGTTGAGGCAGGAGACCTGTTCTAAGGGACAGAGCAACTGGTGCTCCTCCTCCTTGCACATGTGGAAGGTGGCCCCACAGTGCAAGCGGCAGCTGATCACCATGCAGGAGACAGAGAGCTCAACTGGTGCGCGGCAGTGCCGGCTGAAACATCTCTCGCAGTGGCTGTGCTGCCCGGGGGGAGCTTTCTGCGGCCGGTGCTGCGTGTGGCAAAGGCAAGAAGACAAGAGTTAGTGCCCAAAGGAGCAAGGGTGGTTACAGACCCTCTGTGCCCACACTTGGTTTCTACAGGGGAAGTGCTGTGGTAAAACTGCCTACCTTGCCATGGGGTGGGAAGGCAAGTGGATTTAGCACACTTCTGGACTGAGGCCATTTACAGTGAAGCAGGTGTTTGTGTTCAGTGAGGATCTGCGAAGCTGGCCTGCCAAAGAGCTGAAGGGTGGAGTCTTGTGAAGACAAGATGGCCCTGTTTTGGCTAAAATTGATGAAGCAGGGCTCAAATAACATAAACAGCCAACTTCAAAGCAGATTCTGAGGGCTGGGGTGCCTGAGAGAAGACTTGGCTTAATTAACTACATTTTTAATATTAAAGTTGATGTCCATGTCTTCCATCAAGGAAAATTAAGTACATGCTGAACTTACAGAATCATAGAATCAGTCAGGGTTGGAAGGGACACAAGGATCATCTAGTTCCAACCCCCCTGCCATGGGCAGGGACACCTCACACTACAGCAGGTTGCTCATAGCCACATCCAGCCTGGCCTTCACAACTCCAGGGATGAGGCTTCCACCACCTCCCTGGGCAACCTGTGCCAGTGTCTCACCACCCTCACGGGGAAGAACTTCTTCCTAATGTCTAATCTAAATCTACCCTCCTCTAGTTTGGATCCATTTCCCCTAGTCCTATCACTCCCTGACACCCTAAAAAGTCCCTCCCCAGGTTTCTTGTAGCCCCCTTCAGGTACTGGAAGGCCACAATAAAGTCTGCTCAGAGCCTTCTCTTCTCCAGACTGAACAACCCCAACTCTCTCAGCCTGTCTTCATAGGAGAGGTGCTTCAGCCCTCTGATCATCTTCCTGGCCCTTCTCTTGTATGGCTGTTACTCAATTATCCTCCCAAATCATGTTGAACATCATCCAGAAGGCAGGGTAGGGTATAAACCTGGGCTAGGGTATAAAACCCATGAGGGAGATCTCTGTGTGCTGCTGACACCAGTACCAGGGCCAGTAAGGGAGCATGGAGGTGCAGCATGGCAAGAATCAGCACCCCCACCAGTAGAAGCAGCAGCAGCTGTGAACAGGTCAAAAACAGAAGACAGAGAAGAGGATGGTTGATGGGCTGTGCTCCTTTTCCCCTACCTGAGACACCTTTCTGCCTTCAATATACAGCTGAAGTTTTGCTGCACTTCTGTTGTATTAGAGTTCCCCACTTCCACAATGTTCTGTGAGTAGGAAAGATGATGTTTCTTTCTCATCTCTAGAAAAATTAGCTGGTCATTTGGCCTACATGTCTTCTCATCTCCCCATAAAGACACAAATGTTGTGCAAATGAACCTTCCTTTGCTCTAACACCAGCAAGGCTGAGAGTAATGATTATCTTCATGATCCCTGTTCTCTGAGTGGAAAACAGCTCATTTGCCTGGCCTCATTTACCCTTACACTTCTAGATGATGCCTACACATTGTGGAACAGAAGCTGCAGGGGACTTCAGGCAGGTTCTTTCTACTTCTACTTTCAGGTGTCAAAACCCAAAATATGGCAATGCCTCAGTCTGCAGTTTGGAGAGAAGCTCCAGACCGCAGTGGAGGCTTGTTGCAAGACTATATTCATAGTATCATAGTATCATAGTATCAGTCAGGGTTGGAAGGGACCACAAGGATCAGCTAGTTCCAACCCCCCTGCCATGGGCAGGGACACTCTACACTAGATCAGGCTGGCCACAGCCTCATCCAGCCTGGGCTTAAACACCTCCAGGGACAGGGCCCCAACCACCTCCCTGGACAACCCATTCCAGGGCTTCACCACTCTCATGGGGAAGAACTTCCTCCTCACATCCAGCCTGAATCTCCCCACCTCCAGCTTCATTCCATTCCCCCTAGTCCTATCACTACCTGATAGCCTGAGAAGTCCCTCCCCAGCCTTCCCTGTAGGCCCCCTTCAGATACTGGAAGGCCACAATGAGGTCACCTGGGAGCCTTCTCTTCTCCAGACTGAACAGCCCCAACTCCTTCAGTCTGTCCTACAGTTAAATCCAGCTAAAGTCACAGCTAAACCCGTTTTCTTTCACTTTCTCTTACAAACTGCCTTTCACCACTCTTCCCCTTGCTGTTATCAGTGAATGCTGAGTAGATAGGAAATGGGAGAAGGGGGCAGGAATGGCTCACCTCATGCCCTGCTTAGCACCATAGTATGCAGTTTGAGCAGAAGGCGAGTGACAAATGTCTAACCTCAACAGAGCTTTTCCCTTCCTGTGACTGGCAGTGGAGAAGCAGGCCTGAGCATGCCTTATATGTGGTGTCCCTCTGAGAAAGAATCCACTTTTCTTCCTTTGGGATTTGTTTTAGAGCATGGTCCTGCCAAAACTGCTCACCACTCCTCTACTTGTTCACAGCACCCTACATACTTCTGACAACCCAGTGTCAAAGGCTGCCCCGAACTGAACAGGTGATCCTGAGCTGATCACAGTTTAGATTTAGCTCATGAAGGTGCTAGTGACACCACAAGGGGCCAGAAAGCAGACAAAGAGGTCCCAGGCAGCAAGTAACAACCCCAGTCTGTTTCACAAGCTCAGCTGCCACCAGGCAGCTCCCTGAATTTAACATTTTGCAACCCACAGGACTTTATTAAAAGCATAAGTGGAGGCTGCCAAACCAAATGCTTCAGAAATGTCAACCACCCTTAGTATACCACCAGGTTAAATGTCATCTTAAGGAAGACTGCAGTTCTGTTCTCACACTTCCATATTAATGTATTTTTGGAATGGATATCAATGTTTCCCTCTCTTCCTCTTAAGCAATTTGATCTAAAAAGGACATACAATTTTCCTGAGGTGCAACAACAAAAAGCTGAAGAACAAGAGCTTGATGTATGGAGATCCTTATAGGATAAGTTATCAACACCAGGTTACTATCTTTGTGTCACAACAAACTGCTGCTCTTTCATTCTTTCTCAGCAAATCAGGTAAACCAGTTTAACCTAAACAATGCACTTATGAGGCCTGCTTCCAAAAGTTCTCAGTTCTCCTTGCTTAAAATGTCTCTGCTCTTGCAATAATTCCTGCAAGAGCTGCTAATCCTTACTAAAAATGGAAAAACCCAGGAGTATAAGGCCTGAGAGCAAGTCAGTGGAGGTGGTGATTAGCATGGGGCTGCCTTCTCTTGAAAACAAATAATAAATCTCAGAATGTAAGAAGTTACATTCTGAATCAGACCACTGCTCTACCCATCCCAGCAGTTTTCTTCAAGATAAGCATAAGAGATGGTCTTCAGTGTGAACAGGTAGGACCTCCTGTGGTCTTTTCCCCTCATAGGCAGTTGTTAGATTGCAGAACTAGAGGGTGCTCAGTTATTGCTTGGAGCTATTTCCCTAGATGCCTTCAACTGCTATCAATAACTTAGCCCAAAGGCTGCTGCAAGTAGAAAACTTGCAGCTTCTGACTTTCTCCTACTTGCTGAAGGGGCTGCATTCTAGCTTGGTTCAACCTACTGTGAAGCTTAGTGGAAGAGTAAAAGCAAATGATAAGGACAACCACAGAGTCGTAGAATGCTTTGAGTTGGAAGGGACTTTTAAATGTCATCGAGTCCAACTGCCAGCCATGGGCAGGGACATCAGCTAGATCAGGTTGCTCAGAGCCAGGTTCAGCCTGACCTTGAATGCTTCCAGGGATGGGGCTTCTGACACCCCTCTGGGCAACCTGTGCCAGTGTTTCATCACCCTCACTGTAAATAATCTTTCTCTTTTTTTTGCAGTTTGAATGTCCCCTCTTTTAGCGGAAAACCATCACCCCTGGTGCTGTCACAACAGGCCTGTCAAAAAGACTGTCCCCACCTTTCTTATAGACCCCCTTTAAGTGTTGAAGGGCTGCAAGAAGGTCTCCCTGGAGCCTTCTCTTTGACACAAACTGGAGCTCTGTTTCCAAACAGGGCCCAGGGAACTCTTTTTTTCCCTTTTGGGGGGGGTGTGTGTCTGCAAAAATGAGGCAAGTGTTTTTGGCAAGTCATCCTATCACACTGTTTTTTTGCAGCAGGGACTACCATAGGCCCAGAAGACACTTGTTTGAGAAAAAATAGACATTGTGGGTAAAATCATATTTATTTCCCCCCCCCTAAGGTTAAAGAAAACACAGGAGTGACATTAATCCAGGTGTAAGAGCTTTTACAGCCCCAGTGGTGGAAGTCACAAACAACACTGGAGAGAGAAAAATGTTGGGAAAGGCAATGCTTGTGGGTTCCTGCCACCACTAAAGACCACACACTCATGCTTGAATCTGATGTACATTAAATATAGAATCATAAAATCATTAAGGTTTGAAAGGACCTCTAAGATCATCAAGTCCAGCCATCAACTCAACACCATGCCCAGCAAACCATGCCCCCAGGTGCCATGTCTACAAGGTTTTTGAGCACCTCCAAGGATGGTGACTCCACTACCTCCCTGGGGAGCCTGTTCCTATGCCTGACCTTCCTTCAGTAAATAAATTTTTCCTATTATTCAATCTAAACCTCCTCTGGTGCATTTGAGGCCATTTCCTCTTGTCTTATTGCTAGTTACTTGGGAGACCAACCCCCACCTCACTACAACCTCCTTTCAGGTTGTTGTGCTCAAGACATCTTTGTTCCATCCTTTGTAACTTCCAGTGCTGACCAATACCTGTTTACACCTCCCAGTCAATCAATGCCATTCCCCACTTGGTCTTGCAGAGTAAAGGGTGAAGGGAGGTTGTAGCCAGGTGGGGGTTGGGCTCTTCCCCAGGCAACCAGCACAAGAGGACACAGTCTCAAGCTGCACCAGGGGAGGTTTAGGTTGGATGTTAGGAAGAAGTTCTTCATAAAAAGAGAGATTGGCCATAGGAATGTGCTGCCCAGGGAGGTGGTGGAGTCACCATCACTGGAGGTGTTTAAGGGGAGACTGGATGAGGCACTTGGTGCCATGGTTTAGTTGATTAGATGCTGTTGGGTGATAGGTTGGACTCGATCTCAAAGGTCTTTTCCAACCTGGTTTATTCTATTCTATTCTATTCTATTCTATTCTATTCTATTCTATTCTATTCTATTCTATTCTATTCTATTCTATTCCATTCCATTCCATTCCATTCCATTCCATCCCATCCCATTCCATTCCATCCCATCCCATCCTATTCTATTCTATTCTATTCTATTCTATTCTATTCTATTCTATTCTATTCCATCCCAGCCCATCCCATCCCATTCTATTCTATTCCATTCCATCCCATCCCAGCCCATCCCATTCCATTCCATTCCATCCCATTCCATTCCATTCCATTCTATTCTATTCTATTCTATTCTATTCTATTCTATTCTATTCTATTCTATTCTATTCTATTCTATTCTATTCCATTCCATTCCATTCCATTCCATTCCATTCCACTCTATACACATCCTTGGTGGTCCCTTTACCCATGGACAGACTTACCACTGATGAATAGAGCTCAGATACCTTCCCCATTGTTTGCATTGAAAGAGCTTGAGACAGCAATGCAGAAAAAGAGTATTTCACTATTACCTGTTATTACATTCCCTGTCTTGAGTTTGACTTCTGCACAGGGGTGACACCAGAGTGCTGGCCAGGGTGGCCCCAGCCAGCCCTTACATACATACGGTTTAGGGTGGCATGTGTCCTGCTTTCCACTGTTCAGTTGCATTTACTCTTATGTGGCTCAGAGAAGTGGGAGACACAGATGGGTTTATTTCACATTGGCAGTATCCTTGCTGCTCTCATTCTTGAAACATTTTGCTGCAAATATAATCTCTAAAAATAGTCCCAGCTATGACTTGCATAAGGTCAGAGGAAGGCTGGGTACATTACACTGCAGTAAAACCATGAAGATGTGAACAATACTTTCCACTGCAAAAGGTACACTCAGGAAGAAGTAACTGATAAATGCAAATGTATCAGAGGCACAGGCCCTGTGGTTCTCCAAGACACAGAAAGGAATGGCTGCAAAGCTTCTGAAGAGGAGTCTGCTTTCACACTGCTCTACAGTGAAATGAAAGCCCTCTGAATCACATGTGGAGAATGTTTTGTTTATGTAAAGTGACCATAGTGGAGCATTCAGAGCCACAGCCTTTATTCAGGCACTTTTCAGTTGAGTTTACCACATCTCTAACTTGTCTATGCTGTTTTTTTCTGACACATGGTTGCTCTGCCTCTCTGCTCATTGACAAATGTGTGAAGCTAGAGGAGAGGAAGAATATAGGATAGAGATTTTTTTTCTGGTATTCATTATGGTTTATTATCAGTTTAGGAAGGAGGTTGTCTTACTGGAGCGTGTCCAGAGAAGGGCAACAAAGTTGGTGAGGGGTTTGGAAGACAAGCCCTATGAGGAGAGGCTGAGGGAGCTGGCGTTGCTTAGCCTGGAGAAGAGGAGACTGAGGGGTGACCTTATTGCTCTCTACAACTACCTGAAGGGAGGTTGTAGCCAGGCAGAGGTTGGTCTCTTCTCCAGGCAGCCAGCACCAGAACAAGAGGACACAGTCTCAGGCTGCGCCAGGGCAGGTTTAGACTGGAAGTTAGGAAGAAGTTCTATACTGAGAGAGTGATTGCCCACTGGAATCAGCTGCCTGTGGAAGTGGTGGAGTCACCTTCATTGGAGGTGTTCAAGAAGAGGCTTGATGGGGTGCTTGGTGCCAGGGTTTAGTTTTTTAGTTGTTTAGGTGGGTTGTATTGTACTGTATTGTACTGTGTTGTACTCTTTTGTACTGTATTGTACTGTATGGTACTGTATTGTATTTTAGGTGGGTTGGATTGGTTGATGGGTTGGACACGATGATCTTGAAGGTCTCTTCCAACCTGGTGTATTGTATTATTGTATTATTGTATTGTTTGAATGGTTCTCCTATTCTGACATGTCAGGAGCTCTGTGCTTTAACTGATGATCTGGTTAGCTTGGTGGTTTAGTTGCTGGTATTACTGTCAGGGCACAAATAACAACTTTCAAAACCCTGAGCAGAAGGTTTACAAATTCTTGCCTAGAATAGAATAGAATAGAATAGAATAGAATAGAATAGAATAGAATAGAATGGAATGGAATGGAATAGAATAGAATAGAATAGAATAGAATAGACCAGGTTGGAAAATACCTTTGAGATCATCAAGTCCAACCTATCACCCAGCACCATCTAATCAACTCAACTATGGCACCAAGTGCCTCATCCAGGCTCTTCCTAAACACCTCCAGTGATGGAGACTCCACCACCTCCCTGGGCAGCACATCCCATGGCCAATCTCTCTTTCTGGGAAGAACTTCTTCCTAACATCCAGCCTAAACCTCCCCTGGCACAGCTTGAGACTGTGTCCTCTCGTTTTGGTGCTTGGATACATAACATCCAGAGGCAGGTGACACAGAGGTAAGACAGGTGATGAGCCACTTCTCTAAGGCTTCTTGTGTCCCTGAAACTTGCAAGGGTTCCCAAGAGTTGGGTTAGAAAACAAAAACCAGATCAGAAATGCTTCTCTGAATCATATTCAAGCTACTGTGGAAAGAAAGGATGAAAATTACAGTCCACAAGCTGTCCACTTTGGTAAACCTTTATTTTTAGACTGTCATAACAGCAAGTCCAGTAAGGTTTAAAAATATACAGCTGCTATTTTAACTGCAGATATGTCTGTGTCTGGAGGAGATCTGTCCAGTGACAGTAACTTGCAGTTAGTAAATCACATACAGTTTAATTTCAGTGACTATATATTTAATTCAGTTGCAGTCAATGAGCCAAAACAATCAACTGTTTTCTTATTTGGTATTTGCTATACCATAGAACTGTAAAGCTCTTTCTGTTGGAAAAGATATTTAAGATCATTGACTCCAACCATTCTCTGATTCTACCAAGGCTGGTGCTAAACCACCCCCCTCAGCACATCTCTCTGCCTTTTAAACATGTCCAGGGGTAGGGATTCAACCACCTTCCTGAGGAGCCTGTTCCAGTGTTTGAGAATGTTTTCAGTGGTTTCTTCTAATATCGAACCTCAGCCTCCCCTGGGACAGCTTGAGGCCATTTCCTCTTGTTCTGTCACTCTTTACTAGTGAGAAGAGACCAACCCCCACCTCTACAACCTCCTTTCAGGTTGTAGAGAGCCTCCTTTTCTCCAGGTTAGACAACCACGCTCAGCCACTCCTCAGAAGGCCTATGTGACTGATTGCATTACATACTAAGGTTATACATTCTGCCCAAGTTCTTGACACAGAATTAAGGGATAGCTCCAATTTTTAAAACCAGGGCTACCAGAAGCCTTAAAGAGTGCCTCTGAGATGAGGCTGAAAATGAGCATAGACCAAACTAAGATTTACAACATGAAAAGCAGCTTAAAACCCAAAAACCTCAGGAACAGTTTGCATCCACGTTCTAGAGTCAAGGATATTAGAATGGAATGGAATGGAATGGAATGGAATGGAATGGAATGGAATGGAATGGAATGGAATGGAATGGAATAGAATAGAATAGAATAGAATAGAATAGAATAGAATAGAATAGAATAGAATAGAACAGAACAGTTGGAAGAGATCTTCAAGATTATCATGTCAAACCCATCATCCAACACCATCTAATCAACCAAACCATGCAACCAAGCACCCTATCAAGTCTCCTCCTAAACACCTCCAGTGATGGTGATTCCACCACCTCCCTGAGCAGCCCCTTCCAATGGCTAATGTCTCTGTGAAGAATTTCTTCCTAACATCTAGTCCGAACCTTCCCTAGTGCAGCTTGAGACTGTGTCTTCTTGTTCTGGTGCTGGTTGCCTGGGAGAAGAGACCAACCCCTACGTGGCTACAACCTCCCTTCAGGGAGTTGTAGAGAGTAAGAAGTTCTCCCCTGAGCCTCCTCTTCTCCAGGCTAAGCAACCCCAGCTCCCTCAGCCTCTCTTCATAGGGCCTGTGTTCCAGACCCCTTATTGAAGTTATACATAACATTACAACAGAAGAAAATGTGAGTACTATTGGTGAAGTGTACAGGGTAGAAAGGATTTTTTTTCTCTATTTGTTTTAATCCTTGTTACCTACTATATGGTGTTCATCTAGTTTTTATCACAGTACTTAAATCCTGAGGTCAATATAGACTTACTGATTTCCTTACAGGGTTTTTCAGTATATTTACTATCTTAGTATCTGAGGAGGTTCACAACCAATAATAATTTATCTTTGCAGTACTAGAGGTACACTTGAAGGTTAGAAGATACTATGATTTTTGTTTGGCAGGTGGAGAATTAAAGTATACAGAGATGAAAATAAATAGAATTCCATATCATATTTTATATAACTAACTATATATGTGTGTGTGTGTGTATAGGCTGGATGTTAGGGAGAAGTTCTTCCCAGCAAGAGAGCTTGGCCATTGGAATGTGCTGCCCAGGGAGGTGGTGGAGTCACCATCAGTGGAGGTGTTTAGGAAGAGCCTGGATGAGGCCCTTGGTGCCATGGTTGAGTTGATTAGATGGTGCTGGGTGATAGGTTGGGCTTGATGATCTCAAAGGTCTTTTCCAACCTGGTCAATTCAATTCAATTCAATTCAATTCAATTCAATTCAATTCAATTCAATTCAATTCAATTCAATTCAATTTGATTCAATTCTGTTCTATTCTATTCCATTCTATTCTATCTCAGGCTGTGCCAGGGGAGGTTTAGACTTGATGTTACGAGGAAGTTCTATACAGAGAGAGTGATTGCCCATTGGAATGTGCTGCCCGGGGAGGTGGTGGAGTCACCATCGTTGGAGGTATTCAGGAGGAGACTTGCTGGGGTGCTTGGTGCCATGCTCTAGTTGTTTAGGTGGGTTGGATTGGTTGATAGGTTGGACACGATGATCTTGAAGGTCTCTTCCAACCTGGATTTATTCTATTCTATTCTATTCTATTCTATTCTATTCTATTCTATTCTATTCTATTCTATTCTATATATCTATATATCTATATAACTATAGATAGATGATCTATAGATATCTAACTATATATACATCTGTGTAGATATAGATATAGATATAGATATAGAGATAGAGATATAGATATAGATATAGATATAGATATAGATATAGATATAGATATAGATATAGATATACACACACACATATCAAGCATGGAGATGCTCAGGTTCTGATGTTACTCTTGCAGTTGCATGCCTCCTGCACAAAAATCCTAGCAGAGCCAGCTGTAGAATCATATTTTCTAGAAGAGCATCTAAGTCTCCTTAGAGATGTTCCTCTCTCTTCATGCAGCACTCTTTCCTCAGTCACTACACTCAGCAAGAAATCAGGCTGGGCTCTCCTTTTGCTAAACAGATGTGTTTCTTTCTTGGAGCTGAGGAAGAAACCAGGATACTGTACCACATCTGTACATGATGGTGGGTGATTTGTACATGATGATTTGGTAGAGTCACCATCCCTGGAGGTGTACTAAACACGTGAAGACATGGCGCTTGGAGCCATGGTTTAGTGGGCAAGGTGGTGTTCAGCTGATGGCTGGACTTGATCTCAGAGATCTTTTCCAACCTTAATAATTCCATCATTCTTGGGAGCCTAAGTTCTCTAAACTCCTATCACTAGATATCAAAATAAAAAGTCAATTCAAGAATACTACTACCTGGAATCACAGTGACCTCTACCTAAGTCAAACCCCATAGCTCAACACCCACACCAGGAACAGCTACAGCTTGAGTGACCACCTTGGCATTAGGCATAGCAGGTTACTGTCCTTTATGGCACATCTGCTCTGCAGTAGCCATTCAGACTGAGCTTGCATATACCTTGCCAGCCAGGCTTTAAATGAGCCAGGCAGAAAATATGGTACACTCAAGGCAGGTGGAAAGGGAAAATAAAAGATAGATATTAAATCTTCACCAGTTGCACTAATAACTTTCTACTGAGCATGTGCAAGATATAGTTTCTTTGAGGCTCAGGCTCTGAAAAGTTCATATGGACTCTTTAGGGGCACTTTGATTCCAGGACAACCCTCCTGGAGAGCCTCAAATCCTCAGTATAAGACATAACAAAGTGAAAAGGTTTTCTGTGGGACCTGTTAGATAAGGCCACAGCTGGAAGGCCGATGCTGTGACAAGTAAGGAGCTAGTCCCTGTATTGTCTAGCTGGGAATCAGCTGGCTGAGACTGTGGAGCTACATGGCAATAGTCACGAGTCAGTCACTGAACAGGCTGCAATTGTTTTATACTGAAATAAATAAATAAAGCTTTAAAATGACAGAGGGTGAGTATGTCCATGGCATAGTGCATCAGCCTGGCCAAGGCTTCAATCCACCTTCCTTGCTTTTCTTCCAGAGCACACCTGCTGTTCAGGTTCTCACAGCAGCACATCAGCTTCTCCTCAGCTCCCTAAACGTGGCATGCAGGACCATGGATCCCAAGAGAAGCTATCACACCTTCAGGCCTCCTCCTTGCCTGGTAAATCTGTGCTGCACATAGGCAGTAAAGTGGCATGTGAGAGGTCCCTGTGCCGTCCTTGGTAGAGACACAACCTCTCACTTTGCACTGGTAACAAGGAAATGGTCTTGATTTTGGTATGAGTTCAGCAAGTGCTATAAGATTCAGTGCAGTTGCAGTTTGAGTAAAAAAAAAAAATAGCCCAAAATGTTTGGGTTTTTCTTCATGTGATGTTTTATTTTGTGCTGTAGTAACAGTCTCATTACCATACTGTTCAGAAAACTTCTTGAGATAAGCAAGTGAGCAAAAGAAAAGCAATCCAGCCCAAGGCAGGTGCCCAGTATAGAGAATTTCAGAGCTATTAGTTAAAGGCTAAGCCACAAAACCCAAACCAGACAAGATTCCTGAATAAAAACTGCTACACAGCCACAACTATAAATTGTGCAGTACTATCTGTAACCCTTGCAATTCTTAACTTCATAACCATTCACTCAATCTGCATTAGCAACATGAAGTTTTCAGTCTGAATCTACAGCTTGGCATTTTGCCCCCGAGGTTACTAAGGATGTCCTGAAGACGTTTTGATTTTCACAGCTTGCTACAGCCACCATTACACTCCAAAAGTTTAGACCAACTCCAGCTCTATTTGCAAAGCCTTACCTTAATCATAGAGTCCCTGGGTATGTACCAAATGCTTGCTCTCCTGGTTGTGCTCAGCTGGCTTGATATGAGGTAAGAGAGAACTGCATGGAAAGAAACAGGAGAGAATGGGAGGACACAGACGGAGCCCAGACAGAAACATGAAGTAGTTTAGGGATGTTAAAAATAAAACCCATGCATGTGACCGTGTAGCTCAGCTTACAGAGCAGTCTCTTCCACTGTATTTGTTAACACTGTCATTTCTGGAGTGCTACTCCACAAAGGAGATGAGACAGGCAGAAGCAGTAATACTCTATGCCTTCTGAATTACAGGAAGACCCTACCCAGAGTCCTGTATTAACACCCTGCTGTTCTCTGATGCCTGCAGGTTTGCCCTTTACACCTTAACCCACACCATTTGGTGGTTTCTTGTGATGGTCACTGTGCCCCTGCCGTCCATTGTCACCAACTCTGGGAGCTAATGCAGACAGCAGTGGTGGGTTTCTGACCTGCCTGGGCAGGAGAGGGCAGAAAGAGAGAGGGAATGGCCCAGAGTTGAGCAGGTGGGCAGATCTTCCTGCCCCCTTCCCAGTGACTCCCAGAAGACATCCCAGCTCCAGCCCCTTCACTGCACAAGGGTCCTACCAGCCGCCAGGAGACATCCTGATGTGGTGATTTTGCTTCTCCTTGGTGGGTGCTCACCCCATCTGACTGCAAAGACACCTCTTGTGACCCTGCCATCATGCATGACCACTTCTCACCACCTCAGAAACACATCACAACAAGTTTTGGCTGTGGCAGTGGCAGCTCTGACATCCTAAATCTTGATGATCTTGTTGCTTGGCTTTATCTTTCTCTTTCCCTATCTGCAAGGCCCCGGTGACTTTCCTCTTTGGAAACAGCACAGACAACTGTGTTTTCATTTCTAGGGCTGAACAAAATGCCAGTAGGTGACAACCAAGGCTTGCTGTTGCCAGTTGTAATATAGTTGTGCTAAATATGGTTAGCAGTCAGGCTCTATGGCCTTTTTTAGGAAGGGCTGGATTATCAGGATACCATTTTCTGCCTTCCCTTTGCACTGAGGAAAACAGGGGCCAATGGTAACATACCTAAACCCAAACTTCACACAATCACAACGTGATCTGTTTAGTCCATCCACTTCCACCACTCACTTTCCCACTTCAGGGTCATTGTTCAGCCTTCACTGTTGTTGTTTTTTTAGGCTGGTTAAAAATATTCTGCTTGCCTGCATCACTTTCATGTGAAGTGAAAAATTATGTTCAGAATTCTGTATTCACAGTTCAGGGCTAAACTTCCTTCAGCTGAATTATGCTTCTGAAATACTTAGCACTTGAGAAGTAGCTGTTGGCAGAACTGAACTTACCTTCTGTCTTAATTTTAACAGCACCTGATCATAGAATCATAGAATCAATAAGGATGGAAAAGACCTCAAAGATCATCAAGTCCAACCTGTCAGCAACACCTCAGGACTAGCCATGACTCATGGCTTCAAGTGCCACATCCAGTCCCCTCTTGAACACCTCCAGGGACAGTGACTCCACCACCTCCTTGGGCAGCACATTCCAATGGCCAATTACTCTTTCTGGGAAGAACTTTCTCCTCACCTCCAGCCTAAACCTCCCCTGGCACAGCTTGAGACTGTGTCCTCTTGTTCTGGTGCTGGGTGCCTGGGAGAAGAGACCAACCCCCACCTGGCTACAACCTCCCTTCAGGGAGTTGGAGAGAGCAGTAAGGTCTTCCCTGAGCCTCCTCTTCTCCAGGCTAAGCAACCCCAGCTCCCTCAGCCTTTCCTCACAGGGCTGTGCTCCAGACCCCTCCCCAGCTTTGTTGCCCTTCTCTGGACACATTCAAGTGTCTCAATGTCCTTCTTAAACTGAGGGGCCCAGAACTGGACACAGGACTCAAGGTGTAGCCTAATCAGTGCTGAGTACAGGGCACAATGACTTCCCTGCTCCTGCTGGCCACACTGTTCCTGATGCAGGCCAGGATGCCATTGACCTTCTTGGCCACCTGGGCACACTGCTGGCTCATGTTCAGCCTACTATCAACCAGTACCCCCAGGTCCTTATCTGCCTGGCTGATGTCAGCCTAATTTCAGATCTCCATGTTTCTAGACAGTCTGAAATGTGGCTTTTTACTGTGTTGCTCAGTGATGACACAGACCTGCCATGGGCCTGCCTCACTGTACTCAGTGCTCTGTCTCACAGCCTCATATAACACAAGCCCATAAATTGTACAAATCCTTGCTTGAAGGTGATGGCTGTACTCATCTGTGGTGGCCTTTTAGGGTGAGGTATGACAAGATGTGCAGAATGAACACAGTTCAACATGCCTGAAAATGTGTAAGGAAGCAGAAGGGCAAAGGTAATGGGAAATGGTAACTCATCCCTGTACCTGCAGTACACTGTTGTGTTAGCTCAGCTGCACCTGAAATCAGATTCTAGGCAAAACCAGAACTTGCAGATCTCTTCCTCCATCCCTACCTGTGCACATTTGATAGAAAGTATCTCAGGAATGCCAGACAATACTGCAGCCAGATGTCTAGCTGCAGTACAGATGTGCTTACTGGTAGGGTATGAAAGAGAAGTGTGACTGTTCCTTATTTTTGTGGTGCTTCAGGAGAAAGCTGTTGCCTGTCTGCTTTAACCTCTTCCCTCAATTCTATGGACAGATATGCTATGCTATAAAGGAACCCTATGAAATACACCCAGTGTATACTCACTGGGTAAAAACTGGCTGACTGGCCTGGCCCAGAAAGCAGTACTGAATGCTGTTAAATCCACTTGGTGACTGGCCACAAGTGCTGCCACTTCTCTTTAATCTTTATCAATGATCTGGGCAAGGGGATCAAGTGCTCCCTCAGTAAATTTGCAGATGACACTAAGCTGGGAGAGAATGTTGATCTGCTTGAGGGCAGGAATGGGCAGAGGGACCTGGACAGGCTGGACTGATGAGACAAGGCCAATGATATGAAATTCAACAAGGACAAGTGCTGGATTTTGCACTTAGGTCACAACAGCCCTGTGAACACACCAGGCTTGGGAAGAGTGTCTGGAAAGCTGCCCAACAAAGACCCATGGGTGTTGATCAATAGCTGGCTGCAAGTGAGGCACCATGTGCCCAAGAAGAACAACAGCATCAGGCCTGTATCAGGAATAGTGTGACCAGCAGGACCAGCAAAGTGATTTTTCTCCCTGGACTCAGCACTAGTGAGGCTACATCTTGAGTACTGGATTCAGTTTCAGGCCCCTCACTGATGGGAACGGAGACAGGGATGACAGGACCCAACATGAGTCATAGAAATCATCCAACTTTATTGTTCCACACTTTGTTAGTCTTATCTTATGCATAGTTAATTCCATTTTAATTTAACACACACTATTGGTTCATCTCTAAAAGGTCACATCTCTTTATTTTCACAGCTCTGTGGTTTTTTCTACTCAGGCTAATCCCTCCTTTTCCCAGACCTTGCTTTCTCCTTATCTTGTTTGCCTCTCCTTGAGGTCAGCTTGACCTCAGCATACCAGACAATCAGCACCTTTCCACAACTCCTACTTCATTGCTATATTTTCAACAGAAACTCCTTCAAGGCCTAAATTGCACAGATGTTCCTGGGACCCATGTCCTTTTTCTTTAAGCCAATCCTCAACACCTCACTACAGGAAAGACATTGAGATGCTGGAGTGTGTCCTGAAAAAGGCAACAAATCTGGTGAAGGGTCTGGCAACAGTAAGGAGCATCTAAGCAAACTGGGGTTGTTTAGCCTGGAGAAATGGAGGCTGAGACCTTCTCACTCTCTTCAAGTCCCTGAAAGGAGGTTGGAGGAAGGTGGGTGTTGGTCTCTTTTCCCTAGTAACAAGTGATAGGACAAGAGGAAATGGGCTCAAGTTGCCCCAGGGAAGGTTTAGGTTGACTATTAGAGGAAAGTTCCCTCAACAGGCTCCACAGGGAGGTGGTTGAATCCCCACCCTGGAGGTGTTTCAAAGAGGAAAAGCTAGGGTGCTGTGAAGCATGGTTTAGCACCAGACTTAGTGTAGTTAGAGAATGGTTAGGCTCAATGACCTCAAAGGTCTTTTCCAATCAAAACAATTGTATGATTTGATTCTGTTGTGGCTTTTCCTGCTAGCTATACACCCAGCACTGCTGCTGTACCTACTTTCACCACTCTGCTGTGTTCAGTCTTACTACTGTACTATCCATTGCCGGTGAAACTGAGAAATGACATCTCTTTTCACCTGTGCTCCTCAGCATACGCAGAAGGTGCTGTGCTTCACTTGCAGTGACATGGTTCACACAGAACTGCAGATGTGTAGGGGGTTAGAAGGGAACTCAGCAGATCATCTAGTCCAAACCCCTACTAGAGCAAGGTCACCCACAGTAAATCACACAAGAAGATGTCCAGATGGGTTTGGAATGCCTCAAGAGAGGGAGACTCCACAACTACCCTGGAAAGCCTACTCCAATGCTCTGCCATCCTTGAAGGGAAGACTCTTTTCTTTCTGTTTATGTAGAAACTCCTCTGCTCCAGTTTGTGTCAGTTTTCCCCTCTCATGTCACTGGACACCCCCTGAGAAGGTTCTGGCTCCATCTTCCTGACACTTGTCCTTTAGATATTGATAAGTGTTAATGAGATCTCAGTCTCCTCCAGGCAAAAGAGTCCCAGGTTTCTTAGCCTTTCCTCGCAAGGCAGATGTTCCAGTCCCTTCATCACCTTAGTGGCTCTCTGCTGGATTCTCTCCAGTAGTTTCTTGACCTCTTTTCACTGGTGAGCCCATAACCAGAGGCAGTATTCCGGGTGCGGCCTGATCAGGGCGGCAGAGAAGGCAGCGGCAGCGCTGACAGGCGTCAGGTTACGCACCAGCAGCCTATCACCGCCCTGAGCCATCGCCGCCGCCGAGTTCCTGAGGGACAGCGCCCGGTCGCCATCTCCTCTGTCTCCAGGCCTATGAGACGCCTGCCCACCCTTCCGCTGCAACCACCCTAGACACTCCCGGCCGTGGCGCTCCGGGCAGTCCCGGGGGGAGGGGGGAAGCCTTTGGCGTCCTGCTACATGCTGGGATTTGTAGTCTTCCTCGGGACCGCTGCCTCCCCCCAGCGTTGGCTCTCCTGAGGAGGGCGCTCGCTGCTTGGCGAGAGGCTGCCGCCGCCGCCGCCGCCTCCTCCTCCTCCGCCAGGCGCTCTCGCGGGGCCGGGTCCGACCGGAAGCGCTCTCCCTCCCAGAGGGCCCTGCGGCGCGGAGCGGAAGTGACCCAGCTGGCTGGGGCGCGTGCGCGCTGCCGTCGGCAAGCCAGCGCTGGGCAGGCGGGTACGGAGGGAAGGGAGCGACGGGGCCGGGCCGCTCCGGCAGCAGGTACTGGGGAGGAGGGGAGCCGAGCGGGGAGGATGCCGGCGAGACCGAGCTGTCGGGAGCGGGGGGAGCCTCAGTCTCGGGTCCGCGCCGTAACAAGCCGGCTTTGGGGTGGATAACTGCAGGCGGGCCACCGTGCGCGGGAAGAGGGACAGGTCCCCCACGGAGGGTCATTGTGGGGGCACGTCGGGCCCGGGGTGGAATGGGGTATGAGAGACTTGGGGAGTGCGGCTGGTTGTGGGAGACCCCGCCACCCCGGCCTATACGCGTGCAACAGGCGCGGTAAGGGACGGGGCGGGGCCAGCCGGCGCGGCGGGAGCTGCGAGCGGGGGCTGGGGCCGCTCGCATTCCGCCGGCTCTGCGCCGCCATCCTGGGGAGCGGGAGGAAGGAGCGCTCCCGGGAGGCGAGGCAGCACCGGGCTGGGCTGATCTTGCCCCCGCACTCCCGCGTGGTTGGTGGGGCGGCGGGGCTTGTGCGGCTGGCGGACCGCGGAAGTGCCGCGCTCTGACTTTGGGAATCCTCCGGGTGGCTGCGGGGAAGTCGGAGAACTCGGTGCCGCAGGGACGGGCTTTTCCGGTGCTGCTGCGTGCCGTGGTACCAGCCGTGCCGTCTTCTGACGGGACGGGATGTGGGGATTGTTAAGATCTAGGTAATGGTTGTACGGGATGATTTTAAAGCTCTTTTCCAACCGAAAAGATTACATGAGAGGCAGCGACTCCGCTGGGAGGGGAGGAAAGAGAAACTTTCTCCTGGGTCTGTCAAGCTTGTACGGTTCCCGCCCCCTCCCTGCCCCGCTGATCTTAGCTGCTCTTACAGGAGCTATGCCTTATCATAACCTCACATTATCCCAACCGCTGTATGATCTCTAATGCAGGGATTGGAAAGCACCTCTGGAGATCACCTAGTCCACTCACCCTGCTAAGACAGGGTCACCAACAGCAGGTTGGACAGGAAAACGTCCAGGCAGGTTTTGAAAGTCTCCAGAGAAGGACGCTCCACAGCCTTGCCGGGCAGCCTGGTCCAGTGCTTTGGCAAGACGTTTGTCCTTAAGTTGAAGTGACTTGATACGTGATGAGGGTTTTGCATCTGCTTTATGGCCATTTGCAATTGTCATGCCTCCGGAGACCTCAGAAGTAGCAGAAACTCCTCTCGTTCCTGATCTTGAAACCGGTGTTGCTCGTACACGGAGTGGTGGTTTTTGAGCGTTGCCTCTTGAGGGCGTTTCATGAAAAGTGAAGCTCCAGGCCGAAAAGATGTGGCCTGAGCTGTGAAAATACAGGGCTGCTGCTTCTGCAGAATTCCCAACTAGTGCTGAGTGGTTGTGTGTAATAATCTCTTTATCCATTATTCAAGCTGCTGTTTCTCTGGATTTTCTTTGTTGTTTGTTGATGTATTTTCTGCTCCAGGTACTTAATGAAAGGCTTAACAAAGCAGAGGTATGTTTGCTAGCTATCTGGAAATGGGATCTTCACAAACTGTTCATACTAAAGCTATTATGCATTTAACTGTGGCAATTAATAATTAGAATAACACAGTTAATACTGTGTAAATTAATAGTTTGAATCAAAGTAGTCCTTGGTGTATCTTTGTTTTTGTTGTAACTTCATTATGTTGTTCTCCCTGCATTGACATGTGAACTTGCTTGTTCAAAACAAGCTTCTTTCTCCTTGAACTGTGACCTTTTAATTATCCTTCAGACATACCCAAAGGCACAGGGAGAATGAAGAGTAGTAGCTTGAGGCATGGTGACATAAGATGACATGCAAGGTAGAGGTTTTTCTCAGAATTAATTACCTTGTCATAGCCTTTCAAGCAGGTGCAATGATACTTCACTTGCAAGAAACTTGGGGGTTTTGGAGCTTGAAATTTCACAGAATCTCACAGAAGGGTAAGGGGTTGGAAGGGACTTCTGGAGATCATCTAGTCCACCCACACTGCTAGAGCAGGATCACCTGCAGTAAATCAAACAGGAATGCATCTGGGTGGGTTTTCAGTGATTTCAAGACTGAGACACCCCAACCTCTCTGGGCAGCTTGGTGCAGTGCTTCAGCACCCTCACAGGAGAGTTTTCCCTATGTTTAAGTGAAACCTCCTGTGTTGCAGTTGGTACCTATTGCCCCTTGCACTGTCACTGGGCGCCACTGAAAAGAGCCCCGCACCATTCTCTTGGCCTCCAACATTGATAAGATCTTCTTTCAGTCTTACATGGGCTAAAGAACCCCAGGTTCCTCAGCCTCTCCTCCTAAGGGAGATGGTACGGTCCCATTGTTGTCTTTGTGGCCCTCCATTGGACTCTCTCCAGTAGTTCTGAGTCTCTCTTGAACTGAGGAGCCCAGAACTAGATACAACATTCCAGGTGTGACCTCAGCAGCGCGGGTTAGAGGAGGAGGAGAACCTCCCCTGACCATTTGGCCACACTCTTCTTGGTGCACTTGAGAATGTCATTTGCCACCTTGGCCACAAGGGCACATTACTGGCTCGCATTGCTTTCACCTCTGCCTTTAATAAAACTACTACACAGAGTCATTGTTACACCTATCTCTGATTCCAGCACTGTACCAGGGTGTTTACCTTTTGCTGTCAGTGTGTCATCTGTTGGTTATTATTCCCCCCCCCCCCCCCCCCCCCTCCGCCCCGATGCTGCTTTCTCTGTGCTGATGTCTTCAGAGCTCTCTTGTCTATGTGGTCCTGTATACTCAGCTGAGTGCTAGTTCCTAAAGGAGTCACAGTTTAGTCCGGTTAGAAACGGAAAGGCAGCAACAGCCCAGCAGGTTACTTCAGAGAACTCAAAGTACTACAGTCAGACATTGTAGCAGTTTCTGAAAGGTTCCTTATGGAGACTTTTAAGTGTAAATGTTTATTCAACCAGATTGTTTGGTAGTCTTCTTTCAACTTCAGTGTTTCCATACAGTGCTCTTTTCTTCCCCTCTACTCTTCCTTTCTGTTGAATAAGCTGAAGTGAGCAGAATGTATGTTTTGTTTTAGACTGTCCTGTATCTGGCAGGCTTGCTCTCGTAGCTTTTGGGTTGTCCCTCCACAAGATTGTGCACTTTTCTTTGATGTTTTGCAAGTTCTGGAGGGGGCAGACTGGGGGTGTTTAACTCATAGCCTTAAGAACAGCAGTAAAGAAGTAGCTAGGTTGGAAAATCTGACCCTGTACAAGAGGTGAGAGGTTAATGGATGTAATACAGTGTCCTCCAGGAAAAAAAACCAAAACCAAGTCTGTGTGAAAAAAGCATAAAATATTGCATGTTTAAAAAGAAGAAAAAAGGTTACATGAATTGAGGTTAGGAGTTCTAATGTAATTGGAAACATAAAGGGAAATAGGAAAGCAGCATGGAATAGCTGAATCTAATGCATTCATTTAAATCTCTCTGAGCAGTGTGAGACCTAGTGGGTTGAGAGCAAGTAGAGATATATAAAAGACATTAAAGAAGTTACTCACTTAGATATTTCAGCCACTCACAACATTTCACTAAACAAGAAAGTTGTGGAATGATGTAATGGACAAACAAGTTAGAAAGACTAGACCACTTTTTTCTTTCCTTTTTAATCCTTAGTAAAGGAGTGGAAGCTGAACTGATATGAAAGTTATCATGCTACAGACTGAGGGGCTAAAGCCTTATGGAATTCCTGATCAAATAATAATGCTAATGAAAACAATACTGATGTCCCAGTGGAGGCCAGTGACAAGCGGAGTCCCTCAGGGATCAGTCCTGGGACCAGGCTTGTTCAACATCTTTGTGGGTGCCATGGGCAGTGGCACTGAGTGCACCCTCAGCAAGTTTGCTGATGACACCAAGCTGTGTGGTGCAGCAGACAGCTGGAGGGAAGGGATCCATCCAGAGGGACCTGGACAGGCTGGAGAGGTGGGCACAAGCCAACCTCAGGAGCTTCAACAAGACCAAGGGCAGGGTCCTGCATCTGGGTCGAGGCAATCCCAGGCACAAATCCAGGCTGGGCAGGGACTGGCTGGGGAGCAGCCCTGAGGAGAGAGCCTTGGGGGTGCTGGGGGAGGAGAAGCTCAACAGGAGCTCTCACTGTGCACTTGCAGCCCGGAAAGCCAATCAGAGCCTGGGCTGCATCAGGAGAAGTGTGGCCAGCAGGTCAAGGGAGGTGATTCTCCCCCTCTACTCAGCTCTGCTGAGACCCCACCTGGAGTACTGCCTCCAGTTCTGGAGCCCCTATTACAGGAGGGATCTGGAGGTGCTGGAAGGTGTCCAGAGAAGGGCCACGAGGATGAGCAGAGGGCTGGAGCACCTCTCCTGTGAGGACAGACTGAAGGAGTTGGGGCTGTTCAGTCTGGAGAAGAGAAGGCTCCCAGGTGACCTCATTGTGGCCTTCCAGTATCTGAAGGGGGCCTACAAAAGGCTGGGGAGGGACTTTTCAGGCTATCAGGGAGTGATAGGACTAGGGGGAATGGGATGAAGCTGGAGGTGGGGAGATTCAGGCTGGAGGTGAGGAGGAAGTTCTTCACCGTGAGGGTGGTGAAGGCCTGGAATGGGTTGTCCAGGGAGGTGGTTGAGGCCCTGTCCCTGGAGGTGTTTAAGCCCAGGCTGGATGAGGCTGTGGCCAGCCTGATCTAGTGTAGAGTGTCCCTGCCCATGGCAGGGGGGTTGGAACTAGCTGATCCTTGTGGTCCCTTCCAACCCTAACTGAAACTATGAAACAAAAACTATGTAAATCACAGAGATAAGGGATGTGATAGCAACTCAGTTGTTCCTGCTCTGAAGGGGAAAAAAGTCCATCCTTTGCTACAGTTTCTGAGGTCTATGAAGCAAGAAGTGGCTTAAACTGCTCTGTATTATTTCCAAGAATGGGTGTGTGGTTTTGAAGATACAAAATGCCAGCAGCAGGATGCAGGAGCTGTAGAAATACATCTACATTTTAAATTATTTTGAAGAAGTAGAGGAACTCTGGGAAAAGAGCAAAGGTAAGGTTAAATGAAACAGCCACTGCAAACCTCTGCTAAATACAAACTCTGTAGAAAAGTGAGGCTGGAAATTCTATTATGTTTTGAACCACATTAAATGCTGTGCAGGCTTTATAATTGATTTTGAGGATGAAAGGTAGAGGTAGTCTAAGGCAGATGACAATAAATTTCCTTTTATCAGAACTAGTTTAAAAGGATGTTAGTAGTGGGAGGGTCTGAAGAAGTGGTAGAACACCATGGTACATTGGACATTGCATTGTCACTTCTGTTGATCCATTCGTGTAGGACAGGAGTAAATGGAGTTCAGTGACAGAGAAGAAAGTGAGATAAAGTGAATTCTTTCTTGGAACATAATTAATGCCTAGTGTCATGAGGAGGCAGAATCTAAAAGCACAAGAACCTAAAGAAATAAGACTGCTTCTATGAGACTGTTTCTGTAGATATAGAATAGTAGACTGAGGTTTAAGAGTATCTTGTAAGACTTAAGGTGTAGCTACTCACCAGCTGCTGAAAGCTTCCTCATGATTTAGAGTAATTATTTTTCATTCTTCTGTTTTGATTTCGTAGTTCAGACTACTTGCCAGGCTCATGAGGGATAGAATAGAATTAACCAGGTTGGAAAAGACCTTTGAGGTCATTGAGTCCAACCTGTCACCCAACGCCATCTAATCAACTAAACCATGGCACCAAGTGCCTCATTCGGGCTCTTTTTAAACACCTCCAGTGATGGTGACTCCACCACCTCCCTGGGCAGCACATCCCAATGGCCAATCTCTCCTGATGGGAAGAACTTTCTCCTCACCTCCAGCCTGACCCAGCTTGAGACTGTGTCCTCTTGTTCTGGTGCTGCTTGCCTGGGAGAAGAGACCAACCCTCACCTGGCTACAGCCTCCCTTCAGGGAGTTGTAGACAGTGATAAGGTCTCCTCTGAGCCTCCTCTTCTCCAGGCTAAGCAACCCCAGCTCTTGCATTCTGTGAGAAACTAACTGCTCTGACAGACACACAGTGTTTAATCTATTTTTTTTTTACAGTTCAGGTATAAAGCTAAGATTGTACAGATGTGTAGGATCTCTCTATGCAGCTGGTTTGAGAAATAAATGCCCTCTGGCTAAATATCCTTAATGTGTTTCTCTCCAAAAAAGGCATTGCAGGCCTCCCAAATGTAACCAACTTTGGTGACACACAAAACACAACTTAGCCTTTAAGTCAAGTCAAATAATAATATTGTGAGTAGTGTTAGATTGTTGTAATAGGATGAGAGGAAATCACCTCAAGTTGCACTGGAGGAGTGTTGGCTGCTGGAATAAACTTCACTGAAAGGGTTCTCAAACCCTGGAATAGGCCCCTCAGGCAGGTGGTTGAATCCCCCATCTCCGGAAGTGTTTCAAAGATGCTGAGATGTGGTGCTGAGGGACAAAAAAGGCTTGGATGTGGCACTTGGAGCCATGGTTTAGTTGTCAGGAGGTGTTGGGTGTTATGCCATAGGTTGGACTTGATCTCAGAGGTCTTTTCCAACCTGGTTGATTCTATGATTCTATGACATTGTTTAGCACCAGACTTGGTAGAGTTAGATGGTGGTTGGACTTGATGAGCTTAAAGGTCTTTCCCAACTGAAATGATTCTGTGGTTCTGTGATGTGTTTTTTTTTGCCCAAAACAGAAGACTGCCTCCTGAAAGATGCAAGACTCATTTTTATACTGCCACATGATCACCTCTTTAACTGCCTGTGTGTTCTTGTTTTACCTTATTTTATACTGAGAAATGATCAGAGAGGAAAAGAGATGTCTCAGTGAATGTGCTGCATGTTGGATTCCAGAGCTTTTGGAAGGAGGAGGGTGCTAGGTGTAAAGGAGTTGGAGGCAGAATGAGTATCATCAAGCTTGGAAGTTCCTGTGGGTTTCAGCCTGATGCAGCCAATACATCTGTTTCATACAACTCTTAGTCACTGGTGGCTGAAGCTAGTGAGACCATTTGAATGGTGATGTGCTGTTATTTTGTGCCTTTACACAGTATCTTCCATAGTGCTGAGTCATAGCAACCAATTCATTTGGTTGTCATTCATTGGAAAGTGCGTGGTAGGTTTGGTTTCAGTCCCTCTGAAACTCACAGTCCCAAACAACAGTTGCTTGGAACTGCAAAATCAATGAACATTTTAGTTCATTTGTAAGGTAATTTGCTAGGTTCATGTCTGGGATTTCCTAATGAGAAGATATGTTGAGAGGTGTGCTTTTACTCTGTTACAAATGATGTGTAGGGCAGGTTACAGTGGTAGAAATGTTAGGATTAATTTTTTTCTTCCTGAAAGTTGTTGACTATTAAAAGATAGATATGGCTTGGGTTTCCAAGAGGCATTTTTTTTGTGTGGGGTGTTATTTTTTTGTTGTTGTTTGTATGTGTGTGTGAGATACGAAGCTTACAGAAAGCAAACAACCTTACAGCAACAAAGCTGGGGAGGGGTTTGGAGCACAGCCCTGTGAGGAGAGGCTGAGGGAGCTGGGGTTGCTTAGCCTGGAGAAGAGGAGGCTCAGGGGAGACCTTCTTGCTTTCTACAACTCCCTGAAGGGAGGTTGTAGCCAGGTGGGAGTTGGTCTCTTCTCCCAGGCAAGCAGCACCAGAACAAGAGGACACAGTCTCAAGCTGTGCCGGGGAGGTTTAGGCTGGATGTTAGGAAGAAGTTCTTCCCAGCAAGAGAGGTTGGCCATTGGAATGTGCTGCCCAGAGAGGTGGTGGAGTCACCATCACTGGAGGTGTTTAAGAGGAGACTGGATGAGGCACTTGGTGCCATGGTTTAGTTGATTAGATGGTGTTGGGTGATAGCTTGGACTTGATGATCTCAAAGGTCTTTTCCAACCTGGTCTATTCTAGGCTATTCTAGGCTATTCTAGGCTATTCTAGGCTATTCTAGGCTATTCTATGCTACCCTGCTCTTGGGTATAACTTTTCCAATAACCTGTGTAAGTGCATGACTACTTAACCTCTTAAAAACCAACAAAAATAACCCACAACAAAACGTCAACAAGAAAAGCACAAGCTTTAAAAATGTTGTTAAGTGCCCACTTGTGAGGCTGTCAGAGCACTTCACTGGCAGTAGAGGCTGGTGTGTCAGATCAGCTGCTGGGACCCTAGCAAGTGTCAAGTAATTCTGTTTGTTAGTGGGGTCTTTACTGCAACCAGAAATATGCTTCCTTGATATTTTTCTTTCTTTCTGTGTGTTTTTCAGTGTGAAAAAGGGAAGGCCAGGGGCCTGGCAAGCTGCTGTTGGCCTGCTTTTAGGCATGTATCTTAAAAATCCCGCAGCACAGAAGATCTTTCTGAATGTTCCGTGGGGATATACACAACTGACCCTTCAAGATTAGTCATTTTGCAGAAGAAACTTGTGGTTTTGAGTATATTTTATGGTTATTTGTTTTTTTAACCATCTTTTTAACCCCCTTCCATTTCGTGGAAGCTGAGGAGCTCACATTGTTCACGAGTGGCGTCCTTACGAACTTGCCATCAGGTGTCTTCATCGTTGTTCAGATGACAGTATTTTCCTTTCTCTTATTTTGTTTGGGTTTTTTTTGAGCAACAGTCAATACTGGAAGAGTTTCTGTTGTATGTTTATGCAGGCCTTGCATTTATTGATTTTTTTTTCTCATTGTTAAGCAAGTACCAGTCCAACTCGCCAAGTGGCCTAGAACCAGAACATGCCTGAAACCAGAACAAAAGTTTGCTGGGGATTGGATGGGTTACTACTTGGTTTGCTATTTTGCAGGGTTATAAAGATGCTGGAACAGAAACAATTGTGAATTAAGGCCTGCTACTGGACCTGGAGAAAACCTGGTAGGATTAGGAAGCCAGTGCAATAAGGCAGGTATGCAGCAATATGGAGGTGTGCAGCAACCCCACGAAGAAGTCACCTTCTTAGTCCAGTTTTTGGCAGAAAGCCCCTGGAAGTCTGCACCCTGTTGAAGGCTACATAGTCTACCCATGTTTAGCTGTAATTCTAACATTATATTTGAAGCTGCATTAATCTTGGCTTGGATGTGGACTCTTCACCCAGCTGGATGGCTGGACCCAAAGAGCAGTGGTGAAGGGACTTAAACCTAGTTGGCAGCTGGTTACAAGTAATATTCCCCAGGGCCCAATACTGGGGACAGTTCCCTTTAATATCTTTATTGATGAACTGGGTAATGGGATTGAGTAAGTTTGCAGTTGACATTAAGCTGGGAGAGAGTGTTGATCTGCTTGAGAGTAGGAATGCTCTACAGGGGGCCTGGACAGGCTGGATCAATCACCAAGGCCAATTGTATAAGTTTCTACAAGGCTAAATGCCAGGTCCTGTACTTGGGTTACAATAATCCAATGGATGCTCCAGGACCGGGGAAGAGCAACTGGAAAGCTGCCCAGCAGAGAAAGCCCTGGGGGTATAGGTTGAAAATTGGCTGAAGGTGAGCCAGCATGTGCCCAGGTGGCCAAGAAGGCCAACAGCACCCTGGCCTGCATCAGGAATAGTGTGACCAGCAGGAGCAGAGAAATGATCACCCCCCCCTGGACTCAGCACTGGTGAGGCCACACCTTGAGTACCGGGTTCAGTTTTGGGGCCCTCACTACAAGAAAGACATTGAGGTGCTGGAGCATGTCCAGAGAAAAGTAGTGAAGCTGGTGAAGAGTCTGGAAACAGGTGTAGTGAGGAGCATCTGAAGGAACTGGGGTTGTTTGGTGAAAAGGAAGCTGATGGGAGACCTCCTTGATCTCAACAATTGGGAATTGAAAGGAGGTTGTAGTTAGGTGGGTGTCTTCTCCCCAGGAACAACAAAGAGGATGAGAGGAAATGTCTTCAAGTTGCTCCAGGGGTGGGTTAGGTTGGCTGTTAGAAGAAACTTCTTTCACTGAAAGGGTTCTCAAACCCTGGAATAGTCTTCCCAAGAAGGTGGTTGAATCCCCATCCCTGGAGGTGTTTAAAAGCTGCCGAGATGTGGTGCTGAGGGAGGTGGTTTAGCACCAGCCTTGGTAGAGTTAGATGATGGTTGGGTTCCATTTCAAACGTCTTTTCTAACTGAAATGTTTCTATGATTGTGTCTCCTGACCTGCTGGATAGCAGAAGGCTGTGGGTCTGTTTCTCTTTCATCTTTGTGTGTGTTGGTTCCCCTAGGAGTGTGGATCCCTGCTCCTCTGCATAAACAGAGGTTGCTCATCCCTGCTGGTGGTGAACAGCATTCATACCTAATACTGTGGCTTCACAAAGCCATAGGGAATGAAATTCTCAAAATCATTCTGTTTCCTAGTTAGTGCTAGGTTTTGATAGAGCACAGGCAAAACTTACTGTGTCTTTACTGTGACTGAATTTTATTGTGCCTATGAGACGTTTCCCAACACCATTTTACAACCAGAGAAAGTTAAGCAAGGGATTTAGAAATTGGCTGTGTTAACCAATAACTTTTTGTAGTTGATTGATTAAATACCCTTTCCTCTAGAGAGCCTGAACTTCACAAACGTCTGAGGACTCCTTTGCTTTCACTTCAGATGGTATGGATGTTTCCACTGATGCACATTCCCATAGACCCCTGCAATCCAGTATGCTTTCTCAAGTGCTTTTGCAGAAGAAGCTTATAGAGCCTCACCAAAAGGTTTGTCTGCCTGAGCCAGTTTTTCAAACAACAGGAGGTGACAGTGAGGAGAGAAATCAGTCTGCTGACTTTGTATTATTTTTCCTCCTCAGATAGCACTGACAAGAGCATAGACACTTGGTGGGTGTAGTTTCATCTCTCTGGGATCATGACAATTGTAGTGTGTTTCTCTAGAGGTTTTTCCAGGGAAAAAGCATTAATCCCAGGTGATCATTTTAATTATTCTATGCCCTGTACTACTCCTGGTTTTATCATGAAGACCTTATGTTGTCTGTCACCTCCAAGAAAGCTGGCAGTTTACTTCCACCAGATTTAAATACTTCTGTTAGCATCCCAAACCCATTGCATTAGAATTGCCCAAAAAAAGCAAATTAGAAGGGCTTTGCAAAATCTACACTTCATTGGGAGAAAAAACAACCCCACAAAGAGATTTCTGACCAGAACAGGATAGAATAGAAAAAACAAGGTTGGAAGAGACCTTCACGATCATCACATCCAACCTATCATCCAACACCACCTAATCAACTAAACCATGGCACCAGCACCCCATCAGGTCGCCTCCTGAGCACCTCCAGTGATGGTGACTCCACCACCTCCCCGGGCAGCACATTCCAATGGACAATCACTCTCTCTGTGAAGAATTTCTTCCTAACATCCAGCCTGATCCTTCCCTGGTGCAGCTTGAGACTGTGTCCTCTTGTTCTGGTGCTGGTTGCCTGGGAGAAGAGACCAACCCCCACCTGGCTGCAACCTCCCTTCAGGTAGTTGTAAAGAGCAATAAAGTTACCCCTGAGCCTCCTCTTCTCCAGGCTAAGCAACCCCAGCTCCCTCAGCCTCTCCTCACAGGGCTGTGCTCCAGACCCCTCCCCACCTTTGTTGCCCTTCTCTGGACACCTTCCAGCAACTCAACATCTTTCCAGAACTGGACACAGGACTCAAGGTGTGGCCTAACCAGTGCTGAGCACAGGGCAGAATGACTTCCCTGCTCCTGCTGGCCACACTATTCCTGATGCAGGCCAGGATGCCATTGGCCTTCTTGGCCACCTGGGCACACTGCAGGCTCATGTTCAGCCTACTATCAACCAGTACCCCCAGGTCCCTTTCTGCCTGGCTGCCCTCCAGCCACTCTGACCCCAGCCTGTAGCAGTGCCTGGGCTTGCTGTGGTCAGTGTGCAGAACCTGGCACTCTAGATGTGTTCAATCTCATGCCAAATGGTTGCGTTTGTAGGGTGTGTGTTGATGAGAGGGCTTGAATGACCAGGTGCTGCTTTCAGGGTAGTCCTTCAAACTGTAGGTTTTCTCATCTCTCACTAAGAGCATCAGAAGATGATGTATCCTCTAATCAGTGAATTGCTTAAACATTTGTCCAGGCTGTGCTGGAGGTATTTGGCTCAATGTCAAGAAGCATGATTATGAGGAAACTTAATTCTCTAGAAGTTCCAGATTCCATTTATGGCAGAGCCAGTAAACAAAACTCTCCATGGAAGTAAAGGTTTTGTAGCAGAGCTGAACCATTTCTCATCTTGAGTAATTCCAGCTTCTCTAACTGCTTGGGGTTCATCTTGACAGTGTTTTCAACATGAGTTGACCTCTCAGGGCTGACAGTGCCTCTTGTGTCTTCTCAGTGTCTCTCTGGCAGGAGAGACAGCAGTTTGACAATACAATTGAACTCAAGAGTATGTCCTTAGTGGATACTTCCCTTCTGACAGCTGCCTCTGTTAGGTAGGAAACATAAGCTGGTTGTATGTTGGATCATGAATCTTCAAGATAACTTTTTGTCCTCTTCAGCCTCCTTGTCTGCCTTCATTTTCAAATCTTCCTGTTATGTATTTCCATTGGAAGGTAGAATTTCTAGTAGTGGTCTACTTCTTTTTTTTTTTAACTCCCACCCCTAATTCCAAAGTAGGGAAATTTGTCTCTAAGAGTCCTTGATATCAGCAGTGTACCTGGTAATCTTAGTGTCAGTCACCTACATTATACATACACCACTCTGCCAGTCTTGGTTTCTAAGGCCTTTATTCTTACATCTGGGTACATCTGATGGTTGGAATATCCAAGAGTATTAGTCACATGGCATTCCTGCTGGAAAAGCCCTGAAGCCTAGTTATATCTGATTTAAGATGGCAGGGAGTTCATTTTTTCTCCTATCTAGATAAATAGAATAGAATAGAATTAACCAGGTTGGAAGAGACCTTTGAGGTCATCGAGTCCAACCTACCATCCAACACCATCTGATCAACTAAACCATGGCACCAAGCACCCCATCCAGTCTTCCTAAACACCTCCAGGGATGGTGACTCCACCACCTCCCTGGGCAGCACATTCCAATGGCCAATCTCTCTTTCTGGGAAGAATTTCTTCCCAACAGCCAACCTAAACCTCCCCTGGCGCAACTTGAGACTGTGTCCTCTTGTTCTGGTGCTGCTTGTCTGGGAGAAGAGACCAACCCCCACCTGGCTACAACCTCCCTTCAGGGAGTTGGAGACAGCAAGAAGGTCTCCCCTGAGTCCCCTCCAGGCTAAGCAACCCCAGCTCCCTCAGCCTCTCCTCACAGGGCTGTGCTCCAAACCCTTCCCCAGCTTTGTTGTCCTTCTCTGGACACCTTCCAGCAACTCTCAAAATCTTTCCTAAACTGAAGGGCCCAGAACTGGACACAGGATTCCAGGTATGGCCTAAGCAGTGCTGAGTACAGGGCACTATGACTTCCCTGCTCCTGCTGGCCACACTGTTCCTGATGCAGGCCAGGATGCCATTGGCCTTCTTGGCCACCTGGGCACACTGCTGGCTCAAAGATGATTGCCTGAGACAAGTTAGGGCCATTGCAGTAACTGACTCTGTTTCCCAGAGCCTCTGAATTTCTTTGCCTTGATGAGCAAGGATAAATAAAATCCTTTCCTTTTCTCCTAGAAATGTGTGCTTAGAACATCCTCACATTTGTAGTGTGCTTGTCTTGATCAGTGAAAAAAACAGGAGCACCACAATTTCCTGAGGGAAGTGCAAACATTAAGGAGTAGGCACTGGAGTTGATTTTCCTAAAAATAATTCTTCATGGCAGCCAAAGTGAGGGGAAAGTGCTGCACAGAGTTTTGAGTTGTGCTGTACCGAATACCAAAAGGCTACACCAGGAACAATCCTTGCCAGCACGTTTCATCTGTAGATGGAAGCGGGCCAAAAATGTGGCAAATGCTGTGCTATCTTTAGGAAAGAAAAAAATGGGTAGAGTGTTCCCATGACAACCATCCCTGGGTTTTATCACTCATTTTGATAGTGCAGAGCAGGTCCAGAGTTTGCTGTTTGCTATGAAGAAATGACAGTGGGGCAATTTAAAGTGACCACTGAATGATGTTCCGTTAAGCCACAACAAAGTTACTGAAAAGGAGTGAGGCAATTCAAACTTGGTTTGCCTTTTCTAGGCAGAAGGCTGCAGCTTGGAAAATGAAAGGAGGAGATCACAGCCAGGTTTCAGAAGTGTGAATTGGATGATTAGACAGTGAGGTGAACTGTAAACTCTCTGAATGACAGAGCTCATAGAGTTACGGTCAGTGGGGTAGAATCTAGTTGGAGGCCCTTGGCTACTGGTGTTCCCCAGGGACCAGTACTGGGTCCAGGCTTCTTTGGCATCCTCATTAATAACCTGGATGAAGAAATAGTGTGCTCAAGGCAAGTCTACTGCTGATGCAATGCTGGGAGGAGTGGCTGACACCCTGTCAGGCTGTGCTGCCATTCAGTGAGACCTGGACAGCCTGGAGAGTTGGGCAGAGGGGAACCTCACGAGCTTCAATAATGGCAAGTGTAGAGTCCTGCACCTAGGGAAGATTGTGCCCCAGGTATCAGTACAGGTTTGGGTCTGACCTGCTGGAGAGCAGTTCTGGGGAAGGGGGACCTGGGATTTCTGGTGGGCAGCAGGTTGACCATCAGCCAGCAATGTGCCCTTGCAGCCAAGAAGGCCAGTGGCATCCTGGGATGTGTTCAGAAGAGTGTGGCCAACAGGTTGAGGGAAGTTCCCTTCCCTCCTGGAGCTGTTCAAGCGGGGATTGGACGTGGCACTTGGTGCCATGGTCTAGTAGTCATGAGGTCTTGGGTGACAGGTTGGACTTGGTGATCTTTGAGGTCTTTTCCAACCTTTTTGATTCTATGATTCTACTCTGCTCTGCTGAGGCTGCACCTGGGGTAGTGTGCAGTTCTGGGCTCCCCAGGAGAAGGAACTACTGGAGAGAATCCAGTAGAGATCACTAAGGTAAGGGGGGTGGAGCATCTCTCTTAGTAAGAAAGGGTAAGAGAGCTGGACCTGCTTAGTCCAGAGAACAACAGACTGAGGGGGAACCTCATTAATGCTTATCAGTATCAAAAGGGAGAGTGTCAGAAGGATGGAGCCAGACCCTTGTCCTTCACTGAGATGTATTGCAAACAATCCTTGGATGACTGGAACAACTAGCATAGGATTGTTATATTTTCAATCCTAAATAAGTAGTTTGCCCACACTGAATAAACCTAAAGATGCTAGCAGTAGGTTCAGGCTGTATGAAGTCCTGTCTTTGATCATTGGGTAATTACTTTTGTGGTAGTTTTGGGCTCTAGGAAAAGAATGATGAAGGAAGGATTGATTTTTTTTAATGAACTTCTGAGGATACTGCAAAGGCTGCTTTTGGTGGCAGTGACACAGGTTAGGTAGGCAGCTATGGAAAATGGATATGTGGCTATGCATTGAGATTTATATTTCTACTACCAGCAGGGGACTACTATGAATAAATTATTGAACTCATTACTTGGTAATTTCTGAGTGGTGAAGGGAGTATATTTTTTCACCTTTAATGGAAGAAGCTGCCTTCCCGTTCATTTGGCAGTGGGAATCTGTAGGAAGGCTTTACTCCCAGGTGAAACACACTAGACACAGAGGGATTTTCACTATACAGATTATTCAGAAGATAGAAGAAGGGGTTAGGCAGCAAGATGAGCTATGTTGATGAGAGGAAATGGCCTCAAGTTCCACCAGTGGAGGTTTAGGTTGACTGTTAGAAGCAATGTCTTCACTGAAAGGGTTCTCAACCATTGCATAGCTTGCCCAGGGAGGTGGTTGCATCCCCATCCCTGGAGGTGTTGGGGAGATGCAGAGATGTGGTGCTTAGGGATGTGAATCTATAGTTTAGCACCAGACTTGGTAGAGTTAGATGAGGGTTGAGCTTGAGAACTTAGAGGTAGAGGAGTTTAGGTGAAGACAGAAGATTCAAGTGACTCCTCTGCCTGTGTTTTCAGTAAATGAAATGACACAGAGGAGCAGTAGAGCTCTGAGAGGAAAATGAAAATTACTACCTTAAAGTCAGAAGCAAAGTTAACTGAAAGAAATGAATACAGAAGGTGGGAGATGGAGGGAACCCAGGAAAATAACTACAACAAGACCAAATGTGTAAAGAAAACTTGCTAATGATGAAGTTGGATGGTGTCATTGATGTTTGGAAACACTGGGACATCATCCAAAGAGTACATGTACTAAAAGGGAGGTGATTCTCAGTTTTACATGAAGATGTGCACTGTCAGGGATTTATTTAAACTAAGAACTTGTGGAGGCTGAAAGTGAAGCTATGAAATGCCTGCAGGAGCTATGGAAAGGCCTGAAATCCCAACTATAGGCCAGTGCAATCTCGTGAGTTTGAGACCTTTGCTGGGCCCACATGTGCCCATGGTCATTCATGTTCAAGGGCAGATGAACTAGAGTGGCCATCATTGTCCTCTTGGGCATGTCTTTTTTAGCTGGAGGTTGTCTGACCAACCTGACCTCCTTCTATGCCCAGCTGACTGCCTGGTGGATGTGGGGCAGGCTGTGGATGTGGTCTGCCTGGACCTCAGCAAGGCCTTTGACACCGTCCCCCACAGCAAACTCCTGGCCAAGCTGTCAGCCCCTGGCTTGGACAGCAGCACTCTGAGCTGGGTTGGGAACTGGCTGGAGGCTGAGCCCAGAGTGGTGGTGAATGGTGCCACAGCCAGCTGGCAGCCAGGCACTAGTGGTGTGCCCCAGGGATCAGTGCTGGGCCCCATCCTCTTCAATATCTTTATTGATGATGTGAATCAGGGGACTGAGTCCATCAGTAAGTTTGCAGATGACACCAAGCTGGGGGCAGGAGTTGATCTATTAGAGGGTAGAGAGGCTCTGCAGAGGGACCTTGCCAGGCTGCACAGATGGGCAGAGTCCAAGGGCAGGAGATTGAACACATCCAAGTGCCAGGTTCTGCACATTGGCCACAGCAACCCCAGGCAGTGCTACAGGCTGGGGTCAGAGTGGCTGAAGAGCGGCCAGGCAGAAAGGGACCTGGGGGTGCTGGTTGACAGGTGGCTGAACATGAGGCAGCAGTGTGTCCAGGTGGCGAAGAAGGCCAATGGCATCCTGGCCTGCATCAGGAACAGTGTGGCCAGCAGGAGCAGGGAGGTCATTCTGCCCCTGTACACTGCACTGGTTAGGCCACACCTTGAATCCTGTGTCCAGTTCTGGGCCCCTCAGTTTAGAAAAGATGCTGAGTTGCTGGAAGGTGTCCAGAGAAGGGCAACAAAGCTGTGGAGGGGTTTGGAGCACAGCCCTGTGAGGAGAGGCTGAGGGAGCTGGGGTTGCTTAGCCTGGAGAAGAGGAGGCTCAGGTGAGACCTTCTTGCTGTCTCCAACTCCCTAAGGGAGGTTGTAGCCAGGTGGGGGTTGGTCTCTTCTCCCAGACAAGCAGCACCAGAACAAGAAGACACAGTCTCAAGCTGCTCCAGGAGTGGTTTAGGCTGAATGTTAGGAAGTTCTTCCCAGAAAGAGAGATTGTCCATTGGGATGTGCTGCCCAGGGAGGTGGTGGAGTCACCATCCCTGGAGGTGGTGGAGTCACCATCCCTGGAGGTGGTGGAGTCACCATCCCTGGAGGTGTTTAGGAAGAGGCTGGATGAGGCACTTGGTGCCATGGTTTAGTTGATTAGATGGTGTTGGGTGATAGGTTGGACTTGATGATCTCAAAGGGCTTTTCCAACCTGGTTTATTCTATTCTATTCTATTCTATTCTATTCTATTCTATTCTATTCTATTCTATTCTATTCTATTCTATTCTAGTTTGGTTTGCTAATTGTAAATTGTAGCAGATATTTCTGTGAAAATTATTTAGAAACCAAAGAAATTTTGTACTCCCAAGTATTTGTTGGCCTGGACTTCTTTTTACACTTGCTAACTGTTTGGGGCAGCCCTGGATTGTATGTTTAGTACCCAGGTAGTAGTCACTTAAACTAAAAAGTGGAAGAAAATGTTATTGCCAAGCATGTTGCAAGAAACATGAACGCTTCAGACACTGAAATACAGGACAAAAGAGGTCTCCAAGCTGCTAAGAATGATACAGGGAGCTTCTGGCATTCCAGGCTCTTTTTGTAGAGCCTTTAATTTTTAAAAAGCCCTTTCAGGAAGAGCCTTTTCAGCAGAATTGAACTGCTGAATTACTTACCTTCATGCTGAGGAGGTTTTTTTGTCGCAGCACTGGTTAGGCCACACCTTGAGTCCTGTGTCCAGTTCTGGGCCCTTCAGTTGAGGAAAGATGTTGAGTTGCTGGAAGGTGTCCAGAGAAGGGCAACAAAGCTGGGGAAGGGTGTGGAGCACAGCCCTGTGAGGAGAGGCTGAGGGAGCTGGGGTTGCTTAGAGGAGGCTCAGGGGAGACCTTCTTGCTATCTGCAACTACCTAAAGGGAGGTTGTAGCCAGGTGGGGGTTGGTCTCTTCTCCCAGGCAAGCAGCACCAGAACAAGAGGACACAGTCTCAAGCTGTGCCAGGGGAGGTTTTAGGCTGGATGTTAGGAAGAAATTCTTCCCAGCAGGAGAGATTGGCCATTGGAATGTGCTGCCCAGGGAGGTGTTGGAGTCACCATCCCTGGAGGTGTTTAGGAAGAGCCTGGATGAGGCACTTGGTGCCATGGTTTAGTTGATTAGCTGGTGTTGGGTGGTAGGTTGGACTTGATGATCTCAGAGGTCTTTTCTGGCCTGGTTAATTCTGTATTCTGAAGATGTGGTGGTCATGGTTAGCTGTAAGTTCTGATCCAAGATGTTACATAAGGCAGGGCAATACCTTGAAATCAAGGCCCTTCTCCATGAAGAGTGGCAGGATTAGAGGCTGGGCATAGGAAGAAGGGAAAGAACAGCACTGCCTTCTTTGCAGGAGTCGGTGTTTTCCATGATTAAACCTTCCTCACCTAAGACTTCTTCCTCTCCCATGTTTCTTGTAGGCTTTGTCTGGATACAAAACACCAGAGTTGTGTTAACTTGAAATGTGGATCTGTAGTGTGAGAGAGATCCTCTGCTGCCTAGCAGAGTGAGTTAAGCTCAAAAGCAGCTAAGACCCTTTCACTTTTGAGGGAATATAAGGGAATATAATTAGTTGGGCTAATTCTCTGTGTGGAGAGAAGTCAGTAGTGCTTAGTGCAATTTTCATGTTGGCCTAGGCTGTATGCTCTGCCTTACAGATACCAGCAGAGAGTAAAATAGAAGCTTGTTGGTCTGACACTGCGCACTGAAGTGACAATTCTGTGCACTTCTGCTTTCCGCCCTCTGTTAGTGGGAGTTAGGTGTTGGCGTACAGGAGGGCACGGCGGGAAGCGCATGGTTACAGAGACCAAGAGATGGAGCCAGGCTGTGGAATGGGCTGTTGCTGCAGAGTAACTCCTTTCCAACTCCTCTCTTTCATTGCATGACAAAGGAATCATGACGACCTCAGGAAAAGAGAATTTCCGACTGAAGAGCTACAAGAACAAGTCTCTCAACCCCGATGAGATGCGGCGCAGGCGGGAGGAAGAAGGTCTGCAGCTACGGAAGCAAAAGAGAGAGGAACAGGTACTGTGCTGCAGTTGCAATAACTGCAATAACCACTCCTTGCCAAGTCTTGTCTTGCACTGATTCTGCTTCTTTGCTACTCCCAAGCCCCTTCTTAGTTGTTTGTGCCCTGCAATATTTGTACACAGTGAGTCTGAAACCAAGGGCAGTTGCAGACTCTGCTTCCTTTTCTGTAGACTCTACAAAACTTCATGAGTGCCACTCATGCACTTGAGTGTGAGATTGTGATTGGCCAGCAGCTGAAAGCTCTTTTAAAACTGCTGTCTGATCTTGCACTGAAGGTGACTGAGGATCCCCTGGTTTGGTTTTGGTTTCTGGTTTGATCTGGGATTTTTTGCTGTCTGACTTGTGGTGGCTCTAATGTCTGTTCAAAGAATGGGAAGCTGGGCTGAAATGAACAGAAACGTTGCAGCTACAACAACAGGAGGAGAAGCTCTGACCAAGTCCTCCTGTGTTGCCATAATGATTTTCTTGAGGGCAGAAATGATTTGTTGAGCTGATTCTTCTCGATTTTCTGTCTCTAAGTTTCAGTTCATTTATGAATTTGGAGAAGTTCATGCTATGTTTATGCCTGTAAGGCTGCTACCTTGAGTAGTGGATTTAGTGTAATTTGGGATAAAAGCTAGGAAACAAAGCTTCTCTACCAGGTAGTTCTTACTAGATTTGTGTTGCAAGGTGACAGGTTGTGGTGGGTTGAAAATTCCCCCTAAACATTAGCTTTCCCAGACCAGCTCAGTTGGAAGCAAATGAAAGCTGTATTTACAAGCAAAATTACAATCTACAATGAAATGCAATGAATATGTACAAATACACAATATTTACAACTAATAAACAGCATCAGGAGCCCCCTGGCCAAGGACCAAGGGAAGCTACTAGCTTCTGCCTTCTTGCCTCCCCCTTACTCCCTTGTACAAAAAGGACAAGAGAAAGGAATAGAATAGAATTAACCAGGTTGGAAAAGACCTTCAAGATCATCAAGTCCAACCTATCACCCAACACCATCGAATCAACTCAACCATGGCACCATGGTTTCTTCTTAAATACCTCCACCACCTCCCTAGGCAGCACATGCCAATGGCCAATCTCTCTTGCTGGGAAGAACTTCCTAACATCCAGGCTGAACCTCCCCTGGCACAGCTTGAGACTGTGTCCTCTTGTTCTGGTGCTGCTGGCCTGGGAGAAGAGCCCAACCCCCACCTGGCTACAACCTCCTTTCAGGGAGTTGTAGACAGCAAGAAGATCTCCCCTGAGCCTCCTCTTTTCCAGGCTAAGCAACCCCAGCTCCCTCAGCCTCTCCTCACAGGGCTGTGCTCCAGACCCCTCCCCAGCTTTGTTGCCCTTCTCTGGACACCTTCCAGCAACTCAACATCTTTCCTAACCTGAGGGGCCCATGGCTGCATCTGTTTGCTATTCAGGATCTGTTAAATTCTTTCTCTTTTCAGTTGTTTAAACGCCGGAATGTTGCAACAGCCGAGGAAGAAGCGGAGGAAGAAGTCATGTCTGATGGTGGCTTCCATGAGGCTCAGATGAACAACATGGAGATGACTTCTGTAAGTGAATTGAAAGGGACAGTGTTTGTTGAAACTGAACAGGTTTGTTGTGCAGTAACCTGAGGGGAATGCAATTCCAGAAGGATGTGAAAAATGGTATTTGAAGTGGTTGTGGACAGCTCTTAAGCAGCTGTGTCACTGAACTGCCCTGAAACAGATGACATGAGAGAAAAGTGTTATGTGGTAGAGTGAGTAGTTGCTCAATGGACATGCTTTCAAGAAAAGTAAATAAATTGTCATTGTTCCAGGCAAGCTGACTGGTTCCTGGTTTTGCTTCTCATCATTATGGGCACTATAGTTTATCAGCTGTGGGCTGGAGCTGTTGAGGGTGGTTTTATCTGAAATTTCATAATTCTTGCAACATGAAAACAGAAAGCAGGTTATGTGTTACTGCAGTTTGCAAAGCAGAAATGGGCTCAGTTGAAATCCTTTGTTAGTGACTTGTGGCAGCCAGGGTGGTGAGAATACAGCTAGAGCTTATCTATCTACATGTGTCCTTAAATTCCTTCTCAAGCTGGAGTATCAGCCTACAGAAATAAAACTAGTCGTGGAAACAGACTTTTCTGCTTTCTCCCTGTTTGTTTTGCCACAATCCTCTCCCTGGGCAGAAGACTGGTAAGGGATTCAGGCTGTAACAGAGGTTTAAGGAAAGTGCAGTCCTCACTTAAGTCTGACCACTGATCTCCACACTTGGGTCTGTATTCAGACTGTGCAAACAATGTTTATTCATAGAGATGAGGCTGGTCTTGGTTTCTGTTGGTGGTTACGTTAGCCTTGAAAATCACTGAGTAAAAGAGAAAAGCCTGTAAACAATGTGGTAGGTCACTAACAGAATGTATTGCTTTACTCTTCAAGATAATCTTGAAACATCAGAGAAGTCCTGAATACCATTTAGTCACTTGTGTGGAAACTGGTGTGAAATCAATAGATAGTAAAAAGTAAGGGAGGCAGTCATAGATGCTACCATTTTATAGTTTACTCTTCTAAATGTCATTAATTTCCAGGTCTGAACAGCTTCAGCTGTTACAGATAAACCTTTTGAGCCCTGTCATCTGCTTATTTGTCTGGGTTTGGACATAAGGATTTAGATCAAAAGAAGAGGGGGGGAAATGCTTCTTTACCTGCGTTTTCATGTGTGATGAACAGAATGTCAGATTCTCCCTGAAATAAGAGAAGTTGTTGAATTAGTTTGGGAACCATGAGTATTATGGGAAGTGTAGTACTGTCACTTGATGAAGCCAAGCATTAGACTCAAGAGAATGAATCAGAACGTACCTGTTACAGAAACCTAAACTATAGCATCATTAAAGTGGTGGTCTTGCCCAAGTGCCGTGGTGTGATGCTTTAACCCACAGGCACCAACATAAAGCACAGCTAAACTCAG
Organism: Colaptes auratus; assembly: GCA_015227895.2. Taxonomy (NCBI): domain Eukaryota; kingdom Metazoa; phylum Chordata; class Aves; order Piciformes; family Picidae; genus Colaptes; species Colaptes auratus. The sequence goes on along the minus strand of CM037635.1, from coordinate 14,393,698 downwards.
CCAGAGAAGCGAAGGGGAAGCTGTGTTTTACAAGCAATAATGAAATGCAATGGATGTGTACAGAGTATACAGTATTTACAATATCATACAAGAATTCACAGGAAAGAACACAACACAGATCCTCCCGAGGAGAATCCCCCCTCAGGTTCTCCCCAAACCTCTCTCCCCCTCCTCCCTTTTCCCCTAGTAGTTAATTAGGTGAAAAAGGAGAAAGAGAGAGAAAAGGATATCAAGGGAAATTCCTTAGCTCAAAGCAGTTGTTAAGAAAGTTAGTTCTTATCAATTGCAGTTCAGGGCAGGCTGGCAAGAAACAAAAGTCAAAACAGCCTGAAGCTGGAGTGAGTGAGACAAAACAATGTGAGAGAGAATTGCTATGGTACATCTCACATCTGACCAATGAAATTCCTTTGGAATTAATCTTTGTTTTCCTTTTTACACCCAAACATTCAGCTAGAGAATTCTGCAGCTGTCCTTTTTTCTTAAAGGCACAGCCTCACCTGTCACACCAAGTGATTGCTGTTCCAGCTGAAACTGCCTTTTTTTGAAGCTGACAGTTTTGTGTTTATTTTAGAGTAGGTGAGATAGACAAGAAGGGGAGAGAATACCAATAAGAGATTCTGAAGAATGATTTTTCTTGCTGCATCTGAAGTAAAATCTGAATTTTGGCTTCCAGAAGAGAAAAGCTATACTTAAGAATGAGCCTGCTTGTGCAGATTACACATTTGGTGACTCATTTGTTGACCATAATGGTCTTGTCTAGGCTATTATTCAATAAGACATAAACTTGAGACCAGTCTACCACTAATTCCAGATTTTGTTTTTTCTCTTCCTTTCAATCATGCCTGAATCCTAGAGTGCAGTCATCACCTCTGATATGATTGAGATGATTTTCTCCAACAGTCCAGAACAGCAGCTCTCAGCCACCCAGAAGTTCCGAAAGCTTCTTTCCAAAGGTAAGGGCTGAAATTACGTGGAGAAAAGTGTGGAAGCGTCCCTGACATGCAGTTTGACAGCAGTGAAGATTGTGTTTCATACACAAACATCTGGATGTAGAGCTTACTTTGCAGAATGTCAGCTAGATGTATTTAATAGTTGCTTCTTTGTAGAAGACACTGTGACAGCTCCTAAGTGATGCAGTTGTGATGTCAACTCCTGAGTGCAGGTTTAAATACCGACTACACAGATGGGCAGAGTCCAGTGGGATGGCATTCAACGAGTCCAAGTGCTGGGTGCTGCACTTTGGCCACAGCAATCCCATGCAGAGCTACAGGCTGGGGTCGGAGTGGCTGGAGAGCTCCCAAACAGAGAGGGACCTGGGGGTGCTCGTTGACAGCTGCCTAAACATGAGCCAGCAGTGTGCCCAGGTGGCCAGGAAGGCCAATGGCATCCTGGCCTGCATCAGGAATAGTGTGGCCAGCAGGAGCAGGGAAGTCATTGTGCCCCTGTACACTGCATTGGTTAGGCCACACCTTGAGTCCTGTGTCCAGCTCTGGGCCTCTCAGTTTAAGAAGGACATTGAGACACTTGAAGGTGTCCAGAGAAGGGCAACAAGGCTGGGGAGAGGCCTTGAGCACAGCCCTGTGAGGAGAGGCTGAGGGAGCTGGGATTGTTTAGCATGGAGAAGAGGAGGCTCGGGGTGACCTCATTGCTCTCTACACTACCTGAAGGGAGGTTGTAGCCAGGAAGGGGTTGGTCTCTGCTCGCTAGCACCCAGCACCAGAACAAGAGGACACAGTCTCAAGCTGCACCATGGGAAGTTTAGGCTGGAGGTGAGGAGAAAGTTCTTCACTGAGAGAGTCATTCGCCATTGGAATGTGCTGCCCAGGGAGGTGGTGGAGTCCCCATCCCTGGAGGTGTTCAAGAGGGGACTGGACGTGGCACTTGGTGCCATGGTTTAGTCATGAGGTCTGTGGTGACAGGTTGGACTTGATGATCTTTGAGGTCTCTTCCACCTTGGTGATACTGTGAGACTGTGAAATACTGTAGGCAATGTCTCTGTGGCTCATATATGCGATCTGCTGACGTTCCTCTGCATGTGTGCATGCCAGAGTGACTTCATAGAACTGCTACTGTGAGGTTGGTCTGCCTAAATTACTGAGTGCATTGGTGTTTTGAATCATGTAAGTGAAACCTGTGTTCTAGTTTCTGCTTGTTGCCCTTTGTCCTATCACTGGGCACCACTGAGAAGAGCCTGGCCCCATTCTCTTGACCTCCTCCCTTTAGACATTTGTAAACATTGAGAAGATACAATACAATACAATACACCAGGTTGGAAGAGACCTTCAAGATCATGGCGTCCAACCCACCTAAACAACTAGATCATGGCACCAAGCACCCCATCAAGTCTCCTCCTGAACACCTCCAATGAAGGTGACTCCACCACCTCCCTGGGCAGCCCATTCCAATGGGCAATCACTCTCTCTGTATAGAACTTCTTCCTAACCTCCAGCCTAAACCTCCCCTGGCACAGCTTGAGACTGTGTCCTCTTGTTCTGGGACTGGCTGCCTGGGAGAAGAGACCAACCTCCACCTGTCCACAACCTCCCTTCAGGTAGTTGTAGACAGCAAGAAGGTCTCCCCTGAGTCTCCTCTTCTCCAGGCCAAGCAACCCCAGCTCCCTCAGCCTCTCTTACAGGGCTGTGTTCCAAACCCCTCCCCAACTTTGTTGCCCTTCTCTGGACACCTTCCAGCAACTCAACATCTTTCCTAAACTGAGGGGCCCAGAACTGGACACAGGACTCAAGGTGTGGCCTAACCAGTGCTGTATACAAGGGCACAATGACCTCCCTGCTCCTGCTGGCCACACTCTTCCTGATGCAGGCCAGGATGCCATTGGCCTTCTTGGCCACCTGGGCACACTGCAGGCTCATGTTCAGCCGACTGTCAACCAGCACCCCCAGGTCCCTTTCTGCCTGGCTGCTCTCCAGCCACTCTGACCCCAGCCTGTAGCACTTCATGGGTTTGCTGTGGCCAATGTGCAGATCCTCAGTCTGCTCTTCTCCAGGTTAAACAGTCACAGCCTGTGCTGCTCCAGTCCCCTCAGCATTTTTGTGGCACTCCATTGGATTCTCTGCAGTAGTTCACTGTCTCAAACTGGGGAGCCCAGAACTGGACACAATACTGCAGGTGTGGCCTCAGAAGGGTGGAGTAGAGGTGGAAGAGAACCTCCCCTGGACATGCTGGCCACATTCTTCTGAATGCACCCAAGAGTACTGTTGGCCTTTTTTAGCCATGAGGGCACATAGCCAGCTCAAATCAAGATACCTTATTACCACAGCATTCAGGCTGGAGCCTTCTTGTGGGGATGAACAGGAATCCATTGCCTTTTGGTAGAGGTAAAGCAGCATTGTAGAAAAAGAGTATACAGAGAAGAGGAGTCACTATATCCTGGGATGCAGTAATTTGCAGATTTCCCTACAAGAAATAATATATCTTAACTTTGCTTTCCTTCAGAGCCAAATCCTCCAATAGATGAAGTTATAAGCACACCAGGAGTGGTGGCCAGGTTTGTGGAGTTCCTCAAGCGGAAAGAAAACTGCACATTACAGGTATGCAAACATCAGCACATCTGTCTTCCTAAAGTGTGAAGGCATTTGGGGGTGCAAACTAGGTAGGAGGAAATAATTAGTGATTTATTGAATTAGCTGCACTTGTATATGTTTTGTTCTTCACTAGGTTAAAAAAGGCTATTTTACCTTTAGGGTTTCTAGCTAAACTTCTGGGGACAGGAGAGAGAGATGTTTGAGTTTCATTACATAGCTGCTGGGATGCCATTTTTACAATACACAATACACCAGGTTGGAAGAGACCTTCAAGATCATCACGTCCAACCCATCAACCAATCCAACCCACCTAAATACAATACAGTACAATACAATACAATCCACCTAAACAACTAACCCATGGCACCAAGCACCCCAGCTGTCCTGGCTCCAGCTTAACACCCCCAGACTCCTGTCTGGGGGGACTGGTTTCAGCCCCTTCCCCCTTCGAATCTAGTGTAAAGCCCTGTCAATGAGTCCTGCCAACTCCCCTCCTGGAACCTTTTCTCTCTGTTCTGTTGAAAGGGACCTCTGAATATCACCTAGTCCAACCTCCCCCGCTAGTACAGAACTTCTTTCCACAGAAAGCAGGGGTTGATTGTGATTAGCTTAGCATCAAAAGCTATTTTATAAATATTTGAAGTGCAGATTTGAGCAAGAAGTTCCTGCTGTTTGGTCCTAAGTTTGGTCATTCTGTTTACTTGTGCTGTTTCTTACTCATTGTTGTTACATGCCTGGAGGGAGTGTGAGTCTCTGAGGCATCTGTTAGGAAGCCAGAAGTCAAGCTCTAAATTATGAGTAAGAGACTTCTGTGGTTGAAAGATGATTAGTAATCCTGTTTTGCTGTATGACAGAACACTAGATGTCCCACATCAAAGAAAGTAGTGTTACAGGAAAGCCTGACCATTTTGCTTCTAGAATAGAACTGATTCCCCTTCCTGGGAGGTGTTCCAAAGATGCAGAAATGTGGCACAAGGGCCATGGTTTAGCACCAGATGTGGTAGAGGTACTGCAGAGCCATACACACATCCCAGCTACAGCTATGGAAGAATCACCAGCAGCAGAACTAGGAAAACACCTACATGTGTTGAGCCAGCTGATGTCATAAACTTTCCATTCAAACAGCATAAGAGCAAGAGGATTTGCTTATGAATAGGTTAGAATAGAATAGAATTAACCAGGTTGGAAAAGACCTCAGAGATAATCCAGTCCAACCTGTCACCCAATACCATCTAATCAACTAAACCATGGCACCAAGTGCCTCATCAAGTCCCTTCCTAAACACCTCTAGTGATGGTGACTCCACCACCTCCCTGGGCAGCACATTCCTATGGCCAATCTCTCTTTCTGGGAAGAATTTCTTCCTAACATCCAGCCTAAACCTCCCCTGGCACAGCTTGAGACTGTGTCCTCTTGTTCTGGTGCTGGTTGCCTGGGAGAAGAGACCAACCCCCACCTGGCTACAACCTCCCTTCAGGGAGTTGGAGACAGCAAGAAGGTCACCCCTGAATCTCCTCTTCTCCAGGCTAAGCAACCCCAGCTCCCTCAGCCTTTCCTCATAGAGCTTGTGTTCCAAACCCCTCCCCAGCTTTGTTGCCCCTCTCTGGACACCTTCCAGCAACTCAACATCCTTCTTAAACTGAGGAGCCCAGAACTGGACACAGGAGTCGAGGTGTGGCCTAACCAGTGCAGTGTACAGGGGCAGAATGACCTCCCTGCTCCTGCTGGCCACACTGTTCCTGATGCAGGCCAGGATGCCATTGGCCTTCTTGGCTGCCTGGGCACACTGCAGGCTCATGTTCAGCCTACCATCAACCAGTACCCCCAGGACCCTCTCTGCCTGGCCACTCTCCAGCCACTCTAACCCCAGCCTTTAGCACTGCCTGGGGTTGTTGTGGCCAATGTGTAGAACCTGGCACTTGGATGTGTTCAATCTCCTGCCCTTGGACTCTGCCCATCTGTCCAGCCTGGCAAGGTCCCTCTGCAGAGCTCTCCTACCCTCGAACAGATCAACTCCTGCCCCCAGCTTGGTGTCATCTGCACATTTACTGATGATGGACTTAATCCCCTCATCCAGATCATCAGTAAATATATTGAACAGGATGGGGCCCAGCACTCTTCCCTGGGGCACACCACTGGTGCCTGGCTGCCAGCTGGCTGTGGCACCATTCACCACCACGCTCTGGGCTTTCCTGCAGGCCAGATCCTTGGTGTGGTACAGCATTGTATTTTGGAATTGTTTTTTCTGATCACTTAAGAAGATAATTTCCTGTTCAGTTGGTCAGGAGGGCAGGATTAGTTGTATTTTCTTTAAACTGAAGTCTTCCATGATAGCAAACATTAGAAGCCTTACAAGCCCAGGCCCATTTCAAGACTCTCTGTGTCTCCTTTTCAGCTTTTATGATTAAATCTTATATGTAAACTCTTGCTGCTGAGCCAGAGTCTGCTAATATTAGACAGTCTGTCAGGATTTTTCCTGGAATACTGAGGGAGTTTAATAAATGAGTAATGTTGAAATGAGTCATCTGTAGCATACAACTTTCCATTAGTGCTGCTCATTGATTTTTGTCTTTCCATTCAACTCGTAGCACTTCATTAGCTGTCTGGAGTTGAAACATATCTGATAGGATGAACATTTTCTGGTGTAGTGTCATTGTTCTGGGGCTGGAAAACATGCAGAAATCTGGCAAAATCCACATGTCTAGAATGTGAGACCTGTATCAGGCAGTGCTAAAATTGGCATTTCAGCATAAAAGGTTTTGTGAGTAGAGATGAAAATACAAGTAAAGAGCATCAATAAAAATAAATTGCATCAAAACAGATTACAATAATACAATAAGGGAGATTACAATACAATACACCAGGTTGGAAGAGACCTTCAAGATCATCACGTCCAACCCATCAACCAATCCAACCCACCTAAATACAATACAGTACAATACAACCCACCTAAACAACTAAACACTAACCCTGGCACCAAGCACCCCCATCAAGCCTCTTCCTGAACACCTCCAATGAAGGTGACTCAACCACCTCCACGGGCACCACATTCCAATGGGCAATCACTCTCTCTGTATAGAACTTCTTCCTAATATCCAGTGTAAACCTGCCCTGGCGCAGCCTGAGACTGTGTCCTCTTGTTCTGGTGCTGGCTGCCTGGGAGAAGAGACCAACCTCTGCCTGGCTACAACCTCCCCTCAGGTAGTTGTAGAGAGCAATAAGGTCACCCCTGAGTCTCCTCTTCTCCAGGCTAAGCAACCCCAGCTCCCTCAGCCTCTCCTCATAGGGCTGTGCTCCAAACCCCTCACCAACTTTGTTGCCCTTCTCTGGACATGCTCCAGTAAGACAACCTCCTTCCTAAACTGAGGGGCCCAAAACTGGACACAGTACTCAAGGTGTGGCCTAACAGTGCAGTGTACGGGGCAGAATGACCTCCCTGCTCCTGCTGGCCACACTGTTCCTGATGCAGACCAGGATGCCATTGGCCTTCTTGGCTGTCTGGGCACACTGCAGGCTCATGTTCAGCCTACCATCAACCAGTACCCCCAGGTCCCTCTCTGCCTGGCTGCTCTCCAGCCATTCTGACCCCAGCCTGTAGCACTGCATGGGGTTGTTGTGGGCAATGTGTAGAACCTGGCACTTGGATGTGTTCAATCTCCTGCCCTTGGCCTCTGCCCATCTGTCCACCTGTCGAGGTCCCTCTGCAAAGCCTCTCTGCCCTCCAGCAGATCAACTCCTGCCCCCAGCTTGGTGTCGTCCACAAATTTATTGATGATGGACTCAATGCCCTCCTCCAGATCTTCAATAAAGATGTTGAAGAGCATGGGGCCCAGCACTGATCCTTGGGGCACACCACTAGTGCCTGGCTGCCAGCTGGCTGTGGCACCATTCACCACCACCACTCTCTGGGCTCAGCCTCCAGCCAGTTCCTAACCCAGCTCAGATGCTGCTGTCCAAGCCATGGGCTGATAGCTTGGCCAGGAGTTTGCTGTGGGGGATGGTGTCAAAGGCCTTGCTGAGGTCCAGGTAGATCACATCCACAGGCAAAGTGTTAACTCATAACCTCAGTTTTCCTTCAGGTCTTCAATAAAATCATTGTTCAGTCAATGCAGATATCAAAAGTCTTGCAGGAAGACTTAGGTTTTGTCTGTATAGGCTCTTAGCCAGTAAGGAAAGGCAGTAGGACAGACCAAAGGTAGTCGAACTGTATAGCAAAGATAATAATTAAGAATCACAGAAGCACCAAGGTTGGAAAAGACTTCAAGAAGCTACAGCTGACCTGATCTTACAGAATCACTTTCTTTGGTCAAGACCTCTAAGATCATCAAGTCCAACCATTATTGAAGTCTGCCAACCCTCGTGCTGAATCTTGTCCCTCAGCACCACATCTCTGTGTCTTTTAAACACCTACAGGGATCTTATTCTCATAAGGATCTTCTGCAAATTTTAATTTCATGTGATATTGGTAATTTCAGTAGCAGGGAAGTCATTGTGCCCTGTACTCTGCACTGGTTAGGCCACACCTTGAGTCCTGTGTTCAGTTCTGGGCCCCTCAATCTAAGAAGCACGTTGAGACACTTGAACATGTCCAGAGAAGGGCAATGAGGCTGGGGAGAGGCCTTGAGCACAGCCCTGTGAGGAGAGGCTGAGGGAGCTGGGGTTGCTTAGCCTGGAGAAGCGGAGGCTCAGGGGAGACCTTCTTGCTTGCTACAGCTACCTGAAGGGTGGTTGTAGCCAGGTGGGAGTTGGTCTCTTCTCCCAGGCAAGCAGCACCAGAACAAGAGGACACAGTCTCAAGCTGTGCCAGGGGAAGTTTAGGCTGGAGGTGAGGAGAAAGTTCTTCCCAGAAAGCGTAATTGGCCATTGGAATGTGCTGCCCAGGGAGGTGGTGGAGTCACCATCCCTGGAGGTGTTCAAGAGGGGACTGGATGTGGCACTTGAGGCTATGGTTTAGTTAGTCATGAGGTGTTGGGTGACAGGTTGGACTTGATGATCTCTGAGGTCTTTTCCAACCTTATTGATTCTGTGATTCTATGATTTTTTAATTCTATGATTATGATTCTTACTTTTGCAAATCATCTACCTTAGTTAGTGATATCTCATACTTCCCCTACTGTCCCTAGACTGTTATTTCTGCCTCTGAAGACATTTTTATTCTCTTTTTGTGTGGCAGACAGAGGCCCCTACTAAATTCTTCTTGCATTTTCTTTTCCAGTTTGAAGCTGCGTGGGTGCTGACAAACATTGCCTCTGGAAATTCCCTTCAGACTCGAATAGTGATCCAAGCAGGAGCTGTCCCCATCTTCATAGAGCTGCTTAGCTCAGAGTTTGAAGATGTACAGGAGCAGGTAAAGACTAAGATTGGCGTTGGAGTTTTGGTGTTTGTGTTGTTTTTGGTTGTGGTTTTGAGGATTGTTTGTTTTGGGTTAGTTTGTTCTGTTTTGCTGTGAGGTTGTTTTTTCACTTCTCTAGCTAGGAGCAAGGCTATCATGTAAGCAAGGTGATAATACAGTGTGTGACAGTTTTGCACAACAGATCTTTCCACCTAGTATGTGCTAAGATATGCAGGCAGGTTTCTGTGAATGGTATATTTAACCACAGCTGGTGGGGTAGTGCTGGGTTAATATTTTTCTGTATCTTGAAGAATTCAAGAAGCCTTGTTAAAAATACTGCTTGAGAGATGGAGTTGAGGGTGCTTGGGTTGCTTAGCCTGGAGAAGAGAAGGCTCAGGGGAGACCTTCTTGCTGTCTCCAACTCCCTGAAGGGAGGTTGTAGCCAGGTGGGGGTTGGTCTCTTCTCCCAGGCAAGCAGCACCAGAACAAGAGGACACAGTCTCAAGCTGTGCCGGGGAGGTTTAGGCTGGATGTTAGGAAGAAATTCTTCCCAGAAAGAGAGATTGGCCATTGGAATGCTGCCCAGGAGGTGGTGGAGTCACCCCATCCTGGAGGTGTTCAAGAGGGATTGGATGTGGCACTTGTGCCATGGTTTGTCATGGGGTCTGGGTGACAGGTTGGACTTGGCGATCTTTGAGGTCTCTTCCAACCTTGGTGATTCTGTGGTGGAGTCACCATCACTGGAGGTGTTTAGGAAGAGCCTGGATGAGGCACTTGGTGCCATGGTTTAGTTGATTAGATGGTGTTAGGTGATAGGTTGGACTTGATGATCTCAAACGTTTTTTCCAACCTGATCTATTCTATTCTATTCTGTTCTATGGAAAGTTCATGCTTGTTTCTCCTGCAGATAAAACATGAGTGTAAATTAGAGTTTATTCTCTACAGAGAAGATTATAGTTTGCTCTCAATATTCCTTACAGAGCAGGTGAATGTTCTTTCAGGCCCAAAGGGATCAGTGTAAAGCACAGATCAGGCATTTGAGTCAGGAATTCTCACGAGGTCCATGACTTGTTTAAACAATGATGTATTTCAGGCAGATAATCTCGCTTGGAAGGCTTGAGGTGATGAAATATTAATTGTACTAACAAACAGAGTTTCAGTTAGCCGTAATACTTAACTCAAAAGTGTGTACCTTTACTGTACAAATTTGACTAGCTTTGAGTCTAGGTGTTTGCAGAGGGACCTGGACAGGCTGGACAGATGGGCAGAGTCCAAGGGCAGGAGATTGAACACATCCAAGTGCCAGGTTCTGCACATTGGCCACAACAACCCCAGGCAGTGCTACAGGCTGGGGTCAGAGTGGCTGGAGAGCAGCCAGGCAGAGAGGGACCTGGGGTGCTGGTTGAGAGTAGGCTGAACATGAGCCAGTAGTGTGCCCAGGCAGCCAAGAAGGCCAATGGCATCCTGGCCTGGATCAAGAACAGTGTAGCCAGCAGGAGCAGGGAGTTCATTGTGCCCTGTGCTCAGCACTGGTTAGGCCACACCTTGAGTCCTGTGTCCAGTTCTGGGCCCCTCAGTTCAGGGAAGATGTTGAGCTGCTGGAAGGTGTCCAGAGAGGGGCAACGAAGCTGGGGAGTGGTCTGGAGCACAGCCCTGTGAGGAGAGGCTGAGGGAGCTGGGGTTGCTTAGCCTGGAGAAGAGGAGGTTCAGAGGACACCACCTTGCTCTCTCCAACTACCTGAAAGGAAGTTGTAGCCAGGTGGGGGGTTGGTCTCTTCTCCCAGGCCAACAGCACCAGAAGAAGAGGACACAGTCTCAAGCTGTGCCAGGGGAGGTTTAGGCTGGATGTTAGGAAGAAATTCTACACAGAGAGAGTGATTGCCCATTGGAATGTGCTGCCCAGGGAGGTGGTGGAGTCACCATCATTGGAGGTGTTCAGGAGAAGACTTGAACCTGCTTTAATCTATTCTTTCACTTTTGTTTCACTGTTTACTCAGCAAGCTCTCTCTTTTTTTCCCCTTTATCTACTTAACAGAATGTAGGTTAAGCTTTCCTAGAGAAATGAAAGTAAGCTCTAAATGCTCATTATGAGAATACTTCTGTGATGGTTGCTGTGGTTTTTGGTGACACTTTTCTGAACATTTCTTTGTTTCAACATCTTTTTGTGGGTGGTGAAATCAAAAGGTTTGGGTGTTCCAGTTTCACTCTCCCAGCAGTGCTGTTTGCAGAGATGCTGGCACCTAATTTGAATATTTCCATGATACTTTAATGTGTAAATTCCAAGATGTCCTTGGAATCTCTTTGCCACAGAAGCTGGCTACCAGCTCAGGAGAAGCTGATTATCCAGCATGATCCATTGCTCGTTTCAGAGTCACTGACTTCCACGGTGCAGTTCTGCATCCTGTAGCTGGGACCTCTCTGTTCTTAGATGTCTGACCTTGCACTTGTCGCTCAAATTGCTTTGTGTAACTTGCCTTTCTTTCTCAAGATAGCTCAGTGTACCACCTGTACTTAAGATTCCCTTCTGCCTAGCACTCCAGTCTGTCCAGGTCTTCTTTTGAATGGCAGCATACCTGAGGTGTGTCCACCACTCCTCCCGTCTGTGTGTTGTTAGCATAACTGGGAGAAGCGGCTGTGCTGCCATTCGGGGGGACATGGATGGACTGGAGAGCTGGGCAGAGGGGAACCTCATCAAGTCAAAAAGGGCAAGTGTAAAGTCCTGGCACCTGGGGAAGGAATAACCTTCTGCACCAGTACAGGTTAGAGGTTGACTTTCTTTGTGGAGAAGGACCTGAGAGTACTGGTGGGCAAATTTCCCATGAGCCAGCAATGTGCCCTCCTGGCCAGGAAGGCCAGTGGCATCCTGGGCTGCATCACCTTGAGTCCTGCGTCCAGTTCTGGGCCCCCCAATTTAAAAAGGACATTGAGACACTGCCCAGAGAAGGCAACAAAGCTGGGGAGAGGTCTGGGGCACAGCCCTCTGAGGAGAGGCTGAGGGAGCTGTGGTTTGCTTAGCCTGGAGAAGAGGAGCTCAGGGGAGACCTTCTTGCTGTCTCCAACTCCCTGAAGGGAGGTTGTAGCCAGGTGGTTTGGTCTCTTCTCACAGACACAACAGCACCAGAACAAGAGGACACAGTCTCAAGCTGTGCCAGAGGAATTTAGGCTGGAGGTGAGGATAAAGTTCTTCCCAGAAAGCGTAATTGCCATTGGAATGTGCTGCCCAGGGAGGTGATGGAGTCACCATCCCTGGAGGTGTTCAAGAGGGATTAGATTGTGTTATTTGAGCCATGGTTTAGTAGTCATGAGCTGTTGGGTGACAGGTTGGACTTGGTGATCTTTAGGTCTTTTCCAACCTTGTTGATTCTATGATTAAGACTGGGCAGCAGGTTCCATCAGGAGTAGGGAAGTGATTGTGCCCCTGTACTCAGCACTGAAGGGGCTGCATCTCCCAACACTGCTCAGTTTTAGGCCCCTCTCTACAAGAAGAACATTGGGTTGCTGGAGTGTGTCCAAAGAAGGGCACTATAGCTGTGAAGGGTGCAGAGAACAGGTCTTATTTGGAGCAGGAGGGAACTGGGATTGTTTAGTCTGGAGAAGAGGAGCTGAAGGGAGACCTCATTGCTCTCTACAGCTCTGTGAAAGGAGGTTGTAGTGAGGTGGGTGTTGGTCTGTTCTTCCTGGTATCAAGTGCTAGGAGGTGAGGAAATGGCCTCAAGTTGCACCGGGGAGGTTTAGATTGGATATTAGGAAAAAAGAAAAGGTGATCAGGCACTGGAACAGGCTGCCCAGGGAGGTGGTGGAGTTGTCCTTGGTGGTGTTCAGGAAACATGTAGACATGGTACTTTGGGCCATGGTTTAATGGCCATGCTGGTGTCAGGTTGACAGTTGGACTCGGTCGTAAAGGTCTTTTCCAGCCAGATTCATTCTGTCTCCATTATATCTTAAAAACATCCTGGCTGCATCTCCCCACCTCCCTCTGTTTAGTTCTTGGTGTGCCGATCCTTAGGTCTTGTCAGTAGCATGTCTTAGTCTTCTTCCAGTTACCCATATTTCTTTTCATCCACGGGCACCTAGAAATTTAGGTTTGCCAGCCTGAAAGTATTTTAATTGAAGAGCTCCATCAAAGCCACTTTGACATGCTTAATTGCAATCTAGCTTCAGCAGTGGCTTAGCTGCAGCTCTTCCCTGAGTTCCTTGGCTGAAGTATTTAAATCCCAGGGCTTCCAGGATGCACGTTAGCTTTCCTTCCAAAACCGTGCAAGTCATTGCTCCAAGTCTTGGATGACTGTGATGCCTCACAGTGACAAAAATACATCCTCATTCTCCACTGGACAGTCAGCAGGAGGAGCATCCCTAGCTGTCCTCTTCTCCTTTGG
>CM037635.1:14331664-14380438 GCA_015227895.2 Colaptes auratus | reverse complement strand
GATCTGTAGTGTGAGAGGATCCTCTGCTGCCTAGCAGAGTGAGTTAAGCTCAAAAGCACCTAAGACCCTTTCACTTTTGAGGGAATATAAGGGAATATAATTAGTTGGGCTAATCTCTGTGTGGAGAGAAGTCAGTAGTGCTTAGTGGCATTTTCATGTTGGCCTAGGCTGTATGCTCTGCCTTACCGACACAGCAGAGAGGTAAATAGAAGCTTGTTGGTCTGACACTGTGCACTGAAGTGACAATTCGTGCACTTCTGCTTTCCGCCCTCTGTTAGTGGGAGTAGGTGTGGCGTACAGGAGGGCACGGCGGGAAGCGCGTGGTTACAGAGACCAAGAGATGGAGCCAGGCTGTGGGATGGGCTGTTGCTGCAGAGTAACTCCTTTCCAACTCCTCTCTCATTGCATGACAAAGGAATCATGACGACCTCAGGAAAGAGAATTCCGACTGAAGAGCTACAAGAACAAGTCTCTCAACCCCGATGAGATGCGGCGCAGGCGGGAGGAAGAAGGTCTGCAGCTACGGAAGCAAAAGAGAGAGGAACAGGTACTGTGCTGCAGTTGCATAACGGCAATAACCACTCCTTGCCAAGTCTTGTCTTGCACTGATTCTGCTTCTTTGCTACTCCCAAGCCCCTTCTTAGTTGTTTGTGCCCTGCAATATTTGTACACAGTGAGTCTGAAACCAGGGGCAGTTGCAGACTCTGCTTCCTTTTCTGTAGACTCTACAAAACTTCATGAGTGCCACTCATGCACTTGAGTGTAAGATTGTGATTGGCCAGCAGCTGAAAGCTCTTTTTAAAACTGCTGTCTGATCTTGCACTGAAGGTGACTGAGGATCCCCTGGTTTGGTTTTGGTTTCTGGTTTGATCTGGGATTTTTTGCTGTCTGACTTGTGGTGGCTCTAATGTCTGTTCAAAGAATGGGAAGCTGGGCTGAAATGAACAGAAACTTTGCAGCTACAACAGGAGGAGGAGAAGCTCTGACCAAGTCCTCCTGTGTTGCCATAATGATTTTCTTGAGGGCAGAAATGATTTGTTGAGCTGATTCTTCTTGATTTTCTGTCTCTAAGTTTCAGTTCATTTATGAATTTGGAGAAGTTCATGCTATGTTTATGCCTGTAAGGCTGCTACCTTGAGTAGTGGATTTAGTGTAATTTGGGATAAAAGCTAGGAAACAAAGCTTCTCTACCAGGTAGTTCTTACTAGATTTGTGTTGCAAGGTGACAGGTTGTGGTGGGTTGAAAATTCCCCCTCAACATTAGCTTTCCCAGACCAGCTCAGTTGGAAGCAAATGAAAGCTGTATTTACAAGCAAAATTACAATCTACAATGAAATGCAATGAATATGTACAAATACACAATATTTACAACTAACAAACAGCATCAGGAGCCCCCTGGCCAAGGACCAGGGGAAGCTACTAGCTTCTGCCTTCTTGCCTCCCCCTTAATCCCTTGTACAAAAAGGACAAGAGAAAGGAATAGAATAGAATTAACCAGGTTTGGAAAAGACCTTCAAGATCATCAAGTCCAACCTATCACCCAACACCATCTAATCAACTCAACCATGGCACCATGGTTTCTTCTTAAACACCTCCAGTGATGGTGACTCCACCACCTCCCTAGGCAGCACATGCCAATGGCCAATCTCTCTTGCTGGGAAGAACTTCCTAACATCCAGGCTGAACCTCCCCCTGGCACAGCTTGAGACTGCGTCCTCTTGTTCTGGTGCTGCTGGCCTGGGAGAAGAGACCAACCCCCACCTGGCTACAACCTCCCTTCAGGGAGTTGGAGAGAGCAAGAAGGTCTCCTCTGAGCCTCCTCTTCTCCAGGCTAAGCAACCCCAGCTCCCTCAGCCTCTGCTCACAGGGCTGTGCTCCAGCCCCTTCCCCAGCTTTGTTGCCCCTCTCTGGACACCTTCCAGCAACTCAACATCTTTCCTAACCTGAGGGGCCCATGGCTGCATCTGTTTGCTATTCAGGATCTGTTAAATTCTTTCTCTTTTCAGTTGTTTAAACGCCGGAATGTTGCAACAGCCGAGGAAGAAGCGGAGGAAGAAGTCATGTCTGATGGTGGCTTCCATGAGGCTCAGATGAACAACATGGAGATGACTTCTGTAAGTGAATTGAAAGGGACAGTGTTTGTTGAAACTGAACAGGTTTGTTGTGCAGTAACCTGAGGGGAATGCAATTCCAGAAGGATGTGAAAAATGGTATTTGAAGTGGTTGTGGACAGCTCTTAAGCAGCTGTGTCACTGAACTGCCCTGAAACAGATGACATGAGAGAAAAGTGTTATGTGGTGGAGTGAGTAGTTGCTCAATGGACATGCTTTCAAGAAAAGTAAATAAATTGTCATTGTTCCAGGCAAGCTGACTGGTTCCTGGTTTTGCTTCTCATCATTATGGGCACTACAGTTTATCAGCTGTGGGCTGGAGCTGTTGAGGGTGGTTTTATCTGAAATTTCATAATTCTTGCAACATGAAAACAGAAAGCAGGTTATGTGTTACTGCAGTTTGCAAAGCAGAAATGGGCTCAGTTGAAATCCTTTGTTAGTGACTTGTGGCAGCCAGGGTGGTGAGAATACAGCTAGAGCTTATCTATCTACATGTGTCCTTAAATTCCTTCTCAAGCTGGAGTATCAGCCTACAGAAATAAAACTAGTCGTGGAAACAGACTTTTCTGCTTTCTCCCTGTTTGTTTTGCCACAATCCTCTCCCTGGGCAGAAGACTGGTAAGGGATTCAGGCTGTAACAGAGGTTTAAGGAAAGTGCAGTCCTCACTTAAGTCTGACCACTGATCTCCACACTTGGGTCTGTAGTCAGACTGTGCAAACAATGTTTATTCATAGAGATGAGGCTGGTCTTGGTTTCTGTTGGTGGCTATGTTAGCCTTGAAAATCACTGAGTAAAAGAGAAAAGCCTGTAAACAATGTGATAGGTCACAAACAGAATGTATTGCTTTACTCTTCAAGATAATCTTGAAACATCAGAGAAGTCCTGAATACCATTTAGTCACTTGTGTGGAAACTGGTGTGAAATCAATAGATAGGAAAAAGTAAGGGAGGCAGTCATAGATGCTACCATTTTATAGTTTACTCTTCTAAATGTCATTAATTTCCAGGTCTGAACAGCTTCAGCTGTTACAGATAAACCTTTTGAGCCCTGTCATCTGCTTATTTGTCTGGGTTTGGACATAAGGATTTAGATCAAAAGAAGAGGGGGGGAAATGCTTCTTTACCTGCGTTTTCATGTGTGATGAACAGAATGTCAGATTCTCCCTGAAATAAGAGAAGTTGTTGAATTAGTTTGGGAACCATGAGTATTATGGGAAGTGTAGTACTCTCACTTAATGAAGACTAGCATTAGACTCAAGAGAATGAATCAGAATCTACCTGTTACAGAAACCTAAACTATAGCATCATTAAAGTGGTGGTCTTGCCCAAGTGTCGTGGTGTGATGCTTTAACCCACAGGCACCAACATAAAGCACAGCTAAACTCAGCCAGAGAAGCGAAGGGGAAGCTGTGTTTTACAAGCAATAATGAAGTGCAATGTATGTGTACAGAGTATACAGTATTTACAATATCATACAAGAATTCACAGGAAAGAACACAACACAGATCCTCCCGAGGAGAATCCCCCCTCAGGTTCTCCCCAAACCTCTCTCCCCCTCCTCCCTTTTCCCCTAGTAGTTAATTAGGTGAAAAAGGAGAAAGAGAGAGAAAAGGATATTAAGGGAAATTCGTTAGCTCAAAGCAGTTGTTAAGAAAGTTAGTTCTTATCAATTGCAGTTCGGGGTAGGCTGGCAAGAAACAAAAGTCAAAACAGCCTGAAGCTGGAGTGAGTGAGACAAAACAATGTGAGAGAGAATTGCTATGGTACATCTCACATCTGACCAATGAAATTCCTTTGGAATTAATCTTTGTTTTCCTTTTTACACCCAAACATTCAGCTAGAGAATTCTGCAGCTGTCCTTTTTTCTTAAAGGCACAGCCTCACCTGTCACACCAAGTGATTGCTGTTCCAGCTGAAACTGCCTTTTTTTGAAGCTGACAGTTTTGTGTTTATTTTAGAGTAGGTGAGATAGACAAGAAGGGGAGAGAGTACCAATAAGAGATTCTGAAGAATGATTTTTCTGCTGCATCTGAAGTAAAATCTGAATTTTGGCTTCCAGAAGAGAAAAGCTATACTTAAGAATGAGCCTGCTTGTGCAGATTACAATTTGGTGACTCATTTGTTGACCATAATGGTCTTGTCTAGGCTTTATTCAACAAGAGATAAACTTGAGACCAGTCTACCACTAATTCCAGATTTTGTTTTTTCTCTTCCTTTCAATCATGCCTGAATCCTAGAGTGCAGTCATCACCTCTGATATGATTGAGATGATTTTCTCCAACAGTCCAGAACAGCAGCTCTCAGCCACCCAGAAGTTCCGAAAGCTTCTTTCCAAAGGTAAGGGCTGAAATTACGTGGAGAAAAGTGTGGAAGCATCCCTGACATGCAGTTTGACAGCAGTGAAGGTTGTGTTTCATACAGAAACATCTGGATGTAGAGCTTACTTTGCAGAATATCAGCTAGATGTATTTTGTCTTCTTTGTAGAAGACTATGTGACAACTCCTAAGTGATGCAGTTGTGATGTCAACTCCTGAGTGCAGGTTTAAATACCAACTGGACAGATGGGCGGAGTCCAGTGGGATGGCATTCAACGAGTCCAAGTGCTGGGTGCTGCACTTTGGCCACAACAACCCCATGCAGAGCTACAGGCTGGGGTCAGAGTGGCTGGAGAGCTGCCAAAGAGAGAGGGACCTGGGGGTGCTCGTTGACAGCCGCCTAAACATGAGCCCACAGTGTGCCCAGGTGGCCAAGAGTGCAGTGTACAGGGGCAGAATGACCTCCCTGCTCCTGCTGGCCACACTGTTCCTGATGCAGACCAGGATGCCATTGGCCCTCTTGGCTGCCTGGGCACACTGCAGGCTCATGTTCAGCCTACCATCTACCAGTACCCCCAGGTCCCTTTCTGCCTGGCTGCTCTCCAGCCACTCTGACCCCCCAGCCTGTAGCACTTCATGGGTTTGCTGTGGCCAATGTGCAGATCCTCAGTCTGCTCTTCTCCAGGTTAAACATTCACAGCCTGAGCTGCTCCAGTCCCCTCAGCATTTTTGTGGCACTCCATTGGATTCCCTGCAGTAGTTCACTGTCTCAAACTGGGGAGCCCAGAACTGGACACGATACTGCAGCTGTGGCCTCAGAAGGGTGGAGTAGAGGTGGAAGAGAACCTCCCCTGGACATGCTGGCCACATTCTTCTGAATGCACCCCAGAATACTGTTGGCCTTTTTTAGCCATGAGGGCACATAGCTAGCTCAAATCAAGATACCTTATTACCACAGCATTCAGGCTGGAGCCTTCTTGTGGGGATGAACAGGAATCCATTGCCTTTTGGTAGAGGTAAAGCAGCATTGTAGAAAAAGAGTATACAGAGAAGAGGAGTCACTATATCCTGGGATGCAGTAATTTGCAGATTTCCCTACAAAGAAATTAATGTATCTTAACTTTGCTTTCCTTCAGAGCCAAATCCTCCAATAGATGAAGTTATAAGCACACCAGGAGTGGTGGCCAGGTTTGTGGAGTTCCTCAAGCGGAAAGAAAACTGCACATTACAGGTATGCAAACATCAATGCATCTGTCTTCCTAAAGTGTGAAGGCATTTGGGGGTGCAAACTAGGTAGGAGGAAATAATGAGTGATTTATTGAATTAGCTGCACTTGTATATGTTTTGTTCTTCACTAGGTTAAAAAAGGCTATTTTACCTTTAGGGTTTCTAGCTAAACTTCTGGGGACAGGAGAGAGAGATGTTTGAGTTTCATTACATAGCTGCTGGGATGCCATTTTTACAATACACAATACACCACCAGGTTGGAAGAGACCTTCAAGATCATCGCGTCCAACCCATCAACCAATCCAACCCACCTCCATACAATACAGTACAATACAGTACAATCCAACCCACCTAAACAACTAACCCATGGCACCAAGCACCCCAGCTGTCCTGGCTCCAGCTTAACACCCCCAGACTCCTGTCTGGGGGGACTGGTTTCAGCCCCTTCCCCCTTTGAATCTAGTGTAAAGCCCTGTCAATGAGTCCTGCCAACTCCCCTCCTAGAACCCTTTTCTCTCTGTTCTGTTGCAAGAGACCTCTGAATATCACCTAGTCCAACCTCCCCCACTAGAACAGAACTTCTTTCCACAGAAAGCAGGGGTTGATTGTGATTAGCTTAGCATCAAAAGCTATTTTATAAATATTTGAAGTGCAGATTTGAGCAAGAAGTTCCTGCTGTTTGGTCCTAAGTTTGATCATTCTGTTTACTTGTGCTGTTTCTTACTCATTGTTGTTACATGCCTGGAGAGAGTGTGAGTCTCTGAGGCATCTGTTAGGAAGCCAGAAGTCAAGCTCTAAATTATGAGTAAGAGACTTCTGTGGTTGAAAGATGATTAGTAATCCTGTTTTGCTGTATGACAGAACACTAGATGTCCCACATCAAAGAAAGTAGTGTTACAGCAAAGCCTGACCATTTTGCTTCTAGAATAGAATAGAACTGATTCCCCTTCCTGGGAGGTGTTCCAAAGATGCAGAAATGTGGCACAAGGGCCATGGTTTAGCACCAGATGTGGTAGAGGTACTGCAGAGCCATACACACATCCCAGCTACAGCTATGGAAGAATCACCAGCAGCTCAGGACTGAACAGCAGAACTAGGAAAACACCTACATGTGTTGAGCCAGCTGATGTCATAAACTTTCCATTCAAACAGCGTAAGAGGAAGAGGATTTGCTTATGAATAGGTTAGAATAGAATAGAATTAACCAGGTTGGAAAAGACTTCAGAGATCATCAAGTCCAACCTATCACCCAACACCATCTAATCAATTAAACCATGGCACCAAGTGCCTCATCCAGCCTCTTCCTAAACACCCCATCACTGGGACTCCACCACCTCCCTGGGCAGCACATTCCAATGGCCAATCTCTCTTTCTGGGAAGAATTTCTTCCTAACATCCAGCCTAAATCTCCCCTGGCACAGCTGGAGACTGTGTCCTGTTGTTCTGGTGCTGCTTGCCTGCCTGGGAGAAGAGACCAACCCCCACCTGGCTACAACCTCCCTTCAGGGAGTTGTAGAGAGCAATAAGGTCTGCCCTGAGCCTCCTCTTCTCCAGGCTAAGCAACCCCAGCTCCCTTAGCCTCTCCTCACAGGGCTGTGTTCCAAACCCCTCACCAACTTCGTTGCCCTTCTCTGGACACCTTCCAGCAACTCAACATCCTTCCTAAACTGAGGGGCCCAGAACTGGACACAGGACTCAAGGTGTGGCCTAACCAGTGCAGTGTACAGGGGCAGAATGACCTCCCTGCTCCTGCTGGCCACACTCTTCCTGATGCAGGCCAGGAGGCCATTGGCCTTCTTGGCCACCTGGGCACACTGCAGGCTCATGTTCAGCCTACAATCAACCACTACTCCCAGGTCCCTCTCTGCCTGGCTGCTCTCCAGCCACTCTGACCCCAGCCTGTAGCACTGCCTGGGGTTGCTGTGGCCAATGTGCAGGATCAGTTGTATTTTCTTTAAACTGAAGTCTTCCATGATAGCAAACATTAGAAGCCTTACAAGCCCAGGCCCATTTCAAGACTCTCTGTGTCTCCTTTTCAGCTTTTATGATTAAATCTTATATGTAAACTCTTGCTGCTGAGCCAGAGTCTGCTAATATTAGACAGTCTGTCAGGATTTTTCCTGGAATACTGAGGGAGTTTAATAAATGAGTAATGTTGAAATGAGTCATCTGTAGCATACAACTTTCCATTAGTGCTGCTCATTGATTTTTGTCTTTCCATTCAACTCGTAGCACTTCATTAGCTGTCTGGAGTTGAAACATATCTGGTAGGATGAACATTTTCTAGTGTAGTGTCATTGTTCTGGGGCTGGAAAACATGCAGAAATCTGGCAAAATCCACATGTCTAGAATCTGAGACCTGTATCAGGCAGTGCTAAAATTGGCATTTCAGCATAAAAGGTTTTGTGAGTAGAGATGAAAATACAAGTAAAGAGCATCAATAAAAATAAATTGCATCAAAACAGATTACAATAATAGAATAAGAGAGATTACAATACACCAGGTTGGAAGAGACCTTCAAGATCATCACGTCCAACCTATCGACTAATCCAACCCACCTAAACAACTAACCCATGGCACCAAGCACCCCAGCAAGCCTCTTCCTGAGCACCTCCAATGAAGGTGACTCCACCACCTCCACAGGCAGCCGATTCCAATGGGCAATCACTCTCTCTGTATAGAACTTCTTCCTAACATCCAGCCTAAACCTCCCCTGGTGCAGCCTGAGACTGTGTCCTCTTGTTCTGGTACTGGCTGCCTGGGAGAAGAGACCAACCTCTGCCTGACTACAACCTCCCTTCAGGTAGTTGTAGAGAGCAATAATGTCACCCCTCAGTCTCCTCCTCTCCAGGCTAAGCAACCCCAGCTCCCTCAGCCTCTCCTCATAGGGCTGTGTTCCAAACCCCTCACCAACTTTGTTGCCCTTCTCTGGACACGCTCCAGCAAGACAACCTCCTTCCTAAACTGAGGGGCCCAGAACTGGACACAGGACTCAAGGTGTGGCCTAACCAGTGCTGTGTACAGGGGCAGAATGACCTCCCTGCTCCTGCTGGCCACACTGTTCCTGATGCAGACCAGGATGCCATTGGCCTTCTTGGCTGCCTGGGCACACTGCAGGCTCATGTTCAGCCTCCCATCAACCAGCACCCCCAGGTCCCTCTCTGCCTGGCTGCTCTCCAGCCACTCTGACCCCAGCCTGTAGCACTGCCTGGGGTTGCTGTGGCCAATGTGCAGAACCTGGCACTTGGATGTGTTCAATCTCCTGCCCTTGGCCTCTGCCCATCTCCCCAGCCTGTCCAGGTCCCTCTGCAAAGCCTCTCTGCCCTCCAGCAGATCAACTCCTGCCCTCAGCTTGGTGTCCTCTGCAAATTTACTGCTGATGGACTCAATGCCCTCATCCAGATCATCAATAAAGATGTTGAAGAGCCTGGGGGCCCAGCACTGATCCTTGGGGCACACCACTAGTGCCTGGCTGCCAGCTGGCTGTGGCACCATTCACCACCACTCTCTGGGCTCAGCCTCCAGCCAGTTCCTAACCCAACGCAGTGTGCTGCTGTCCAAGCCATGGGCTGCCAGCTTGGCCAGGAGTTTGCTGTGGGGGATGGTGTCAAAGGCCTTGCTGAGGTCCAGGTAGACCACATCCACAGGCAAAGTGTTAACTCATAACCTCAGTTTTCCTTCAGGTCTTCAATATAATCATTGTTCAGTCAATGCAGATATCAAAAGTCTTGCAGGAAGACTTGGGTTTTGTCTGTATAGGCTCTTAGCCAGTAAGGAAAGGCAGTAGGACAGACCAAAGGTAGTCTAACTGTATAGCAAAGATAATAATTAAGAATCACAGGAGCACCAAGGTTGGAAGAGACTTCAAGAAGCTACAGCAGACCTGATCTTACAGAATCACTTTGTTTGGTCAAGACCTCTAAGATCATCAAGTCCAACCATTATTGAAGTCTGCCAACCCTTGTGCTGAATCTTGTCCCTCAGCACCACATCTCTGTGTCTTGTAAACACCTACAGGGGTCTTATTCTCATAAGGATCTTCTGCAAATTTTAATTTCATGTGATATTGGTAATTTCAGGAGCAGGGAAGTCATTGTGCCCTGTACTCAGCACTGGTTAGGCCACACCTTGAGTCCTGTGTCCAGTTCTGGGCCCCTCAATTTAAGAAGCACATTGAGACACTTGAATGTGTCCAGAGAAGGGCAATGAGGCTGGGGAGATGCCTTGAGCACAGCCCTGTGAAGAGAGGCTGAGGCTGAGCTGGGGTTGCTTAGCCTGGAGAAGAGGAGGCTCAGGGGAGACCTTTTTGCTCTCTACAACTACCTGAAGGGAGGTTGTAGCCAGGAGGGCGTTGGTCTCTTCTCCCAGGCAAGCAGCACCAGAACAAGAGGACACAGTCTCAAGCTGCGCCAGGGGGAGTTTAGGCTGGAGGTGAGGAGAAAGTTCTTCCCAGAAAGAGAGATTGGCCATTGGAATGTGCTGCCCAGGGAGGTGGTGGAGTCACCATCCCTGGAGGTGTTCAAGAGGGGATTGGACTTGGCACTTGAGGCTATGGTTTAGTTAGTCCTGAGGTGCTGGGTGACAGGTTGGACTTGATGATCTCTGAGGTCTTTTCCAACCTTATTGATTCTGTGATTCTATGACTATTAATTCTATGATTATGATTCTTACTTTGCAAATCATCTACCTTAGTCAGTGATATCTCATACTGTCCCTACACTGGTTATTTCTGCCTCTAAAAGACATGTTTTATTCTCTTTTGGTGTGGCAGACAGAGGCCCCTACTAAATTCTTCTTGCATTTTCTTTTCCAGTTTGAAGCTGCATGGGTGCTGACAAACATTGCCTCTGGAAATTCCCTTCAGACTCGAATAGTGATCCAAGCAGGAGCTGTCCCCATCTTCATAGAGCTGCTTAGCTCAGAGTTTGAAGATGTACAGGAACAGGTAAAGACTAAGATTGGCGTTGGAGTTTTGGTGTTTGTGTTGTTTTGGGGGTTGGGGTTTTGAGGATTGTTTGTTTGGGTTAGTTTGTTCTGCTTTGCTGTGAGGTTGTTTTTTCACTTCTCTAGCTAGGAGCCAGGCTATCATGTAAGCAAGGTGATAATACAGTGTGTGACAGTTTTGCACAACAGATCTTTCCACCTAGTATGTGCTAAGATATGCAGGCAGGTTTCTGTGAATGGTATATTTAACCACAGCTGGTTGGGGTAATGCTGGGTTAATATTTTTCTGTATCTTGAATTCAAGAAGCCTTGTTAAAAATACTGCTTGAGAGATGGAGTTGAGGGTGCTTGGGTTGCTTAGCCTGGAGAAGAGGAGGCTCAGGGGAGACCTTCTTGCTGTCTCCAACTCCCTGAAGGGAGGTTGTAGCCAGGTGGGGGTTGGTCTCTTCTCCCAGGCAACCAGCCCCAGAACAAGAGGACACAGTCTCAAGCTGCACCAGGGGAGGTTTAGGCTGGATGTTAGGAAGAAATTCTTCCCAGAAAGAGAGATTTGCCATTGGAATGTGCTGTCCAGGGAGCTGGTGGAGTCACCATCCCTGGAGGTGTTCAAGAGGGGATTGGATGTGGCACTTGGAGCCATGGATTAGCCATGGGGTCTGTGGTGACAGTTTGGACTTGATGATCTTTGAGGTCTCTTCCAACCTTGGTGATTCTGCGGTGGAGTCACCCTCCCTGGAGGTGTTTAGGAAGAGACTGGATGAGGCACTTGGTGCCTTGGTTGAGTTGTGTTGGGTGATAGGTTGGACTTGATGATCTCAAACGTTTTTTTCCAACCTGATCTATTCTATTCTATCCTATTCTATTCTATTCTATGGAAAGTTCATGCTTGTTTCTCTTGCAGATAAAACATGAGTGTAAATTAGAGTTTATTCTCTACAGAGAAGACTATAGTTCGCTCTCAATATTCCTTACAGAGCAGGGGAATGTTCTTTCAGGCCCAAAGGGATCAGTGTAAAGCACAGATCAGGCATTTGAGTCAGGAATTCTCACGAGGTCCATGACTTGTTTAAACAATGATGTATTTCAGGCAGATAATCTCGCTTGGAAGGCTTGAGGTGATGAAATATTAATTGTACTAACAAACAGAGTTTCAGTTAGCCTTAATACTTAACTCAAAAGTGTGTACCTTTACTGTACAAATTTGACTAGCTTTGAGTCTAGGTGTTTGCAGAGGGACCTTGCCAGGCTGGACAGATGGGCAGAGTCCAAGGGCAGGAGATTGAACACATCCAAGTGCCAGGTGCTGCTCATTGGCCACAGCAACCCCATGCAGTGCTACAGGCTGGGGTCAGAGTGGCTGGAGAGCAGCCAGGCAGAGAGGGACCTGGGGGTGCTGGTTGATGGTAGGCTGAACATGAGCCTGCAGTGTGCCCAGGCAGCCAAGAAGGCCAATGGCATCCTGGTCTGCATCAAGAACAGTGTAGCCAGCAGGAGTAGGGAGTTCATTGTGCCCTGTACTCAGCACTGGTTAGGCCACACCTTGAGTCCTGTGTCCAGTTCTGGGCCCCTCAGTTCAGGAAAGATGTTGAGTTGCTGGAAGGTGTCCAGAGAGGGGCAACGAAGCTGGGGAGGGGTCTGGAGCACAGCCCTGTGAGGAGAGGCTGAGGGAGCTGGGGTTGCTTAGCCTGGAGAAGAGGAGGCTCAGAGGACACCACCTTGCTCTCTCCAACTACCTGAAGGGAAATTGTAGCCAGGTGGGGGGTTGGTCTCTTCTCCCAGGCCAACAGCACCAGAACAAGAGGACACAGTCTCAAGCTGTGCCAAGGGAGGTTTAGGCTGGATGTTAGGAAGAAATTCTACACAGAGAGAGTGATTGGCCATTGGAATGTGCTGCCCAGGGAGGTGGTGGAGTCACCATCATTGGAGGTGTTCAGGAGGAGACTTGAACCTGGTTTAATCTATTCTTTCACTTTTGTTTCACTGTTTACTCAGCAAGCTCTCTCTTTTTTTCCCCTTTATCTACTTAACAGAATGTCGGTTAAGCTTTCCTAGAGAAATGAAAGTAAGCTCTAAATGCTCATTATGAGAATACTTCTGTGATGGTTGCTGTGGTTTTTGGTGACCCTTTTTCTGAACATTTCTTTGTTTCAGCATCTTTTTGTGGGTGGTGAAATCAAAAGGTTTGGGTGTTCCAGTGTCACTCTCCCAGCAGTGCTGTTTGCAGAGATGCTGGCACCTAATTTTACTATTTCCTTGATACTTTAATGTGTAAATTCCAAGATGTCCTTGGAATCTCTTTGCCACAGAAGCTGGCTACCAGCTCAGGATAAGCTGATTATCCAGCATGATCCATTGCTCGTTTCAGAGTCATTGACTTCCACGGTGCAGTTCTGCATCCTGTAGCTGGGACCTCTCTGTTCTTAGATGTCTGACCTTGCACTTGTCGCTCAAATTGCTTTGTGTAACTTGCCTTTCTTTCTCAAGATAGCTCAGTGTACCACCTGTACTTAAGATTCCCTTCTGCCTAGCACTCCAGTCTGTCCAGGTCTTCTTGAATGGCAGCATAGCCTGAGGGTGTGTCCACCACTCCTCCCCAGTCTTGTGTTGTTAGCATAACTGGGAGAAGCGGCTGTGCTGCCATTCGGGGAGACATGGATGGACTGGAGAGCTGGGCAGAGGGGAACCTCATCAAGTTCAAAAAGGGCAAGTGTAAAGTCCTGCACCTGGGGAAGGAATAACCTTCTGCACCAGTACAGGTTAGAGGTTGACTTTCTTTGTGGAGAATAATACAATACAATACAATACAACAGGTTGGAAGAGACCTTCAAGATCATCACGTCCAACCCATCAACCAATCCAACCCACCTAAATACAATACAATACAGGACCTGAGAGTACTGGTGGGCAAATTTCCCATGAGCCAGCAATGTGCCCTCCTGGCCAGGAAGGCCAGTGGCATCCTGGGCTGCATCACCTTGAGTCCTGCGTCCAGTTCTGGGCCCCCCAATTTAAAAAGGACATTGAGACACTGCCCAGAGAAGGGCAACAAAGCTGGGGAGAGGTCTGGGGCACAGCCCTCTGAGGAGAGGCTGAGGGAGCTGGGGTTGCTTAGCCTGGAGAAGAGGAGGCTCAGGGGAGACCTTGCTCTCTCCAACTCCCTGAAGGGAGGTTGTAGTCAGGTGGGGGTTGGTCTCTTCTCACAGACAAACAGCACCAGAACAAGAGGACACAGTCTCAAGCTGTGCCAGAGGAATTTAAGGCTGGAGGTGAGGATAAAGTTCTTCCCAGAAAGCGTAATTGGCCATTGGAATGTGCTGCCCAGGGAGGTGGTGGAGTCACCATCCCTGGAGGTGTTCAAGAGGGGATTAGATGTGGTATTTGGAGCCATGGTTTAGTAGTCATGAGCTGTTGGGTGACAGGTTGGACTTGGTGATCTTTGAGGTCTTTTCCAACCTTGTTGATTCTATGATTAAGACTGGGCAGCAGGTTCCATCAGGAGTAGGGAAGTGATTGTGCCCCTGTACTCAGCACTGAAGGGGCTGCATCTCCCAACACTGCTCAGTTTTAGGCCCCTCTCTACAAGAAGAACATTGGGTTGCTGGAGTGTGTCCAAAGAAGGGCACTACAGCTGGTGAAGGGTGCAGAGAACAGGTCTTAGGTGGAGCAGGAGAGGGAACTGGGATTGTTTAGTCTGGAGAAGAGGAGCTGAAGGGAGACCTCATTGCTCTCTACAGCTCTGTGAAAGGAGGTTGTAGTGAGGTGGGTGTTGGTCTGTTCTTCCTGGTATCAAGTGCTAGGAGGTGAGGAAATGGCCTCAAGTTGCACCAGGGAGGTTTAGATTGGATATTAGGAAAAAAGAAAAGGTGATCAGGCACTGGAACAGGCTGCCCAGGGAGGTGGTGGAGCTGTCCCTGGAGGTGTTCAGAAAACATGTAGACATGGTACTTTGGGCCATGGTTTAATGGCCATGCTGGTGTCAGGTTGACAGTTGGACTCGGTCTTAAAGGTCTTTTCCAGCCAGATTCATTCTGTCTCCATTATATCTTAAAAACATCCTGGCTGCATCTCCCCACCTCCCTCTGTTTAGTTCTTGGTGTGCTGATCATTAGGTCTTGTCAGTAGCATGTCTTAGTCTTCTTCCAGTTACCAGATTTCTTTTCATCCACAGGGCACCTAGAAATTTAGGATTGCCAGCCTGAAAGTATTTTAATTGAAGAGCTCCATCAAAGCCACTTTGACATGCTTAATTGCCATCTAGCTTCAGCAGTGGCTTAGCTGCAGCTCTTCCCTGAGTTCCTTGGCTGAAGTATTTAAATCCCAGGGCTTCCAGGATGCACGTTAGCTTTCCTTCCAAAACCGTGCAAGGCATTGCTCCAAGTCTTGGGATGACTGTGAGTGCCTCACAGTGACAAAAATACATCCTCATTCTCCACTGGACAGTCAGCAGGAGGAGCATCCCTAGCTGTCCTCTTCTCCTTTGGGGTGTTTGTGTTTTCAGCTAAAGCAGCCACTGTGTTTTCCCCTCAGCGTTTTACTGTTTCTACTTGTGTTGCTGTTTCTTTTGGTAACCATTGTCTGTTTGCAGAGGTCATGACCTGTGTGTCTGCTGTCCAAGCTTTATTTGGCCTTTACATCAGAGGTCCTCCTAACTAGGTCTTAGTAACCAAAATGAAGAAAAAACACTTAAGACCTGGATGTGAGCTACTTTCTCTGTTTGGGTGGATGGGATGAGATGAGATGTGAGGCTGGGGTCAGAGTGGCTGGAGAGCAGCCAGGCAGAGAGGGACCTGGGGGTACTGGTTGATGGTAGGCTGAACATGAGCCTGCAGTGTGCCCAGGCAGCCAAGAAGGCCAATGGCATCCTGGCCTGCATCAGGAAGAGTGTGGCCAGCAGGATCAGGTAGGTCATTCTGCCCCTGTACTCAGCACGTTAGGCTGCACCTTGAGTCCTGTGTCCAGTTCTGGGCCCCTCAGTTTAGGAAAGATGTTGAGTTGCTGGAAGGTGTCCAGAGAAGGGCAACAAAGGTGGGGAGGGGAGCCCTGTGAGGAGAGGCTGAGGGAGCTGGGGTTGCTTAGCCTGGAGAAGAGAAGGCTCAGGGGAGACCTTCTTGCTCTCTCCAACTCCCTGAAGGGAGGTTGTAGCCAGGTGGGGGTTGGTCTCTTCTCCCAGGCAAGCAGCACCAGAACAAGAGGACACAGTCTCAAGCTGTGCCAGGAGAGGTTTAGACTGGATGTCAGGAAGAAATTCTTCATAGGGAGAGAGATTGGCCATTGGAATGTGCTGCCCAGGGAGGTGGTGGAGTCACCATCACTGGAGGTGTTCAAGAGGAGACTTGATGGGGCACTTGGTGCCATGGTTGAGTTGATTAGATGGTGTTGGATGATGGGTTGGACACAGTGATCTCAAAGGTCTCTTCCAACCTGGTCTATTCTATTCTAAATAAGGTAGTCCAGCCACTGAGGGAAAAGTGTTTTGTGTACTAGAGCCGTAGTAGAAGTCATCTCCTAGGAATTTGGCCTTCTTGTGTCCACTTACCCAGTCACACTGGTATGCAAACTAATCTTCACTGTCTTCATCCCAGCATTAGATCCATTTCCCAAGTCAGCAGCCACAAGTAGAGAAACTGTTGATTCTCACTGTATAGTGTTTCTTCACTAAATGGCACAGACTCTATACCCTGGTGGTGATTGGTTTAGAACTTGGTGGTTGTGTCCACAAGCCTAATGAAGAAAGGTTGAGAGCCTTCAGAATCCAGGGACAAGTGAAGAGTTGTCAGAATGCATGTGGGTTATTGACAGAAGGCATTATATGGCTCAACAGTACCCTGCAAAACTTGCACTTTGCTGTTACAGGCTGCTGTAGTTGTATAGAACAGCATGGAAAAGCACTGGAGTGTAATGATGAGTAAAATAAACAGGAGCCCTGTGGGCAGTCCCTGCTGGCTATTAGACTAGCATTCTAAAAATGTCCTGGTTTTCATCCTCAGGACTGGGTGGAGATCTTGGAGAGTAGTGAAATGGAATTTTTTAAAAGCCATATATTTTTTGGATGTAATAAACTGAAATGTAACAGAATAGAATTAACCAGGTTGGAAAAGATCTTTGAGATCATTGAGTCCAACCTATCACCCAACACCATCTAATCAACTAAACCATGGCACCAGGTGCCTCATCCAGGCTCTTCACCCCAGGCAGCGCTACAGGCTGGGGTTAGAGTGGCTGGAGAGCAGACAGACAGAAAAGGACCTGGGGATACTGTTTGACAGCTGGCTGAACATGAGCCAGCAGTATGCCCAGGTGGCCAAGAAGGCAAATGGCATCCTGGCCTGCATCAGGAATAGTGTGGCCAGCAGGAGCAGGGAAGTCATTGTGCCCCTTTAGTCAGCACTGGTTAGGCCACACCTTGAGTCCTGTGTCCAGTTCTGGGCCCCTCAGTTTAAGAAGGACATTGAGACTCTTGAACATCTTCAGAGAAGGGCAACAAAGCTGGGGAGAGGCCTTGAGCACAGCCCTGTGAGGAGAGGCTGAGGGAGCTGGGGTTGCTTAGCCTGGAGAAGAGGAGGCTCAGGGGAGACCTTCTTGCTGTCTCCAACTCGCTGAAGGGAGGTTGTAGCCAGGTGGGGGTTGGTCTCTTCTCTCTAGCAACCAGCACCAGAACAAGAGGACACAGTCTCAAGCTGTGCCAGGGGAAGTTTAGGCTGGAGGTGAGGAGAAAGTTCTTCCCAGAAAGCGTAATTGGCCACTGGAATGTGCTGCCCAGGGAGGTGGTGGAGTCATGGTCCCTGGAGGTGTTCAAGAGGGGATAGGACATGGCACTTGGTGCCATGGTTTAGTTAGCCCTGAGGTGTTGGGTGACAGGTTGGGCTTGATGATCTCTGAGATTTTTTCCAACCTTATTGATTCTGTGATTCTTAAACTCTTCCAGTGATGGTGACTCAACCACCTCCCTGGGTAGCCTTTTGCCTTTGCACCTATCCAGAAAACAGCATAAAACATTCATGGTGTGTAGACTGAAGCTGAAAGGGCAAGCTACAGCATTTACATGTTGAGGCATGCTTAAAAGAAGCAATGCAAACAGTGGGGTGTTACTCATACGAGCAGACCCTGAGGCCACCTGCCATTGTTCATGTCTCATCCCTGGGAACCATGACAGAGCTTTGTATTTATAGCAATGTCTGATGAGAAGACTTCAAATAAGCTTGACTCATGTTCTTCACTTCACTGGAAAGCTAAGGTGATTCCTTAAGGGAAGGCATCATGTTGAACTAAACCTTGCTGTTTCTCTAAGGCTATTTGAGTGTCTTTGCATCCTGGGTGCTGTCAGTCATTAGCATTGCAAGGATTCCTTGCAGCTTCCTCTCTTACTGGCTTCTGTGATACCAGAGTACTCTGACAAACTCCTCTTGCTGTAGGAAATCCAAGAGTAGGAATAGCAGTGTAGATGTGCTGTTGGACTTCTCTGGTCAGGCTTTCTGAGCTTTGCTGTTGCAAACCCAGCCTGTCACTCAGGGTCAGAGTGGATTCTTGGATTAAGTGATTATCACTGTTGTCAACCCTAAAAATAGATACTGCTGTAATGGCAGAAACTGTGTCCACAGACAAGTTAAATATGGCTTCCAGGGATGTTTTAATGTGTGTAAGAATGTCCAGGCAGGGAATTTGTGTCATCAGCCAAAGGCATCCCCATGCTCAGTCAAAGAAAGCTGCTGCAAATTCTGACCTCTTTTACCTCTAGACATTGTTTGTGTAAATGTACAACTGAAACCTTTGGTTCATTTCTCAGGCAAGGAGCAATGAGTGTGGCTTCTCCCTCTTACAACACAAAGGGCATATTGCAGGAGGTGTTCAGTCTCTTCAGCTAAACTTCTCCAGGAGCTCTCTTCTCGTTTCTGAGTCCATGAGGCTGCCAGACCCAATATATTGAATGGTGCCACATCCAGCTGGCAGCCAGTCACTAGTGGTGTGCCCCAGGGATCAGTGCTGGGCCCCATGCTCTTCAACATCTTTATTGATGATCTGGATGAGGGCATCGAGTCCATCAGCAGTAA
This sequence comes from Colaptes auratus, assembly GCA_015227895.2. Taxonomy (NCBI): domain Eukaryota; kingdom Metazoa; phylum Chordata; class Aves; order Piciformes; family Picidae; genus Colaptes; species Colaptes auratus. Next base: position 14,361,792 of record CM037635.1, on the reverse strand, counting down.
ATTTGCGGACGACACCAAGCTGGGGGCAGGAGTTGATCTGCTGGAGGGCAGAGAGGCTTTGCAGAGGGACCTCGACAGGCTGGACAGATGGGCAGAGTCCAAGGGCAGGAGATTGAACACATCCAAGTGCCAGGTGCTGCACACTGGCCACAGCAACCCCATGCAGTGCTACAGGCTGGGGTCAGAGTGGCTGGAGATTGGCCAGGCAGAGAGGGACCTGGGGGTACTGGTTGATTGGAGGCTGAACATGAGCCTGCAGTGTGCCCAGGCAGCCAAGAAGGCCAATGGCATCCTGGCCTGCATCAGGAAGAGTGTGGCCAGCAGGAGCAGGGAGGTCGTTCTGCCCCTTTAGTCAGCAGTGGTTAGGCCACACCTCGAGTCCTGTGTCCAGTTCTGGGCCCCTCAGGTTTAGGAAGGAGGTTGACTTGCTGGAAGGTGTCCAGAGAAGGGCAACAAAGCTGGGGAGGGGTTTGGAAGACAAGCCCTATGAGGAGAGGCTGAGGGAGCTGGGGTTGCTTAGCTTGGAGAGGAGGAGACTGAGGGGTGACCTTATGGCTCTCTACAACTCCCTGAAGGGAGGTTGTAGCCAGGTGGGGGTTGGTCTCTTCTCCCAGGCAGCCAGTACCAGAACAAGAGGACACAGTCTCAGGCTGCGCCAGGGCAGGTTTAGGCTGGATGTTAGGAAGAAGTTCTACACAGAGAGAGTGATTGCCCATTGGAATGGGCTACCCATGGAGGTGGTGGAGTCACCTTCATTGGAGGTGTTCAGGAGGAGACTTGCTGGGGTGCTTGGTGCCATGGGTTAGTTGTTTGGGTGGGTTGGATTGGTTGATGGGTTGGACACGATGATCTTGAAGGTCTCTTTCAACCTGGTGTATTGTATTGTATTGTTTATTCCACCCAGACTGTGGTCACAACAGCTGTAAAACAATAAAGAGTTGGAATGAAAAATAAGTTTTCATCCTTAAGATCAGTTTTGGGGTTGAACATCACATAGTAATGGCTGTGCTGTTTCACAGTAAACATGAGTATAGCTTGCTGACCTGTCTCTGACAGCAGAAGCCTGGAAACCAGGAGGGGAAAAAATCCTTCACCAGAATAGCATTTTACTCTCTTTAACTATATGCAGTTTAGAGACTTCCAATTGATCTGTTTATGGTGTTCAGAATTCAGAATTAACCAGATTGGAAAAGACCTTTGAGATCATCAAGTCCAACCTATCACCCAGCACCATCTAATCAACCAAACCATGGCACCAAGTGCCTCATCCAGTCTCTTCCTAAACACCTCCAGGGATGGTGACTCCACCACCTCCCTGGGCAGCACATTCCAATGGCCAATCTCTCTATGAAGAGCTTCCTAACATCCAGCCTGAACCTCCCCTAGTAGAGAAGAGGAGATTTTTTATTTTACATCCAGCTAGCTGACAGCTGGATCTAAATTTTGTATACCCATCTGAGTTTAGCTCCTAATAATTCTGCAGGAGTGTCTAGTGGGTTTGGTCCTTCTTAAAAATGTGCCCCATCCTGTTCAATATTTTATGGATAATCTGGACGAGGGCATTGAGTCCATCATCAGTAAGTTTGCAGATGACACCAAACTCGGGGCAGGAGTTGGTCTGTTAGAGGGTAGGAGAACTCTGCAGAGGACCTTGCCAGGCTGGACAGTTGGGCAGAGTCCAAGGGCATGAGATTGAACACATCCAAGTGCCAGGTTCTACACATTGGCCACAGCAACCCCATGCAGTGCTACAGAGTGGGGTCAGAGTGGCTGGAGAGCAGCCAGGCAGAGAGGGACCTGGGGGGACTGGTTGATGGGAGGCTGAACATGAGCCTGCAGTGTGCCCAGGCAGCCAAGAAGGCCAATGGCATCCTGGCCTGCATCAGGAAGAATGTGGCCAGCAGGAGCAGGGAAGTCATTGTGCCCTGTGCTCAGCACTGGTTAGGCCACACCTTGAGTCCTGTGTCCAGTTCTGGGCCCCTCTGTTTAAGAAGGACATTGAGACACTTGAAGGTGTCCAGAGAAGGGCAACAAAGCTGAGGAGAGGTCTGGAGCACAGCCCTGTGAGGAGAGGCTGAGGGAGCTGGGGTTGCTTAGCCTGGAGAAGAGGAGGCTCAGGGGAGACCTCATTGCTCTCCAGAACTACCTGAAGGGAGGTTGTAGCCAGGTCTCTTCTCTCTAGCAACCAGCACCAGAACAAGTGGACACAGTCTCAAACTGTGCCATGGGAAGTTTATGCTGGAGATCAGGAGAAAGTTCTTCCCAGCAAGAGAGATTGGCCATTGGAATGTGTTGTCCTGGGAGGCGGTGGAGTCACCATCCCTAAGAGGGGATTGGATTTAGCACTTGAAGTCATGAGGTGCTGGGTGACAGGTTGGACTTGATGATCTCTCAGGTCTTTTCCAACCTTATTGATTCTAGGATTCTTTACAGAATGACTTGTAGGGATATCTGATTTTAAGGGGAGACTGGATGAGGCACTTGGTGCCATGGTTTAGATGATCAGATTGTGTTGGGTGATAGGTTGGACTTGATGATCTCAAAGGTCTTTTCCAACCTGGTTAATCCTATTCTATCCTATTCTATCCTATTCTAATGTTGCAGTAGAAATCTAATGCAAGAAATCAATTGACACATTGATAAGGAAGTTCATTTCATATTATCTGAGAATTTCCTTCAGCTCACTTGGCTTGTTCTGCCCATTTTATGTATTTTTGTTTTTTACAGAAGTTACTTTATTTCAAGGAGAGATACAGAAAGGGAAACATGCTGGATAATGGTTGGGTTTGGTCTTAAAGGTGTTTACCAAGCAAAAAAGATTTTGTGTGAGGAAGTTATTTACATTCAGTTAAAGAAATAGTTAGAACACCATGTTCTGCAAATAAATACCTAGTCTCCAACTGAAGATAAACCCAGTCGCTGTCCATGATCAACAGGGTTAATGATACACAGCTGGGAGGAGTGGCTGAGACCCCATCAGGCTGTGCTGCCATTCAATGAGCAGTATTCTGGGATGCATTAACAAGAGTGTAACCAACAGGTTGAGGGTGGTTCTCCTCCCTCTCTACTCAGCCCTGTTGAGGCCTCACTTGGTGTATTGTGTCCAGTTCTGGGCTCCCCAGTTCAAGAGTGACTGTGAACTACTGGAGAGAGTCCAATGGAGGACCATGAAGCCACTGAGGGAACTGGAGCCTCTCTCTTATGAGGCTGAGGAGTGGGTCTGGAGCACAGCCCTGTGAGGAGAGGCTGAAAGACCTGGGGCTGTTTAGCCTAGAGAAGAACAAACTGTGAGGGGATCTTATCAACACTTATCAATATCTAAAGGCCTGAGGTGAACAGGATGGGGCCAGACCCTTTTCATTGCTAGCCAGTGATAGGACGAGGACACAAAGCAGAACACAGGAGGTTTCACTCAAACATAAGGAAAACCTCCTTTGCTGTGAGGGTGCCTGAGTACTGGACTAGGCTGCCCAGAGAGATTGTGGAATCTCCTCTGTAGATTTCAAAACCCACCTGCAAGCATTCTTATACAACCTGCTCTATGTGAACCTGCTTTAGCAGGAGGGGTTGGACTAGATGATCTCTGGAGGTCTCTTCCAACCTCTCCTGTGACTCTGATGAAGAAGTTGATGAATTATTAATTAATTAATTAATATTAATTCTTCATAGAGAGATTGGCCATTGGGATGTGCTGCTTGGGGAGGGGGTGGAGTCACCATCACTGAAGGTGTTTAGGAGGAGACTTGATGGGGTACTTGGTGCCATGGTTTAGTTGATTAGATGGTGTTAGGTGATGGTTTGGACTTCATGATCTCAAAAGTCTCTTCCAACCTGGTTTACTCTACTCTACTCTACTCTACTCTACTCTACTCTACTCTACTCTACTCTCTCTTTCTTTTGTCCTCTCTGTGCATTACTTGGAAATATTTCCAGCGGCTGCCAAATGAGCTTCATATGCTTTATTTGGTGATGAAATATTCTCTGTAAATCCCCTGGAAGGCATAAAATAGCTGTTATACTTCACACAGGCTTCTACTTTTTTCAGTTATAGCTGTCAAACCATTGGCCAGGGGTCTAAAAACCATCACTTGACCCAAACAAATAAGTCTTCTGTTGTCATCACATTACAGAAGATGGATTTCACACTTCTTTAATTGTCTTTGGCCATTTGTGGATCTTTCCTTCTCAAACTGGAAGGTTACAGTAGTAGTCATGACCAAGTGAGAAAATGCTTGTCCTTGCACTACCAGGGAGTTGATTGTCCTCCTACAGTTTCTCTTAAAGAATGTATTCCAGTGTCCTTCTGAACTCTTTGATTTGAATATTGAATTATCTTGCCTATAGGTGCTCATTTTCATTTTAATTGGCATCAGCTTTCCTTATATGACTATGTGAACAACACATGCTTTTATGGCTGCTTGGGAAGCACTAACATAGGCTGCTCCACACAAACCTTTTTGGCTAGGTGTGGTGTGATGCTTTAGCCCACAGGCACCAACATAAAGCACAGCTAAACTCTGCCGGGGAAGCGAAGTGGAAGCTGTGTTTTACAAGCAATAATGAAATGCAATGGGTGTGTACAAAACATATAGTGTTTACAATATCATACAAGAATTTACAGGAAAGAACACAAACACAGATCTTCCCGAGGAGAATGCCCCCTCGGGTTCCCCCCAGACCTCTCTCCCCCTCCTCTCCTTTCCCCTAGAAGTTAATTAGGCGAAAAAGGAGAAAGAGAGAGAAAAGGATATTAAGGGAAATTCGTTAGCTCAAAGCAGTTGTTAAGACAGTTAGTTTCTCTTATCAGTTGTAGTCCAGGCTCAGTTGCATGCTCTATGGCCAAGAAGTGAAAAGTCAGACTGAAGCTGGAGTGAGTGAGAGAAAGAATGCTAGAGATATTCTCTATGGTACATCTCACACCTGACCAATGAAATTCCTTTAGAATTAATCTTTGTTTTCCTTTTTACACCCAAACATTCAGTTAGAGACTTCTGCAGCTCTCCTTTCCTTAAAGGCACAGCCTAACCTGTCACAGCTAGGTGAAAACTTGCTTGAACATCTGGCCTTGAGCTAGTTGTGACAAGGAGAGCAGGATTAGTGTGTTACTAAAGCTGAGGAGATAAGCTCATCTCTTATACTGTGGACAGAGCAAGGTTATGTCTGCCTGCTGTCTTTGGAGACATAACCTCTTGGGTGTTTGGTATTCCTCTTGAGGCTGTGTAAGTATTCCTGAACCAAACATTGATTTCAGGTGTACACATGTAATACTCAGCCAGAGTGCATTCCCCTCCTGTATGTTGTCTGGTAGGTGACAGCGAGAAGAGGGTATCTCCCACTCTGATACACATGCTAAACTGCTTCAGTTGTGAGAATAAAAGCAATTGCCATTCTCCTCTTTTCCCTTGCAGGCAGTATGGGCTCTTGGCAACATTGCTGGAGACAGCACTATGTGCAGAGACTATGTATTGGACTGTAATATCCTGCCCCCTTTATTGCAGTAAGTCTGATTTTAATGTGTTTTACTGAATTTTACTTGAGCCTCTGGTAAAACCAGAGAGTGTTTTCTGCATGGAAGAGTAACAGTGATTTTTGTTTGTCTGTTTGTTTTTATTGTGGACTAATGAGACATTTTCCTGGGAGCTCCTGAACTACTTTTGTACTGGAGCTAAAATGGAAACATGTTTTAGGAGCAGCTAAGCTGAACTATTTTATTCTTCAGAGTGGGTGGTTGCCTGGGCCTATTACAGGGATATAGAATAATTTAAGTTGAAAGGCACCTCTGGAGGTCATCCAGCCAGAGCCTTTCTTCGTAGCAGGTAAGATCAGATTAGATTGCTCAACTACGTAACCAGTCAAATTTGGAACATCAGAGGTAGATGCTGTAACCACCTGGGGCAACCTGTTGCAGTATTTGACCTTAGCATGGTGAAATACGGTGTTCTAATACCTAGTCACTACTTGCTGTGTTTTACCTTGTGACAACTGCTTCTTGTCCTGTTACTCCATACCTTTGGGAAAGATCCTGGCTTCCTCTTTTCTATAGCCACCTATTAAACTGTTGAAGACAGTAGTTGTATCTCCCCTTACACAGTCTCCTTCTAAGGCTGAACAAATCCAGGTCTCTAGCTCTCCCATTGTGTGTCCTTTCTCTAGTCTGCTAATGATCTTGATGGCCCTCTGCTGAAGGACCATTTATTGCTGAAACAGTGACCCATCTCTCATACCCAAATTAGGATTAGTCCGTCTGTCCTTCACAAGCCGGTGGCCGCAAATAAGCTCTCCGCTGCTCTCATCAAAACAGAGTGTGGGGTGGCTGGGAGAAAAAGAAACTGAGTTGTTAGAGTTGTCTTACCTTACTGCATTCCTCCAAGGCCAAGGAGCACTATGGCTAGTCCTCGATTATGAGGAGAAGTCAGCATGGATTCACGATAGCCCTCTATGATGGTCTGACCAGCTGGGTAGATGAGGAGAGAGCAGTGGATGTTGTCTGCCTCAGCTTCAGCAAGGCTTTTGACACTGTAAATGAACAGGCTCTCCTCCTCCACTGCTCTGCATGGCTGAGACCACATCAGGAGTACTGTGTCCAGTTCTGGGCTCCCCAGTTCAAGAGAGACTGAGAACTGCTGGAGAGTCCAATGGAGGACCATGAAAATGCTTAGGGGACTGGAGCACCTCTTTTATGAGGAGAAGCTGAGAGATCTGGAGTTCTTTAGCCTGCAGAAGGGCAGACAGAGAGGGGATCTTCTTTATGCTTATCAGTGTATAAAGGGTGGAGACCAAGAAGATGGGACCAAACTATTTTCAGTGTGTCCAGTGATAGGATAAGGGTCAACAGGCACAAACTAGAACACAGGAGGTGCCACCTGAACTTAAGGTTGTGGAGTTGTCTCTTCTGGAGACTTTCAGAACCAGTCTAGACATGTTTCTGTGTAGCCTGATCTAGGAGAACTTCCTTTAACAGAGGAAAAGCTCTTCAGGCGTCCCTTCCAACTCCTACCAGTCTGTGATTTCTAAGTTGTCAGAAAAAAAGCTTTATTTGGAGGCTTCACATTGTGTTTGACTTAATTAGCCAACTCCACAGACAGCTTTGCCAGTGCTGGGATTGATCCCGCAGCTGACACAGCTTTCATCGGTGCGATAACGCCAAAGTGAGAGGGCTGTTTTGGCATGCAGGCCTCATGAAGGCATCAGTATTACACTGCATTGTATCATTGGGCTGCCTGTGTCTTCTGGAGCAGACATTTTTCAAAAGCCAGAGTTACAGTTGCTTTGTTTGCTGTTTTAGATTGCTTTCAAAACAGAACCGTCTCACTATGACCCGAAACGCGGTATGGGCTCTATCCAACCTCTGCAGAGGGAAAAATCCTCCGCCAGATTTTGCCAAGGTAAGAGCTGTTGGAAAGCAAATGTGGTAGTAGCCAAATAAGCAATGAGAGGGGAGGGAAGTTGTAGCCAGGTGGGGGTTGGTCTCTTCTCCCAGGCAAGCAGCACCAGAACAAGAGGACACAGTCTTCAAGCTGTGCCAGGGGAGGTTTAGGCTGGATGTTAGGAAGAAATTCTTCCCAGAAAGATTGGCCATTGGAATGTGCTGCCCAGGGAGGTGGTGGAGTCACCATCACTGGAGGTGTTTAGGAAGAGACTGGGTGGGGTGCTTGGTGGCATGGTTTAGTTGATTAGATGGTGTTGGGTGATAGGTTGGACTTGATCTCAAAGGTCTCTTCCAACCTGATTTATTCTATTCTATTCTATTCTATCCTAAATAGCTGTAATAATTCAGAATTTTTCTGAAATAACTTATGGGCTTCTCACAGATGAAGGTTTTGAATATATTTATTTCTTTGAGCAGAGATCCCCAACCACCATTTTAACATGGCTGCCCTCCGATGTTGTTGCTGCTCTTGTACTGGAGATGACAGTCTCGGAGCAGAACAAAGCTCTGCACGTTTTTGGCTGCTGTAGTGCAAACTGTGGCACATCTTAGCAGACAAGTATGACTTTAAGTTGCCAGGCATTGTTCTGTAGAGGCTGAAGACTTCTCACAATGCTTTTCTGCTGCTGTGCTCCTCTTGTGTAGCTACAGAGCCCTGCACAGAAGTTCTACCTAGGTCTTAAAGTTTCTGAGTATTCAACCTTGAGATGTTTTGATCTGCTGGAGGGCAGAGAGGCTTTGCAGAGGGACCTTGCCAGGCTGGACAGATGGGCAGAGGCCAAGGGCAGGAGATTGAACACATCCAAGTGCCAGGTGCTGCACATTGGCCACAACAACCCCAGGCAGTGCTACAGGCTGGGGTCAGAGTGGCTCGAGAGCAGCCAGGCAGAGAGGGACCTGGGGGTACTGGTTGACAGGTGGCTGAGCATGAGCCTGCAGTGTGCCCAGGGGGCCAAGAAGGCCAATGGCATCCTGGCCTGCATCAGGAAGAGTGTGGCCAGCAGGAGCAGGGAGGTCTTTCTGCCCCTGTACACTGCACTGGTTAGGCCACACCTTGAGTCCTGTGTCCAGTTCTGGGCCCCTCAGTTTAGGAAGGAGGTTGACTTGCTGGAAGGTGTCCAGAGAAGGGCAACAAGGTTGGTGAGGGGTTTGGAACACAGCCCTGTGAGGAGAGGCTGAGGGAGCTGGGGTTGCTTAGCCTGGAGAAGAGGAGACTGAGGGGTGACCTTCTTGCTCTCTACAACTACCTGAAGGGAGATTGTAGACAGGCAGAGTTTGGTCTCTTCTCCCAGGCAACCAGCACCAGAACAAGAGGACACAGTCTCAAGCTGCACCAGGGGAGGTTTAGCCTGGATGTTAGGAGGAAGTTCTATATAGAGAGAGTGATTGCCCATTGGAATGGGCTGCCCGGGGAGGTGGTGGAGTCACCTTCATTGGAGGTGTTCAGGAGGAGACTTGATGGGGTGCTTGGTGCCATGGTTTAGTTGTTTAGGTGGGTTGGATTGGTTGATGGGTTGGACACGATGATCTTGAAGGTCTCTTCCAACCTGGTGTATTGTATTGTATTGTATTGTCTAGTCCTTGCTATTGCCTAGTCCTACAGTGTCACATAACAAAATGAACTGACATGTTAAGAGATCTTCTGGCTCTTTTAATCACCCAATGTAATGTATCTTCTCTTAATGTCTTGCAGGTTTCACCTTGTCTAAATGTGCTCTCCTGGCTGCTTTTTGTCAATGACACGGATGTATTAGCTGATGCCTGCTGGGCTTTGTCCTATCTGTCTGATGGCCCCAATGATAAAATCCAGGCTGTGATTGATGCAGGGGTCTGCAGAAGACTTGTGGAATTGCTGATGTAAGAAATGCCTCCTGAGCAAATTCACTGTTTTCCCTAAAATCAAGGTTCCAGCAGTAGGAAGTTTAGTTAGATAGGCCTTGAAATGATGTCATTAACAAAAAATAGGGTTTGGGTTTTCATTTTACCTGTCTGTGGTCAGTCCTCTCTGTTTGCCATGGGTAAGAGAAACAGTGGAATTTTTCTTCTCCCAGTTTTGCTGTTTCTTAAGGAATTTTTTTCCCCTGCACCTAACATCTGCATTATTGTAAAATCCATAATACCTGTTGCAACATATGGTATATAGGTATGGTATATATTATATAGGGGTGTGTGTATATATATATGCCATGCACAGCAAGCTCACTACCCTGGGCTTCAGGAGAGCTGACTTTGGCCTCTTCAGGGATCTGCTTGGTAGTGTACCACGGGATGAAGCCCTGGAGGGAAGAGAGGCCTAAGAAAGCTGATTAATATTCAATGATCACCACTTCCAAATCAGGAGGCCTGCATGGATGAACAAGGAGCTCCTGGACAAACTCACACATAAAAAGGAAGCCTCCAGAGGGTGGAAGAGAGGACAGATAGCCTGAGAGGAGTACAGAGGAATTGTCCAAGTACCCAGGGATTGAATTAGGAAAGCTAGAGCCCTGAGAGTATCAAATCTGGCCAGCCATGCCAAGGGCAGCAAGGAAAGTTTCTGTACCTATAGACTGCTAGGTATAAAAGGAAGACTAGAGACAGGGTGGGGCCTCTCTGGAAGAAAAAGGAAGAGTGGATTACCTGCAACATGGAGAAGACTAAGGTACTCCCTGAGACTTTTTTGTCTCAGTCTTCAGCATGAGTTGCTCTAGCCACCCTGCCCAGGTTGTAGAAGGCAGAGGGGGAGGTCAGGGCAATCCCAAGCACAAACACGTGCTGGGCAGTGAGTGGACTGAGAGCAGTCCTGAGGAGAAAGATTTGGGGTTGCTGGCTGGCAGGAAGCTCAGCTCGAGTTGAGAGCGTGTGCTTGGAGCCCAAAGAGCCAACCACATCCTGAGCTGTGTCAAAAGAAGGATGGCCAGCAGATCAAGGGAGGTGATTCTCCCTCTCTCCTCCACTGCTGTGAGACCCCACCTAGAGTACTGCATTCAGCTCTGGGGACATCAGCTTAAGAAGAATATGAGACTATTGAAGCAAGTCCAGAGGAGAGCCATGATCAGAGGGCTGGAGCACCTCTCTTATGAACACAGGCTGAGAGAGTTGGGGTTGTTCAGCCTGGAGAAGAGAAGGCTCCAGGGCCACCTTATAGCAGCCTTCCAGTATTTGAAGGAGGCTGCAGGGATAGCTGGAGAGGGACTTTTACAGTGGCATGTAATGACAGGACAAGAGGTGATAGCTTCAGATTTAAAGAGGGTAGATTTAGGAAATTGTAACAGATTACCTGGAGGGGTTGTGAATGCCCTGCCCCTGGAAGTGTTTGAGGCCAGCTTGCATGGAGCTTTGAGCAACCTGATCTAGTGACAGGTAGAACCCTCTGTGCAGGGGAGGAGGGGATGTGTTGGAAATGGAAGCTGATGACTTTTAAGGTGCCTTCCAACCCAAACCATGCTAGGTTTTTACTTTTTTCTGTGCTATTGAAGTCCATGTTATAATTACCTAACAATGAAATTGCTGAAGGATACCAAAGATAGAACAGCAGGAGCAGGGAGGTCATTGTGCCCCTGTACTCTGCAATAGTTAGGCCACACCTTGAGTCCTGTGTCCAGTTCTGGGCCCCTCAGTTTAAGAAGGACATCGAGACACTTGAAGGTGTCCAGAGAAGGGCAACAAGGCTGGGGAGGGGTCTGGAGCATAGCCCTGTGAGGAGAGGCTGAGGGAGCTGGGGTTGCTTAGCCTGGAGAAGAGGAGGCTCAGGGGAGACCTCATTGCTCTCTCCAACTCCCTGAAGGGTGGTTGTAGCCAGGAAGGGGTTGGTCTCTTCTCTCTAGCACCCAGCACCAGAACAAGAGGACACAGTCTCAAGCTGTGCCAGGGGAAGTTTAGGCTGGAGGTGAGGAGAAAGTTCTTCACTGAGAGAGTCATTGGCCATTGGAATGTGCTGCCCAGGGAGGTGGTGGAGTCACCATCCCTGGAGGTGTTCAGGAGGGGATTGGATGTGGCACTTGGTGCCATGGTCTAGTCATGAGGTCTGTGGTGACAGGTTGGACTCCACGATCTTTGAGGTCTCTTCCAACCTTAGTGATACTGTGATGCTGTGATATAAACAGAAGTACAATTTAGTAAATAGTAGAAAATTGATAGTACATGGACTGTGAAAGAGTACTTTGGGCAGAAAAGTGTAACTGTGGGTGTTGGGGTCAGGGGGCCTGGCCTTTGTTAGCACCATTTCTTCAAGGCTAAAGGAAGGATGTGGAGCATTCAGTTATATAAGAAGAAATAATGGTTTTCAGTCATGTAAATTGAAAAAAAAATAGTACTATTAAGGCAGTGTTTCAATTTGAGAGGAAAAGTCCTTACTTCACACTTCTGATTTAACAGTGCTGATGGGAGGATGCACCTGATGACAGAAGGTGTGGAGCTTAAACACACAGTTCCTGTCTGTGTTCCTCTGGCTCACCCTCTGCCCCTGTGCGTGCCACCTGAAGTATCGTGTTTCATAGTTACAGCTGACTAATTTTCCCTCACAAGGTTGTCAATATTCTGAAGTACTTGGGTTTTGTTAATCCTGTGTTTTACCTTTGCTGATGAATGCTGTCTGAAGGCTTCAGTCTTTGGGAACCCTTGAAACACTCACCGTTAGTTTAAAAACCAAGAGTGCTTTGATTCAGATAAGTCAGGTATAACAGGGAAGTTGTCTGCTGGCTAATGGATGTTCCTCTCTCGAGGATGTGAGGATGAAGGTGCTTCAGGATGGTTAAAACTTAGGCCTTTCCTTTTTAATTTTAGGCACAATGACTACAAAGTTGTATCTCCTGCCTTACGAGCTGTTGGGAACATTGTCACAGGCGATGACGTCCAGACCCAGGTATGGATTCTTGTTCATTCTGCCCCTGTAGTCAGCTCTGGTCAGGCCACAACTTGAGTCCTGTGTCCAGTTCTGGGCCCCTCAGTTTAGGAAAGATGTTGAGTTGCTGGAAGGTGTCCAGAGAAGGGCAACAAAGCTGGGGAGGGGTCTGGAGCACAGCCCTGTGAGGAGAGGCTGAGGGAGCTGGGGTTGCTTAGCCTGGGGAATAGGAGGCTCAGGGGAGACCTCATTGCTGTCTACAACTCCCTGAAAGAGGTTGTAGCCAGGTGGGGGTTGGTCTCTTCTCCCAGGCAACCAGCCCCAGAACAAGAGGACACAGTCTCAACCTGTGCCAGGGGAGGTTTCGGCTGGATGTTAGGAAGAAGTTCTTCCCAGCAAGAGAGATTGGCCGTTGGAATGTGCTGCCCAGGGAGGTGGTGGAGTCACCATCACTGGAGGTGTTTAGGAAGAGCCTGGATGAGGCACTTGGTGCCATGGTTGAATTGCTTAGATGGTGTTGGGTGATAGGTTGGACTTGATGATCTCAAAGATCTTTTCCAACCTGGTTAATTCTATTCTATTCTGTTCTGACCTATTCATAAGCAAATCCTCTTGCTCTTATGCTGTTTGGAAGGAAAGAGTAGATGACATCAGCTGGCTCAACACATGTAGGTGTTTTCCTAGTTCTGCTGTTCAGTCCTGAGCTGCTGGTGATTCTTCCATAGCTGTAGCTGGGATGTGTGTATGGCTCTGCAGTCCCTCTACCACCTCTGGTGCTAAACCATGGCCCTTGTGCCACATTTCTGCATCTTTGAAACACCTCCCAGGAAGGGGAATCAGTTACCACCCTGAGGCCCTGCTGCTTGGTAGGTTTTCAAGAGACAGCAGTTGCCTCTGAATTTTAAATTCTTGGAGCAGAGGGTCCATACCTTTGATAAGTGTGTTACAGTCTGCTGGCTGGTGGGAATCTATTTTTACATGCAGAGCAGAAGCTCCAGTTAGAGGCTTCTGCTGTTGTACCTTATGTTAAAGTTTTGTCCAATTTCTTTGTGTATTCTGATAACTTCTTGTGAAGATCAGTTGGTACTAGGAAGAAGAAAAGCACAGAGAAGTCTACTGCTTTGAAAACTTCTCTGACTCTTAGCCTCTATAGAAAGCCAACATTGTACTGCCCTGTATCAGCAATAGTGTGACCAGCAGGACCAGGGAAGTGATTGTCCCCTTGGACTCAGCACCAGTGAGGCCATGCCTTCAGTGTCTGTTCAATTTGGGGCTGCTCACTACAAGAAAAACATTGAGGTGCTGAAGCTTGTCCAGAGAAAGGCAGTGAAGCTGTTGAAGGGTCTGGAGGGCAGATCTTGTGAGGAGCAGCTGAGGAAGCTGGGGTTGTTTAATCTGGAGAAAAGGAGGCTGAGGGGAGACCACCTCACTCTACAGCTCCCTGAAAGGAGCTTGGAGCCAGGGGCAAAATGGCATTTTTTCCCCTTGTAACAATTGACAGGATGAGAGGGAATGGCCTCAAGTTGCACCAGGGGAGGTTTAGGTTGACTGATAGAGGAAACTTCTTGACTGAAAAGTTCTCAAAGCCTGGAACAGACAGCCCAGAGAGGTGGTTAAATCCCTATCCCTGGGGGTGCTTGAAAGAGGCAGAGATGTGGTGTTGAGGGACATGGTTTAGCATCAGACTTTAGTGGAGTTGGATGATGGTTGGACTCAATGATCTTAAAGGTCTTTTCTGAGCAAGCCAATTACACAATCTCTTAGTGAACTATTGAGTTGTTCTGCTCATTAGCTTTCCTGGAAACATTTATGTTGCTGAATGTTTAACTTGGTTTACATTTGGAGGTTTTGAACTTTTGGTGGTCATCTCATGGGATGACTCAAGAGAGACATCAGAGTGCTTTAGCAGTTCCAGAGAAGGGCAGCAGAGCTGGTGAAGGTTCTTGAGAAGAAATCTTGGGAGCAGATGAGGGAGCTGGGATTGTCTCATCTGGAGAAGAGGATGCTAGAGGGCAGCCATAACTTTCCACAACTCCCTGAAAGGAGGTCGTAGGGAGGTGAATGTTGGTCTTTTCTCACAGCCACAACTGACAGGACAAGAGAAAACGGCATCGAGTTAGGCCAGAGGAGGTTTAGGTTAGACATTAGGGAAAACTTCTGTATCAAAAGGGATATCAAAGACTGGCACAAGCTGCCCAGGGAAGTGTTTGAATCTTCTTTCCTGGGTGTATATAAAATCCATCTAGATATGGTGCTCAAGGATATGGTGTGCTCATGGCTGTGGTAGAGGTAGGTAATGGTGAGACTTGATGCTCTTAAAGGTCTATTCCAACCATAGTGATTCTGTTATATGCTTTGCAGCTTTTGAAGGCATTATATTCCCCCATCCTGTTCAGTATCTTTATTGATGATCTGGAGGAGAGGATTGAGTCCATCAGCAGTAAATTTGCAGACGACTCCAAGCTGGGGGCAGGAGTTGATCTGTTAGAGGGTAGGAGAGCTCTGCAGAGGGGACCTTGCCAGGCTGGGCAGATGGGCAGAGTCCAAGGGCAGGAGATTGAACACATCCAAGTGCCAGGTTCTGCACATTGGCCACAGCAACCCCAGGCAGTGCTACAGGCTGGGGTCAGAGTGGCTGCAGAGCAGCCAGGCAGAAAGGGAACTGGGGGTACTGGTTGACAGCAGCTGAACATGAGCCAGCAGTGTGCCCAGGTGGCCAAGAGGGCCAATGGCATCCTGGCCTGCATCAGGAAGAGTGTGGCCAGCAGGAGCAGGGAGGTCATTGTGCCCCTTTAGTCAGCACTGGTTAGGCCACACCTTGAGTCCTGTGTCCAGTTCTGGGCCCCTCAGTTTAGGAAAGATGTTGAGTTGCTGGAAGGTGTCCAGAGAAGGGCAACAAAGCTGGGGAGAGGCCTTGAGCACAGCCCTGTGAGGAGAGGCTGAGGGAGCTGGGGTTGCTTAGCCTGGAGAAGAGGAGGCTCAGGGCAGACCTTACTGCTCTCTAGAGCTACCTGAAGGAAGGTTGTAGCCAGGTGGGGGTTGGTCTCTTCTCTCTAGCAACCAGAACTGGAACAAGAGGACACAGTCTCAAGCTGTGCCAGGGAAAGTTTCGGCTGGATGTTAGGAAGAAGTTCTTCATAAAAAGAGAGATTGGCCATTGGCATGTGCTGCCCAGGGAGGTGGTGGAGTCACCATCACTGGAAGTGTTTAAGGGGAGCCTGGATGAGGCACTTGGTGCCATGGTTTAGTTGATTAGATGGTGTTGGGTGATGGGTTGGACTTGATGATCTCGAAGCTCATTTCCAACCTGGTTAATTCTGTTCTATTCTAAATTTCCTCTAAGTTGTGGTTTCTTTGGGTTTTCAGTTGGTTGGGGGTTTTTGTGGGTTTTGGGGATTGGTTGGTTGTATGTTGGTTTTATTACTTTTTTTTCCTTTTGTGTCAGGTAATTCTGAACTGTTCAGCCCTGCAGAGTTTGCTGCACTTGCTAAGCAGCCCAAAAGAATCCATCAAAAAGGAAGCATGCTGGACAATATCAAACATAACAGCTGGAAACAGAGCCCAGATCCAGGTAACCTTGTCAACTGATAGAAATCTGTGTCTTGCAAACTAGAAGACATACACATCAGCAGTGCAGAGGGTTTTGTGGATGAAGGACATATTTGTATGCATACACATAATGATACATAATTACATATCAGCAGAAGTTTGTCATAGATTCTTTGTGTAAGTAGAATGTTCCAGTGGCCCAGTCTCATATTCTAACTCTTTGATTTTATAATCATCAGTAGATTATAAGGGGAGGGAGATGGTCATACTAGAAAATGACAAAATGAGCCCAAGCTCAAGACAAGCTGTCTTCAATAATTTGCTTCATGCCTTTGACAGTCACCAAGACAGAAGAGAATGTTGTTCTTCTGAAGTCGTATTTCTCCCTGACTGGGTGCAGAGTGTTGTGAGATGGCAAAGGATGCATGGAAGTCCAGTTGTAGATACATGTTCTTTGAGCAGTAGCAAAAGTATCTGTCTAAATAGCAGAAATAATAGCTGCTAGTAATGAGGCAGAAACAATGCCTCTCAGAAAGTAAACCAAATGCTGTAATACATCACTGAAAGTGGCCAAGGAGTCCTCCTTTCCTCCATACCTTTCTTCTTGGAGAGCAGCCTGGTACTTGCTACTCTTAAATCTTATGTCTCTGGATTATTCCATCTGTATGATCAGAACTACCCTGAAGTGGTCAACACTCTTGCCCCAAGGGCTATAGATAGTGTTGGCTGATAGGTTGGACTCAATGATCTTAAAGGTCTCTTCCAACCTGGTTAATTCCTGCCTCCCTTCCTACCTCCCTTCCTACCTCCCTTCCTACCTCCCTTCCTACCTCCCTTCCTACCTCCCTTCCTACCTCCCTTCCTACCTCCCTTCCTACCTCCCTTCCTACCTCCCTTCCTACCTCCTTCCTACCTCCCCTCCCCTATTCTTACTTTTCTTTTAGCAGAAAACTTGCAGGAGCTTGTAAAAATGCTCCAAAGCTGGAAAGCTGTGTAGGTCCTTCTTGTCTGGTGTAAGGGTAGAACTAAGTTAGAAGTGTAGCTGCTAGCAAAAAGACTTCCTGCAGTTGTATTTGCTCTGGCTTTCTCCATCTGTATTTTATCACTGAAGGTTGTGGGGTTTTGTCTGATGTAGTGAAAGGTACAGTTACTGCATCTAACCTTGGTAGAGCTTTGAGAATATTGATTCCACCTTTATGTTGTGGCTTGTGTTCAGCCTGTGGGTTATGTGAATTACTAACCAAGTGGTGTGTAAAGCCATCAACTGTACCACTGTTTCTCCTGCATCAGCAAGTGTCTTTGCCCTACAGTTAGCAGTGCAGCAGAGATAGTACTGCTTGTACTAAGGTAAAAATGGGTTTGCCTTTGGTTCTCTTGCCTTGAGGAATCTTTTGGCTGCTTTACCCATGCTGCTACTATAGGGGTGAGCAGTGTTTTCTCTCCAGAAAGCCATTGCTGCATTTCCTGGGAAGTCTTAAGCTTACTTCCTGGGGAAAATTCAGCCCAACACATTTTTCTTAACTTTGTTAGCTTTTACCATGCCTGTCACAGAGTTGCTTCAGGTGGCACAGGGGTGTTGCAGACTTCTGAAAGATGAGAGCTTGAGAAAATCAGATATCCCTACTGTGGTGGTGAGAGAAAAGTTCAGTTCTCCCACACACACAAAAACCATGGCTAACTCAGTTGGAGAAGCAAAATGGATAAGAGCTGTATTTTACCAGCAGGGTGAGATGCAGATGAATAATACAATACAATAATACAACACACCAGGTTGGAAGAGACCTTCAAGATCATGGCATCCAACCTATCAACCCATCCAACCCACCTAAACAACTAAAGCATGGCACCAAGCACCCCAGCAAGTCTCCTCCTGAACACCTCCAATGAAGGTGACTCCACCACCTCCCTGGGCAGCACATTCCAATGGGCAATCACTCTTTCTGGGAAGAACTTTCTCCTCACCTCCAGCCTAAACCTCCCCTGGCACAGCTTGAGACTGTGTCCTCTTCTTCTGGTGCTGCTTGCCTGGGAGAAGAGACCAACCCCGACCTGGCTACAACCTCCCTTAAGGTAGTTGTAGAGAGCAATAAGGTCTCCCCTGAGCCTCCTCTTCTGCAGGCTAAGCAACCCCAGCTCCCTCAGCCTCTCCTCACAGGGCTGTGCTCAAGGCCTCTCCCCAGCCTTGTTGCCCTTCTCTGGACACATTCAAGTGTCTCAATGTCCTTCTTAAACTGAGGGCCCCAGAACTGGACACAGGACTCAAGGTGTGGCCTAACCAGTGCTGAGCACAGGGCACAATGACTTCCCTGCTCCTTCTGGCCACACTTCCTGATGCAGGCCAGGATGCCATTGTCCTTCTTGGCCTGCTGGGCACACTGCAGGCTCATGTTCAGCCTACTCTCAACCAGTACCCCCTGGTCCCTTTCTGCCTGGCTGCTCTCCAGCCACTCTGACCCCAGCCTGGAGCACTGCCTGGGGTTGTTGTGAAATAATTATCAGAACTGACAACACAAAGTAAAATTTATTAGATCACTTTTTCAGAACTCCAGGGTCTCTATTTTCATATCTTGACCTACTGAAGATGCTAGTGTCAAAAGTCCTAGAGGTAACTTAAACTCTAGTGCACCTAAAGCTATTTCAGTAGAGTATTCACCTCTGTGACTTCTGCATAGGTGTTTGCTTCACTGTGCCATGTTGTCCTGTTCAAGTGAAGGACTAAGTGCCTACCCTTGTCTGTAGAGTGTTCTTAGTCCTGATAAGCCACTACACAGAGATGGAAAAGGCTTTAGGTGCAGAGTCATAACTATATCCTTGCTATTTGTCTGTCCTCTAAATGGTTGTCACAGATTCATTTGAAAACAAGGATGAAATAATCTCCCCTTTGTAAAAGCAGATTTGCCTGATGTAGCTAAACAAAGTCATTAGGTACACAAACTCCTGTGTGTGTAATAGTTTTTACTGATTTAGGAGTGTCTTATCACCAGTTCAGATCAGCTACTGTTCTGCTGAGAACAGCTTAGATTCGCTGTGTGATGTGGAGCAGTGAGGTGGGAAGGCAGCGAGAGGGAAATTAATGCTATGATCCATTAATATTGCACCTTGGTTTCTAGCAGGTGATTCTTTAGAAGTGCAAAAAACAGCCTGGGAAAATACTGACATTTGTGTGGGTAGAAGCTTGCTTCCTCAGGATTCCTGCTCCAAGAAAAAACAGTGTCAACCAAATCACCAAAATCTTTGCAGTAGTAACAGAATCCAGCTTCAGGCAGCTGCCTTATGCTGTGGCACAGACAAGGTCGGCAGCGTGTCGATGCATTACTCAAGTCAAGTGGAAAAAATGTGAGAAGTAGCTGCTCCCAAGTGAAAGCTCTAGCTCTTTTAAGAATCAGGCCCTATTCATAGTAGGTGAGCTGCTTTCAAACACAGAGCACACACATGCTGAATGTGAAGCACAGACTGACCTAAGTCCTGCCTGGCAGGAACTGGCTGGAGGGATGAGCCCAAGAGTGGTGGTGAATGGTGCCACATCCAGCTGGCAGCCAGGCACTAGTGGTGTCCCCCAGGGATCAGTGCTGGGCCCCATCCTGTTCAATATCTTTATTGATGATCTGGATGAGGGGATTGAGTCCATCAGCAGTAAATATGCAGATGACACCAAGCTGGGGGCAGATTTTGATCTGTTAGAGGGTAGGAGAGCTCTGCAGAGGGACCTTGCCAGCTGGACAGATGGGCAGAGTCCAAGGGCATGAAAATGGAACACATCTAAGTACTGGGTTCTGCACATTGGCCACAACAACCCATGCAGGCTACAGAGGGTCGGGTTGGCTGGCGAGCAGCCAGGCAGAAAGGGACCTAGGTGTAGTGGTCAATGGTAGGCTGAACATGAGCCTGCAGTGTGCCCAGGTGGCCAAGAAGGCAGATGGCATCCTGGCCTGCATCAGGAAGAGTGTGGCCAGAAGGAGCAGGGAAGTCATTCTGCCCTGTACTCAGCACTGGTTAGGCCACACCTTGAGTCCTGTGTCCAGTTCTGGGCCCCTCAGTTTAGGAAAGATGTTGAGTTGCTGGAAGGTGTCCAGAGAAGGGCAACAAAGCTGGGTAGGGGCTGGAGCACAGCCCTGTGAGGAGAGGCTGAGGGAGCTGGGGTTGCTTAGCCTGGAGAAGAGGAGGCTCAGGGGAGACCTTCTTGCTGTCTCCAACTCCCTGAAGGGAGGTTGTAGCCAGGTGGGGGTTGGTCTCTTCTCCCAGGCAAGCAGCACCAGAACAAGAGGACACAGTCTCAAGCTGTGCCAGGGCAGGTTTAGGCTGGAGGTTAGGAAGAAATTCTTCCCAGCAAGAGTGGTTGGCCTTTGGAATGTGCTGCCCAGGGAGGTGATGGAGTCTCCATCTCTGGAGGTGTTAGGAGAGCCTGGATGAGGCCCTTGTGCCATGGTTGAGTTGATTAGATGGTGTTTGTGGTAGGTTGGACTCAGTGATCTCGAAGGTCTTCTCCAACCTGGTTATTCTGTTCTGTTCTATTAATGTGCACGGGAGTTATAAAAATGAGTTTTTACAAAATCATGTCTGTGATTCTGAGCAAAAGGTAACTATCCAGCTCTTGAGGACATTGTGTCTGTCATGGGGCTTAGGACCACAGAGGGAGGCTCTTTACAGGAAAGCTGTGACCTAAGGTGCATTGGAGAATGTTTACAACCTGCTTGATGAGAGATCTCAAAGTGGTAGTTTCTTGGAAGTAAAATTGGCGCTGCAGTGTAATTGCAATGATTATCTCACATTGAAAGGGAGTCTCATTCCACATGTAACAAATTTCAGAAAGGCTCTCATCCTGTAGTTCCTAGTCTCAAGCTAGAGAATGTCACGTGAGATAACGAGGTGCGATGAAACCCACGTCTGGCTCCAGAGCTGATAGGTCTGCATTCTCAGAAACTGCCTTCTCTGAGGTATTGCTTCTGTTGACTCCTACTCAGTGTCAAAAATCATTGTAAATGTTTGAGCTTGAAAACACCTTAAAATAGTGCTTGAAGTTGGCAAATGCTGTTTGGTGAAGTGTTTTGTGAAGATGGTCATCTGCTGAAATTGAGGGGAAAAAAAACCCTCTGTGAGGACCAAGGATAATTCCCATCTGGGAGAAATGTCTCTTTTAACTGAGTTCATGGATGAGCTTAATTCATCCATGAATTGAGGGGGTTTATTGTTTTGTTTCTCTAAAGTACTAGCTGCAGGTCTAAAGTAAATTGTTTTTCCTTTCTCCCCAGTCCCTCAAAACTGCACAGTAGTTCCTTCTAGAGGCAGAATCTATTCTAGTCTCTGTGATATTAACTGGATTTTCAACATGCACATTCTTTAGCTGGAAAGCAGATGTCTGCCTGGCATAGTAAAAACAGCACTGTTGCTGGTCTAACTAGTGAGTTGTTGCACCTGAGCAGCAGGGATGCTACAATACTATAGAATCATCAAACTGTTTTGGTGGAAAATCCTTTAAGGTCATCAAGTCTAACCGTTGCCTAACTCCACGAAGTCTGGTGCTAAAGCATGTCCCTCAGCACCTCATCTCTGCATCTTTGAAACACCTCCAGGGATGGGGATTCAGCCACCTCCCTGGGGAGCCTGTTCCAGTGTTTGAAACCTTTCAGTCAAGACTTTCCTTCTATATGCAACCTAAACTCCCCGGTGCAACTGAGGCCATCCCTTCAGGCAACTCTCATGTACCCTACTCCCTTGACTAGGGAGCGAGAGCTCTCCCACCTAGCTCCATCCTCCTTTCAGGGAACTGTGGAGAGCAAGAAGGTCTCCCCTCAGCCTCCTCTTCTCAGACTAAACCACCCCACTTCCCTCAGACACTGCTCACAAGACCTGTTCTTCAGACACTTCCCCAGCTTCATTGCTCCTCTCTGGACATGCTCCAGCACCTCAAAGTCTCTCTTGTAGTGAGGGCCCAAAAATTGAACACAGTACTCAAGGGCTTGGGTGATGTTCAAACCATAATCTAGCAATTCCTTCTGCACACCAAGAAGAAAATGAAGTATTTTGGTAAACTGTAGAGGTATTTTGCCTGGCCAATATTAACAGACAGAGCTATATTTAGTGTTGTCAAAGATTGCATTGGGTTACACTCCCTCCATCCACCCACTCTGAAGTATTGAAATGTAAAGTTAGCGGGAAGGATTTCTCTGTTCATTTCCACTTTCATACTGCCTGCAGTGCTGTTGGGTAGCACACTCCAAAGGCTTTCTCTGCCCTTCCTACAGTGTAAGGCAGCAGCCTGTCTATCACCATTAGATTTGCACTCAAACACAACCAAGTCAACTCTAGTGTTAAGGCACTATCTTAACACGCAGAACGTGGGAAAGTCAGAGCTGAACTTTCTTGTTAGCTCCTATTAAGCACAGGAGGTTTGGGGATTTTTCTTTCCCCCTACCAAAGGTGGAAGTGAAAGCCTTTCAGAGTGTGTTCTCAGCAGTGCCTAGGCAGCAGCAAAGCATGGTGGAACCAGTGGTCTTTCCCCTCTTTATCTCTGTGCTTTTAAGATGTGGGTTGGATGTGTATATCCTGATGCAGTCGTGATTGTCACTAAGTATAGTTTCTGTTTGTTAATTTCCTAGTTTGTATACAGCTTTGCTGTACTTCAGTGGATAGCTTCCCCAGTCAGGGAGAAGGGGAACTACATCTTCCTGGGAGTCAGAAGGAGAACTGCACAACTGGAGCTAAATCCTGACTGTCGACCCTTCTGAAGGGTATGAAAGGCTCTCACACCTCAGGACATGTTCTCTGGTCTAACTTCGCATCGCAAGCGTTTGAAAAGCTATGAAAGGCAGTGAGTGCTCCAGACACACTCTTCCATTTCTGACAGTGAAGACATCATAGGAGTTTCTCTCCTCTTGACAGGTTAAGAAACTTATCACTTCTTTTGTAATATACCTTAACTCTCACACAAGAACATCTGGAAGCTGAGTGTGGCTAGGCATGGGAGCAGAAGGATCTGTGTCGTTTTTTTCCTCCTGTAGGGTTTCCTATCCTTGCTGAAATACAATGTGGGCAAGTGCAGCAAATGTACAGTGCCTGTTCAGTTTAAAAGCCCTGGATTGAAATACATTCTTATGAAGTGTGGGAAGGATACAAGCTGACAGTTGTCAGGGGCTTGTCTCCAAAAAACCCACAGGAATTCTGGGAATATGGCAAGGAATCCACGGTTCACACTGTTAGGGTATACACAGCCAACTGTGTTTAAGGTTACTAAATGGAAAGTGAGTTTGCTTTGTGCCATAATTTTCTTGAGTGGTCTAAAATCTTTCCATGGTGTTTATGGTGGCAAGACTTCAAAAGTGTCTCAGTTAGGAGCAAAATACAGCATCACTGGCAAGGTCATGTTTGTGTGAGGACCAGTGACAGTCAAGTATCATGGAATCATAGAATTGTTAGGGCTGGAAGGGGCCTCAAGGATCATCCAGTTCCAACCCCCCTGTCATGGCCAGGGACACCTCACACTAGAGCAGGTTGATCACAGCCACATCCAGCCTGGCCTTCAAAACCTCAGGGATGAGGCTTCCACCACCTCCCTGGGCAACCTGTGCCAGTCTCTCACCACCCTCATGGGGAACAACTTCTTCCTCACATCCAGTCTCCATCTACCCATTTCTAGTTTTTATCCTTCCCCCAGTCCTATCACTCCTTCACACCCTCAAAAGTCCCTCCCCAGGTTTCTTGTAGCCCCCTTCAGATACTGGAAGGCCACAATAAGGTCTCCTTGGAGCCTTCCTTCTCCAGACTGCACAACCCCAACTCCCTCAGTCAGTCCTCATAGCAGAGCAGCTCCAGCCCTCTGCTCATCCTTGTGGCCCTTCTCTGGACACCTTCCAGCACCTCCTCAGAGCCTTCCCTTCTGTAGACTGAATAGTCCCAACTCCCTCAGGTTGGGAGAGGTGCTCCAGCCCTCTAATCATCCTCTGGACATGCTCCAGCATGCTCCAGCATGTCCAGATCCTTCCTGTAATAGGGGCTCCAGAGCTGGAGGCAGTGCTCCAGGTGGGGTCTCACCAGAGTGGAATAGAGAGGGAGAATCGCCTCCCTTGACCTGCTGGCCACACTTCTTTTGATGCAGCCCAGGATGTGATTGGCTTTCTGGGCTGCAAGTGCTCACTGCTGGCTCCTGTTGAGCTTCTCATCCACCAACACCCCCAGGTCCTTTTCTTCAGGGCTGCTCTCAAGCCAGTCCCTGCCCAGCCTACATCAGTGCTTGGGATTGCCCTGACCCAGCTGCAGGACCTTGCCCTTGGTCTGGTTGAATTTCATGAGGTTGTCATGGGCCCAGCTCTGCAGCCTGTCCAGATCCCTCGGGATGGATCCCTTCCCTCCAGCTGTCTGCTGCACCACACAGCTGGTGTCCATCAGCAAACCTGCTGAGGCTGCACTCAGTGCCACTGTCCATGGCACCAACTAAGATGTTGAACAAGCCTGGTCCCAGTGCTGATCCCTGAGGGACTCCACTTGGCTATGGACCATTGACAGCCACCCTTTGGGTGTGGTCCTCAAGCCAGCTCTGTATCCACTGAATGGTCCTTCCATGGAACCCACCTGGAGACCAGGATGTGGTGGGGACAGGTTGAAGGCTTTGCTCAGGTTCAGGTCAATGACCTCAATTGCTTGGTCTTCATCTATTGATGCTGTGACCTTGTCACAGAAGGCCACCAGGTCCTTGAAACCTCATCCTTCTCCATGTCACTTGTCACCATCTCACCTGGGCCCACACCTTCCCCAGGCTTCTTTTTACCATTACTATACCTATAGAAGTTTTTGCTGTTCCCCTTGCTCTCCCTGGCTGGATTGAATTTCTAACTGAGCTTTAGCTTTTCTAAGCAGGTCTCTTACTGCTCAGACACCTACCTTATATGCCCCCATTCCAGCTGTCCTCTCTTCCACTCCTTGTAGAGTTTCTTTTTGTGTGACAGCATGTCCAGGAGCTCCCTGCTCATCCAGGCAGGTCTCCTTGCAGTCTCTCCTGCTTTCCTCTTTGAGGGTATACTTTCCTCCTGGGGACAGAGAAGGTGATCCTTGAACACTGCACAGCTGCCCTGGGCTCCTCTTCCCTCAGGGGTTTTGTCCCATGATACTTTGACCAGCAGATCCCTGAAATGATCCTTCTATGATGAGGTGACTGCCTGGTGGATGTGGGGCAGGCTGTGGATGTGGTCTGCCTGGACCTCAGCAAGGCCTTTGACACCTGTCCCCCACCCCAAAACGGCCAACTCCTGGCCAGCTATCACCCTGGCTTGGACAGCAGCACTCTGAGCTGGTTTAGGAACTGGCTGGAGGCTGAGCCCAGAGAGTGGTGGTGAATGGTGCCACAGCCATCTGGCAGCCAGCACCAGTGGTGTGCCCGGGATCAGTGCTGGGCCCCATGCTCTTCAATGTCTTCATTGATGATCTGGATGAGGGATTGAGACAGTCATCAGCAAATTTGCAGATGAAACCAGTTGGGAGCAGATGTGGTCGTTAGAGGGGGGGGGCTCAGCAGAGGGACCTCGACGGCTGGACAGATGGGCAGAGTCCAACGGATGGCATTCAACAAGTCCAAGTGCTGGTGCTGCACTTTGGCCACAGCAACCCCTGCAGCTACAGGCTGGGGTCAGAGTGGCTGAGAGCTCCCAGAGAGGGACCTGGGGGTGCTGATTGACAGCTGCCTGAACATGAGCCAGCAGTGTGGCCCAGGTGGCCAAGAAGGCCAATGGCATCCTGGCTGCATCAGGAACAGTGTGGCCAGCAGGAGCAGGGAGTCATTCTGCCCCTGTACTCAGCACTGTTAGGCCACACCTTGAGTCCTGTGTCCAGTTTCTGGGCCCCTCAGTTTAGGAAGTATTTGAGTTGCTGGAAGGTGTCCCAGAGAAGGCAACAAAGCTGGGGAGGGGTCTTGAGCACAGCCCTGTGAGGAGAGGCTGAGGGAGCTGGGGTTGCTTAGCCTGGACAGAAGGAGGCTCAGGGGTTCCTTATTGCTCCTACAACTCCCTGAAGGGAGGTTGTAGCCAGGTGGGGGTTGGTCTCTTCTCCCAGGCAACCAGCACCAGAACAAGAGGACACAGTCTCAAGCTGTGCCAGGGGAGGTTTAGGCTGGAGGTGAGGAGAAAGTTCTTCACCGAGAGAGTCATTCACCATTGGAATGTGCTGCCCAGGGAGGTGGTGGAGTCACCATCCCTGGAGTGTTTCAGAGGGATTGGATGTGGCACTTGGTGCCATGGTCTAGTCATGAGGTCTGTGGTGACAGGTTGGACTGATGATCTTTGAGGTCTCTTCTAGCCTTGGCCATACTGTGACACTCTGTAAATCTGCATGCCTAAAATCCAGGTTGTAAGCTTGGGACACACCTCCTAGTTGCCCGGAGTCTTAAATTCTTCTGCTTTGTGGTCCCCTACAGCCAAGGTTATCTCTGAGCCACGCCTTGGTGACAGCCCTCTCTATTGGTGAGAGCAAGGTCCAGCATAGCCTTTCTTGTTGGTTCCTTCTACCATTTGGAGGAGGAAGTTGTCATCTCTGCATTCCAGGAACACTTGGAATGCTGTACCCAGCTGTGCTGTCCCTCCAGCAGATGTCAGGGTGGTTTGAAATCACTCATGAAGAGGCAGGGCTTGTGACATGGAAGCTGCTTCTATTGCTTGTGGAGGCTCATCTGCTTGTTCTGCTGCTCAGTGGCCTGTAGGAGACCCCTATGGTAACATCACCTTCCCCTTTACCCTTAATCTTCTCACCATATGCTCTCAAGCAGCTCATCATCCTTGCCCAGGTACCTGATATAAAGAGCAACACCTCCTCCCTGCTTCTAGTGATCCTGCTCTAGCAGGGGTTGGATAGATGATCTCCAAGTCTCTTCCAACCCCTACCATTCTGTGAGGTGAGAGTCAGTCTCTTCTCTTTTAGCAAATGATAGGACAAGGGGAAATGGCTTCAAGTGCACTGCTCTGCTGGAAGTTTAGCTTGCTATTAGAAGAAACTTTTGCTGAAAGGGTTATCAAAACACGGAATAAGTTCCCCAGGTAAGTGGTTGAATCCTCATCTCTGGAGGTGCTTAAAAGATGCAGAGATGTGGTGCGTTGTGTCCAGTTTCTGGGCCCCTCAGTTTTAGGAAAGATGTTGAGTCTGGAAGGTGTCCAGAAAGGGCAACAAAGCTGGGGATGGGTCTGGAGCACAGCCCTGTGAGGAAGAGCTGAGGGAGCTGGGGTTGCTTAGCCTGGAGAAGAGGAGGCTCCAGGAGACCTTCTTGCTGTCTACAACTCCCCTGAAGGGAGGTTGTAGCCAGGTGGGTTGGACTCTCCTCCCAGGCACCCAGCACCAGAACAGGAGGACACAGTCTCAAGCTGTGCCAGAGGAGGTTTAGGCTGGATGTTAGGAAGAAATTCGTCCAGAAAGAGAGATTGGCATTGGATGTGCTGCCCAGGAGGTGGTGGAGTCACCACCACGGAGGTGTTTAGGAAGAGCCTGGCTGAGGCACTTGGTGCCATGGTTTAGTTGATTAGAAGGTGTTGGGTGATAGGTTGGACTCAGCGATCTTTTGAGGTCTTTTCCAACTTGGTTATTTCTGTTCTGTAGTACATCCAACATCATTGCAGCTGTAATGCAACACAAAATCACGCTTTAAAAATCAAATGCTATATAGTGAAGATTGATTAGACTAAATAAGAAGGATAGAATGTTTCCCAGATACAGGGAACCCCCATGGATAGCCACAGTACAGGGCTGGCACCTGTTCAAATAAAACACAGAAAGAAGTTGTCACTTCAGAGCTGAGGAGGGGAGGGACTGAAGGACTAAGGATTACAATTCAGTTCAGTTTCCATTAATGGAAGATTGCAATTGAAGTCAGTTTTGAGTTTTCTGGAAGACTCTTAGTTTCCAAGTCAAGATGTGAACTCAGTTCTGACAAACACGCAGGTGCTGTTGGGCAAATTGCAGTGTTGCTTCAAGTATTGAAGGATGGGCTCTGGATTGCCTATTATGCAGAAATTAGATGGCTAATATATTTTGAAGAAACCACCTCAGTGCCTAGTGGTAGTAGCTAACCCAACATGAATATTACAAGTTCAGGTAGGTGGTTGAATCCCAGCCCCGGAGGTGTTCAAAAAACTTGCAGACGTGGCACTTCAGGACATGCTTTAGGGGGCTGGTGGTGTTGGCTGATGGTTGGACTTGATGCTCTTAGAGTTGCTTTCCAGCTGAAACAATTCAATCATTCAAAGTCATGAGGAAAAGGATAAAAAAGGCCAAAATGGGAATCTGTACTCTTGTTCTAATGTAAGTCTTAACATTGCCCTTGTATGTGATCCATCTTCAGAGGATATGGTAGACTTAGGTGGTAAGGAGGGCTGTGGCTGTCAACGGTCCATGGCCCAGTGGAGGCCAGGGACAAGCAGAGTCCCTCAGGGATCAGTCCTGGAACCAGGCTTGTTCAGCATCTTTGTGGGTGCCATGGACAGTGGCATTGAGTGCACCCTCAGCAAGTTTGCTGATGACACCAAGCTTGTGTGGTGCAGCAGACAGCTGGAGGGAAGGGATCCATCCAGAGGGACCTGGACAGGCTGGAGAGGTGGGCACAAGCCAACCTCATGAGCTTCAACAAGACCAAGGGCAGGGTCCTGCATCTGGTCGAGGCAATCCCAGGCAAATCCAGGCTGGGCAGGGACTGGCTGAGAGCAGTCCCTGAGGAGGAGACTTGGGGTGCTGGGGGAGGAGAAGCTCACCAGGAGCTCTCAGGGTGCACCTTGCAGCCGGAAATCCAATCAGAGCCTGGCTGCAGCAGGAGAAGTGTGGCCAGCAGGGCAAGGGAGGGGATTCTCCCCCTCTACCAGCTCTGGTGAGACCCCACCTGGAGTACTGCGTCCAGTTTCTGAGCCCCTATTCCAAGATCTGGAGGTGCTGGAGGTGTCCAGAGAAGGCCATAGGATGAGCAGAGGGCTGGAGCACCTCTCCTGTGAGGACAGACCTGAAGGAGTTGGGCTGTTCATCTGGAGAAGAGAAGGCTCTGAGGTGACCTCATTGTGGCCTTCCAGTATCTGAAGGGGCTTGACCGACTGAAGGAGTTGGGGCTGTTCAGTCTGGAAAGAAAGGCCTGAGGGACCTCATTGTGCCTTCCAGATCTGAAGGAGAGCTGGGGAGGACTTCTCAGGTAGTTATAGGACTAGGGGAATGAATGAAGCTGGAGGTGGGGAGATTCAGGCTGGAGGTGAGGAGGAAGTCTCCCATGGAGTGGTGAAGCCCTGGAATGGTTTATCCAGGAGGTTGTGAGGCCCCATCCCTGGAGGTGTTTAAGCCCAGGCTGGATGAGGCTGTGGCCACCTGATCTAGTGTGGGGTGTCCCTGCCCATGGCAGGGGGGTTGGAACTAGCTGATCCTTGTGGTCCCTTCCAACCCTGACTGATACTATGACCCTAAAATTTCAGATGGATTCTATATGAGAGCACCTTCATAGGTGTGTGACAAATGGCATCCTAGAAGGTGAATGAGGAAAGATTTGTTCTTTGGGTTTTTGAGCAAGGTCCTTGAAGGAGGAGACAGGAATTAGTAGGTGCTGCAGTTAGGACAGCTGAGCACAGATCTCATACAGATGTAGTCTGACTGGAACTCATTGCTGCAACTCTGGGTGTTTAAAAAGAGGAAAAAAATAAACATGACTAGAGTTTACATTGTGCTGTGCCTCTGCTGTTGATTGCTGTTGGAAGCAGAGTGTTAGTGTCTGTTGTTCCAACATAGGATCATTTTGCTTGGAAAGACCTTTAAGATCATCCAGGCCAACCATCCTCCAACTCTACCAAGTCTGGTGCTAAACCATGTCCCTCAGCACCACATCTCTGAGTCTTTGAAACACCTCCTTGGGGATTCACCACCTCCCTGGGTAGCATGTTTCCAGTCTTTGAGAGCCCTTCGAGTCAGAAGTTTCTTCTGATATCCAACCTGAACCTTCCCTGGTGCAACTTGAGGCTGTTTTCTCTTGCCCTATCACTTGTTACTAGGGAGAAGAGGCTGACCC
Organism: Colaptes auratus; assembly: GCA_015227895.2. Lineage (NCBI taxonomy): Eukaryota > Metazoa > Chordata > Aves > Piciformes > Picidae > Colaptes > Colaptes auratus. The sequence continues at coordinate 14,331,990 of CM037635.1, read as the reverse complement.
AAACCTGTCTCCAGTCTCCTTTCAAGGAGTTGTAGTGTCAAAGAAGGTGTGCGTCAGATGAGGTAGATGCAAGTTCTCCAAGTCCCGCTGGATTTGGGCTCAGGACAGTCCCTAGAGAGCCACTGTATTGCCAGTACCCACGTGGTGACACGTGGCCACTGCCACCCCTCAGCCTCCTTTTCTCCAAGCTAAACACCCTAGTTTCCCCAGATGCTCCGCATGAGATGTGTTCTGCAGTGCCTTCACCAACTTCACTGCCCTTCCAGTAATCATCTGTGACTGGCAGTAAGCTGCCCCTGTTCCTAGGTTTTGTCACTGGCCACTTG
>CM037635.1:14150627-14331654 GCA_015227895.2 Colaptes auratus | reverse complement strand
CCAAGCTGTGCCAGGGGAGGTTTAGGCTGGAGGTGAGGAGAAAGTTCTTCCAGCAAGAGAGATTGGCCATTGGAATGTGCTGCCCAGGGAGGTGTGGAGTCACCATCACTGGAAGTGTTTAGGAAGAGCCTGGATGGGGTGCTTGGTGCATGGTTTAGTTGATTAGATGGTGTTGGGTGATAGGTTGGACTTGATGATCTCAAATGTCTCTTCCAACCTGATTAATTCTATTCTATTCTGTTCTATTCTATTCTATCCTAAATAGCTGTAATAATTCAGAATTTTTCTGAAATAACTTATGGCTTCTCACAGATGAAGTTTTGAATATATTTATTTCTTTGAGCAGAGATCCCCAACCCCATTTAAACATGGCTGCCCTCCGATGTTGTTGCTGTGCTCTTGTACTGGAGATGACGTCTCGAGCAGAACAAAGCTCTGCACGTTTTTGGCTGCTGTAGTGCAAACTGTGGCACATCTTAGCAGACAAGTATGACTTTAAGTTGCCAGGCATTGTTCTGTAGAGGCTGAAGACTTCTCACAATGCTTTTCTGCTGCTGTGCTCCTCTTGTGTAGCTACAGAGCCCTGCACAGAAATTCTACCTAGGTCTTAAAGTTTCTGAGTATTCAACCTTGAGATGCTTTGATCTGCTGGAAGGAAGAGAGGCTTTGCAGAGGGACCTTGCCAGGCTGGACAGATGGGCAGAGTCCAAGGGCAGGAGATTGGACACATCCAAGTGCCAGGTTCTGCACATTGGCCACAGCAACCCCAGGCAGTGCTACAGGCTGTGGGCAGAGTGGCTGGAGAGCAGCCAGGCAGAGAGGGACCTGGGGGTGCTGGTTGATGGTAGGCTGAACATGAGCCTGCAGTGTGCCCCCGCAGCCAGAAGGCCAATGGCATCCTGGCCTGCTCAGGAAGAGTGTGGCCAGCAGGAGCAGGGAGGTCATTGTGCCCCTGTACACTGCACTGGTTAGGCCACACCTTGACGTCCTGTGTCCAGTTCTGGGCCCCTCAGTTTAGGAAGGAGGTTGACTTGCTGGAAGGTGTCCAGAGAAGAGCAACAAAGTTGGTGAGGGGTTTGGAACACAGCCCTATGAGGAGAGGCTGAGGGAGCTGTGGTTGCTTAGCCTGGAGAGGAGGAGACTGAGGGGTGACCTTCTTGCTCTCTACAACTACCTGTAAGGGAGATTGTAGACAGGCAGAGGTTGGTCTCTTCTCCCAGGAAACCAGCACAGAACAGAGGACACAGTCTCAGGCTGCGCCAGGGGCAGTTTTAGGCTGGATGTTAGGAGGAAGTTCTATACAGAGAGAGTGATTGCCATTGGAATGTGCTGCCTGGGGAGGTGGTGGATCACCATCATTGGAGGTGTTCAGGAGGAGACTTGAGGTGGGTGCTTGGTGCCACGGGTTAGTTGTTTAGGTGGGTTGGATTGGTTGATGGGTTGGACCTGATGATCTTGAAGGTCTCTTTCAACCTGGTGTATTGTATTGTATAGTCCTTGTTACTGCCTAGTCCTACAGTGTCACATAACAAAATGAACTGACATGTTAAGAAGATCTTCTGGCTCTTTTAATCACCCATGTAATGTATCTTCTCTTAATGTCTTGCAGGTTTCACCTTGTCTAAATGTTGCTCTCTGGCTGCTTTTTGTCAATGACACGGATGTATTAGCTGAGCCTGCTGGGCTTTGTCCTATCTGTCTGATGGCCCAATGATAAAATCCAGGCTGTGATTGATGCAGGGGTCTGCAGAAGACTTGTGGAATTGCTGATGTAAGAAATGCCTCCTGAGCAAATTCACTGTTTTCCCTAAAATCAAGGTTCCAGCAGTAGAAGTTTGGTAGATAGGCCTTGAAATGATGTCTTAACAAAAAATAGGGTTTGGGTTTTCATTTTACCTGTCTGTGGTCAGTCCTCTCTGCCATGGGTAAGAGAAACAGTGGAATTTTTCTTTCTCCCCAGTTTTGCTGTTTCTTAAGGAATTTTTTCCCCTGCACCTAACATCTGCATTATTGTAAAATCCATAAGACATGTTGCAACATATCGTATATAGGTATGGTATATATTATGTAGGGGTGTGTATATATATATGCCATGACAGCAAGCTCACTACCCTGGGCTCAGGGAGAGCTGACTTTGGCCTCTTCAGGGATCTGCTTGGTAGTGTACCACGGGTTACAGCCATGGAGGGAAGAGAGGCCTGAGAACGCTGATTAATATTCAATGATCACCACTTCCAATCATCAGGCCTGCATGCTATGAACAAGGAGCTCCTGGACAAACTCACACATAAAAAGAAGCCTCCAGAGGGTGGAGAAGGACAGATAGCCTGAGAGGAAACAGAGGAATTGTCCAAGTACCCAGGATTGAATTAGGAAAGCTAGAGCCCTGAGAGTATCAATCTGGCCAGCCATGCAAGGGCAGCAAGGAAAGTTTCTGTACCTATAGACTGCTAGGTATAAAAGGAAGACTAGAGACAGGGTGGGTGCCCTCTGGAAGAAAAAGGATAGTGGATTACCTAGAACATGAGAAGACTAAGGTACTCCATGAGACTTTTTTGTCTCAGTCTTCAGCATGAGTTGCTCTAGCCACCCTGCCCAGGTTTGTAGAGGCAGAGGGGGAGGGTCAGGCAATCCCAAGCACAAACCATGCGGGCAGATGAGTGGACTGAGAGCAGTCCTGAGGAGAAAGATTGGGGGTTGCTGGCTGGCAAGGAAGCTCAGCTCGGTTGAGAGCGTGTGCTTGGAGCCCAAAGAGCAACCACATCCTGAGCTGTGTCCAAAAGAAGGATGGCCACAGATCAAGGGAGGTGATTCTCCCTCTCTCCTCCACTGCTGCTGAGACCCCACCTAGAGTACTGCATTCAGCTCTGGGGACATCAGCTTAAAAGAATATGAGACTATGAAGCAAGTCCAGAGGAGAGCCATGATCAGAGGGCTGGAGCACCTCTCTTATGAACACAGGCTGAGAGAGGTGGGGTTGTTCAGGCCTGGAGAAGAGAAGGCTCCAGGGCCACACTTATAGCAGCCTTCCAGTATTTGAAGGAGGCTGCAGGATGAGCTGGAGAGGGACTTTTACAGTGGCATGTAATGACAGGACAAGAGGTGATAGCTTCAGATTTAAAGAGGGTTAGATTTAGGAAATTGTAACAGATTACCTGGAGGGGTTGTGAAGCCCTGCCCCTGGAAGTGTTTGAGGCCAGCTTGCATGGAGCTTTGAGCAACCTGATCTAGTGACAGGTAGAAACCTCTGTGCAGGGAGGAGGGGGATGTGTTGGAAAAGGAAGCTGATGACTTTAAGGTGCCTTCCAACCCAAACCATGCTAGGTTTTTACTTTTTTTCTGTGCTATTGAAGTCCATGTTATAATTAACTAACAATGAAATTGCTGAAGGATACCAAAGATAGAACAGCAGGAGCAGGGAGGTCATTGTGCCCCTGTACTCTGCAATAGTTAGGCCACACCTTGAGTCCTGTGTCCAGTTCTAGGCCCCTCAGTTTAAGAAGGACATCGAGACACTTGAAGGTGTCCAGAGAAGGGCAACAAGGCTGGGGAGAGGCCTGAGCACAGCCCTGTGAGGAGAGGCTGCGGGAGGGAGCTGGGGTGTTTTAGCCTGGAGAAGAGGAGGCTCAGGGGAGACCTCATTGCTCTCTCCAACTCCTGAATGGGTGGTTGTAGCCAGGAAGGGGTTGGTCTCTTCTCTCTAGCAACACCAGCACCAGAACAAGAGGACACAGTCTCAAGCTGTGCCAGGGGAAGTTTAGGCTGGAGGTGAGGAGAAAGTTCTTCACTGAGAGAGTGATTCGCCATTGGAATGTGCTGCCCAGGGAGGTGGTGGAGTCACCGTCCCTGGAGGTGTTCAAGAGGGGATTGGACGTGGCACTTGGTGCCATGGTCTAGTCATGAGGTCTGTGGTTACAGGTTGGACTCCACGATCTTTGAGGCCTCTTCCAACCTTAGTGATACTGTGATGCTGTGATATAAGCAGAAGTACAATTTAGTAAATAGTAGATTGATAGACATGGACTGTGAGTGAAAGAGTACTTTGGGCAGTAAAGTGTAACTGTGGGTGTTGGGGCCAGGGGGCCTGGCCTTTGTTAGCACCATTTCTTCAAGGCTAAAGGAAGGATGTGGAGCATTCAGTTATATAAGAAGAAATAATGGTTTTCAGTCATGTAAATTGAAGAAAAATAGTACTATTAAGGCAGTGTTTCAATTTGAGAGGAAAATTCCTTACTTCACACTTCTGATTTAACAGTGCTGAAGCTGGAGGATGCACCTGATGACAGAAGGTGGGAGCTTAAAACACACAGTTCCTGTCTTGTGTTCCTCTGGCTCACCTCTGCCCTGTGCGTGCCACCTGAAGTATCGTGTTTCATAGTTACAGCTGACTAATTTTCCCTCACAAGGATGTCAATATTCTGAAGTACTTGGGTTTTGTTAATCCTGTATTTTACCTTTCTGCTGATGAATGCTGTCTGAAGGCTTCAGTCTTTGGGAACCCTTGAAACACTCACCGTTAGTTTAAAAGCCAAGAGTGCTTTGATTCAGATAAGTCAGGTATAACAGGGAAGTTGTCTGCTGGCTAATGGATGTTCCTCTCTCGAGGATGTGAGGATGAGGTGCTTCAGGATGGTTAAAACTTAGGCCTTTCCTTTGAATTTTAGGCACAATGACTACAAAGTTGTATCTCCTGCCTTACGAGCTGTTGGGAAACATTGTCACAGGCGTGACGTCCAGACCCAGGTATGGATTCTTGTTCATTCTGCCCCTGTAGTCAGCTCTGGTCAGGCCACAACTTGAGTCCTGTGTCCAGTTCTGGGCCCCTCAGTTTAGGAAAGATGTTGAGTTGCTGGAAGGTGTCCAGAGAAGGGCAACAAAGCTGGGGAGGGGTCTGGAGCGCAGCCCTGTGAGGAGAGGCTGAGGGAGCTGGGGTTGCTTAGCCTGGGAATAGAGAGCTCAGGGGAGACCTCATTGCTGTCTCTAACTCCCTGAAAGAGGTTGTAGCCAGGTGGGGGTTGGTCTCTTCTCCCAGGCAGCCAGCACCAGAACAAGAGGACACAGTCTCAAGCTGTGCCAGGGGAGGTTTAGGCTGGATGTTAGGAAGAAGTTCTTCCCAGCAAGAGAGATTGGCCGTTGGAATGTGCTGCCCAGGGAGGTGGTGGAGTCACCATCACTGGAGGTGTTTAGGAAGAGCCTGGATGAGGCACTTGGTGCCATGGTTGAATTGCTTAGATGGTGTTGGGTGATAGGTTGGACTTGATGATCTCAAAGATCTTTTCCAACCTGGTTAATTCTATTCTATTCTGTTCTGACCTATTCATAAGCAAATCCTCTTGCTCTTATGCTGTTTGAAAGGAAAGAGTAGATGACATCTGCTGGCTCAACACATGTAGGTGTTTTCCTAGTTCTGCTGTTCAGTCCTGAGCTGCTGGTGATTCTTCCATAGCTGTAGCTGGGATGTGTGTATGGCTCTGCAGTCCCTCTACCACCTCTGGTGCTAAACCATGGCCCTTGTGCCACATTTCTGCATCTTTGAAACACCTCCCAGGAAGGGGAATCAGTTACCACCCTGAGGCCCTGCTGCTTGGTAGGTTTTCAAGAGACAGCAGTTGCCTCTGAATTTTAAATTCTTGGAGCAAGGGTCCATACCTTTGATAAGTGTGTTACAGTCTGCTGGGGTGGGAATCTATTTTACATGCAGAGCAGAAGCTCCAGTTAGAGGCTTCTGCTGTTGTACCTTATGTTAAAATTTTGTCCAATTTCTTTGTGTATTCTGATAACTTCTTGTGAAGATCAGTTGGTACTAGGAAGAAGAAAAGCACAGAGAAGTCTACTGCTTTGAAAACTTCTCTGACTCTTAGCCTCTATAGAAAGCCAACATTGTACTGCCCTGTATCAGCAATAGTGTGATCAGCAGGACCAGGGAAGTGATTGTCCCCTTGGACTCAGCACCAGTGAGGCCATGCCTTCAGTGTCTGTTCAATTTGGGGCTGCTCACTACAAGAAAAACATTGAGGTGCTGAAGCTTGTCCAGAGAAAGGCAGTGAAGCTGTTGAAGGGTCTGGAGGGCAGATCTTGTGAGGAGCAGCTGAGGAAGCTGGGGTTGTTTAATCTGGAGAAAAGGAGGCTGAGGGGAGACCACCTCACTCTACAGTTCCCTGAAAGGAGCTTGGAGCCAGGGGCAAAATGGCATTTTTTCCCCTTGTAACAATTGACAGGATGAGAGGGAATGGCCTCAAGTTGCACCAGGGGAGGTTTAGGTTGGCTGATAGAGGAAACTTCTTGACTGAAAAGTTCTCAAAGCCTGGAACAGACAGCCCAGAGAGGTGGTTAAATCCCTATCCCTGGGGGTGCTTGAAGGAGGCAGAGATGTGGTGTTGAGGGACATGGTTTAGCGTCAGACTTTAGTGGAGTTGGATGATGGTTGGATTCAATGATCTTAAAGGTCTTTTCTGAGCAAGCCAATTACACAATCTCTTAGTGAACTATTGAGTTGTTCTGCTCATTAGCTTTCCTGGAAACATTTATGTTGCTGAATGTTTAACTTGGTTTACATTTGGAGGTTTTGAACTTTTGGTGGTCATCTCATGGGATGACTCAAGAGAGACATCAGAGTGCTTTAGCAGTTCCAGAGAAGGGCAGCAGAGGTGGTGAAGGTTCTTGAGAAGAAATCTTGGGAGCAGATGAGGGAGCTGGGATTGTCTCATCTGGAGAAGAGGATGCTAAAGGGAAACCATAACTTTCCACAACTCCCTGAAAGGAGGTCGTAGGGAGGTGAATGTTGGTCTTTTCTCACAGCCACAACTGACAGGACAAGAGAAAACAGCATCAAGTTAGGCCAGAGGAAGTTTAGGTTAGACATTAGGGAAAACTTCTGTATCAAAAGGGATATCAAAGACTGGCACAAGCTGCCCAGGGAAGTGGTTGAATCTTCTTTCCTGAGTGTATATAAAATCCATCTAGTTATGGTGCTCAAGGATATGGTGTACTCATGGCTGTGGTAGAGGTAGGTAATTGTGAGACTTGCTGCTCTTAAAGGTCTATTCCAACCATAGTGATTCTGTTATATGCTTTGTAGCTTTTGAAGGCATTATATTCCCCCATCCTGTTCAATATCTTTATTGATGATCTGGAGGAGGGGATTGAATCCATCAGCAGTAAATTTGCAGATGACACCAAGCTGGGGGCAGGAGTTGATCTGTTCGAGGGTAGGAGAGCTCTGCAGAGGGAACTTGCCAGGCTGGACAGATGGTCAGAGTCCAAGGGCATGAGACTGAACACATCTAAGTGCCAGGTTCTATATATTGGCCACAGCAACCCCAGGCAGTGCTACAGGCTGGGGTCAGAGTGGCTGGAGAGCAGCCAGGCAGAAAGGGACCTGGGGGTACTCTTTGAGAGCAGCTGAACATGAGGCAGCAGTGTGCCCAGGGGGCCAAGAAGGCCAATGGCATCCTGGCCTGCATCAGGAAGAGTGTGGCCAGCAGGAGCAGGGAGGTCATTCTGCCCTGTACTCAGCACTGGTTAGGCCACAACTTGAGTCCTGTGTCCAGTTCTGGGCCCCTCAGTTTAGGAAAGATGTTGAGCTGCTGGAAGGTGTCCAGAGAAGGGCAACAAAGCTGGGGAGGGGTCTGGAGCACAGCCCTGTGAGGAGAGGCTGAGGGAGCTGGGGTTGCTTAACCTGGAGAAGAGGAGGCTCAGGGGAGACCTCATTGCTCTCTACAACTCCCTGAAGGGAGGTTGTACCCAGGTGGGTGTTGGTCTCTTCCCCCAGGCAACCAGCACCAGAACAAGAGGACACAGTCTCAAGCTGTGCCAGGGCAAGTTTAGGATGGATGTGAGGAAGATGTTCTTCATAAAAAGAGAGACTGGCCTTTGGACTGTGCTGCCCAGGGAGGTGGTGGAGTCACCATCCCTGGAGGTGTTTAGGAAGAGCCTGGATGAGGCACTCGGTGCCATGGTTTAGTTGATCAGATGGTGTTGGGTGATAGGTTGGACTTGATGATCTCAAAGCTCATTTCCAACCTGGTTAATTCAGTTCTATTCTGTTCTAAATTTCCTCTAAGTTGTGGTTTCTTTGGGTTTTCAGTTGGTTGGGGGTTTTTGTGGGTTTTGGGGATTGGTTGGTTGTATGTTGGTTTTATTACTTTTTTTTCCTTTGTGTTCAGGTAATTCTGAACTGTTCAGCCCTGCAGAGTTTGCTGCACTTGCTAAGCAGCCCAAAAGAATCCATCAAAAAGGAAGCATGCTGGACAATATCAAACATAACAGCTGGAAACAGAGCCCAGATCCAGGTAACCTTGTCAACTGTGATAGAAATCTGTGTCTTGCAAACTAGAAGGCATACACATCAGCAGTGCAGAGGGTTTTGTGGATGAAGGACATATTTGTATGCATACACATAATGATACATAATTACATATCAGCAGAAGTTTGTCACAGATTCTTTGTGTAAGTAGAATGTTCCAGTGGCCCAGTCTCATATTCTAACTCTTTGATTTTATAATCATCAGTAGATTATAAGGGGAGGGAGATGGTCATACTAGAGAATGACAAAATGAGCCCAAGCTCAAGAAAAGCTGTCTTCAATAATTTGCTTCATGCCTTTGACAGTCACCAAGACAGAGGAGAATGTTGTTCTTCTGAAGTTGTATTTCTCCCTGACTGGGTGCAGAGTGTTGTGAGATGGCAAAGGATGCATGGAAGTCCAGTTGTAGATACATGTTCTTTGAGCAGTAGCAAAAGTATCTGTCTAAATAGCAGAAATAATAGCTGCTAGTAATGAGGCAGAAACAATGCCTCTCAGAAAGTAAACCAAATGCTGTAATACATCACTGAAAGTGGCCAAGGAGTCCTCCTTTCCTCCATACCTTTCTTCTTGGAGAGCAGCCTGGTACTTGCTACTCTTAAATCTTATGTCTCTGGATTATTCCATCTGTATGATCAGAACTACCCTGAAGTGGTCAACACTCTTGCCCCAAGGGCTATAGATAGTGTGGCTGATAGGTTGGACTCAATGATCTTAAAGGTCTCTTCCAACTGGTTAATGCCTCCCTTCCTACCTCCCTTCCTACCCTCCTTCCTACCTCCCTTCCTACTCCCTTCCTACTCCTTTCTACCTCCTTGCCTCCCTTCCTACCTCCCTTCCTACTCCCTTACTAACTCCCTTCCTACCTCACTTCCTACCTCCTTCCTACCTCCCTTCCTACCTCCCTTCCTACCTCCTTCCTACCCTCCTCCTACCTCCCTTCCTACCTCCCTTCCTACCTCCACCTCCCTCTACCTCCTTCCTAACTCCTTCCTACCTCCCTCCCACCTCCTTCTACCTCCCTTCTACCTCCCTTCCACCTCCCTTCCTCCCCTATTCTTACTTTTCTTTTAGCAGAAAACTTGCAGGAGCTTGTAAAAATGCTCCAAAGCTGGAAAGCTGTGTAGGTCCTTCTTGTCTGGTGTAAGGGTAGAACTAAGTTAGAAGTGTAGCTGCTAGCAAAAAGAACTTCCTGCAGTTGTATTTGCTCTGGCTTTCTCCATCAGTATTTTATCACTGAAGGTTGTGGGGTTTTGTCTGATGTAGTGAAAGGTACAGTTACTGCATCTAACCTTGGTAGAGCTTTGAGAATTTTGATTCCACCTTTATGTTGTGGCTTGTGTTCAACCTGTGGGTTATGTGAATTACTAACCAAGTGGTGTGTAAAGCCATCAACTGTACCACTGTTTCTCCTGCATCAGCAAGTGTCTTTGCCCTACAGTTAGCAGTGCAGCAGAGATAGTACTGCTTGTACTAAGGTAAAAATGGGTTTGCCTTTGGTTCTCTTGCCTTGAGGAATCTTTTGGCTGCTTTACCCATGCTGCTACTATAGGGGTGAGCAGTGTTTTCTCTCCAGAAAGCCAGTGCTGCATTTCCTGGGAAGTCTTAAGCTTACTTGCTGGGGAAAATTCAGACCAACACATTTTCTTAACTTTGTTAGCTTTTACCATGCCTGTCACAGAGTTGCTTCAGGTTGCACAGGGGTGTTGCAGACTTCTGAAAGATGAGAGCTTGAGAAAATCAGATATCCCTACCGTGGTGGTGAGAGAAAAGTTCAGTTCTCCCACACACACAAAAACCACAGCTAACTCAGTTGGAGAAGCAAAATGGATAAGAGCTGTATTTTACCAGCAGGGTGAGATGCAGATGAATAATACAATACAATAATACAACACACCAGGTTGGAAGAGACCTTCAAGATCATGGCATCCAACCTATCAACCCATCCAACCCACCTAACAACACTAAAGCATGGCACCAAGCACCCCAGCAAGTCTCCTCCTGAACACCTCCAATGAAGGTGACTCCACCACCTCCCTGGGCAGCACATTCCAATGGGCAATCACTCTTTCTGGGAAGAAACTTTCCTCACCCTCCAGCCTAAACCTCCCCTGGCACAGCTTGAGACTGTGTCCTCTTCTTCTGGTGCTGCTTGCCTGGGAGAAGAGACCAACCCCGACCTGGCTACAACCTCCCAGGTAGTTGTAGAGAGCATAAGGTCTCCCTGAGCCTCCTCTTCTGCAGGCTAAACAACCCCAGCTCCCTCAGCCTCTCCTCACAGGGCTGTGCTCAAGGCCTCTCCCCAGCCTTGTTGCCCTTCTCTGGACACATTCAAGTGTCTCAATGTCCTTCTTAAACTGAGGGCCCCAGAACTGGACACAGGACTCAAGGTGTGGCCTAACCAGTGCTGAGCACAGGGCACAATGACTTCCCTGCTCCTGCTGGCCACACTTCCTGATGCAAGCCAGGATGCCGTTGTCCTTCTTGGCCAGCTGGGCACACTGCTGGCTCATGTTCAGGCAGCTGTCAACCAGTACCCCCAGGTCCCTTTCTGCCTGGCTGCTCTCCAGCCACTCTGACCCCAGCCTGGAGCACTGCATGGGGTTGTTGTGAAATAATTATCAGAACAGACAACACAAAGTAAAATTTATTAGATCACTTTTTCAGAACCCCAGGGTCTCTATTTTCATATCTTGAAGATATGAAAATATCTTCAAGATATGAAAATAGAGATGTTCTGAATATCTGAAGATGCTATTGTCAGAAGTCCTAGAGGTAACTTAAACTCTAGTGCACCTAAAGCTATTTCAGTAGAGTATTCACCTCTGTGACTTCTGCATAGGTGTTTGCTTCACTGTGCCATGTTGTCCTGTTCAAGTGAAGGACTAAGTGTCTACCCTTGTCTGTAAAGTGTTCTTAGACCTGATAAGCCACTACACAGAGATGGAAGAGGCTTTAGGTGCAGAGTCATAACTATATCCTTGCTATTTGTCTGTCCTCTAAATGGTTGTCACAGATTCATTTGAAAACAAGGATGAAATAACCTCCCCTTTGTAAAAGCAGATTTTGCCTGATGTAGCTAAACAAAGTCATTAGGTACACAAACTCCTGTGTGTGTAATAGTTTTTACAGATTTAGGAGTGTCTTATCACCAGTTCAGATCAGCTACTGTTCTGCTGAGAACAGCTTAGATTTGCTGTGTGATGTGGAGCAGTGAGGTGGGAAGGCAGCGAGAGGGAAATTAATGCTATGATCCATTAATATTGCACCTTGGTTTCTAGCAGGTGCTTCTTTAGAAGTGCAAAAAACAGCCTGGGAAAATACTGACATTTGTGTGGGTAGAAGCTTGCTCTCAGGATTCCTGCTGCAAGAAGAACACAGTGTCAACCAAATCACCAAAATCTTTGCAGTAGTAACAGAATCCAGCTTCAGGCAGCTGCCTTATGCTGTGGCACAGACAAGGTCGGAAGCGTGTCGATGCATTACTCAAGTCAAGTGGAAAAAATGTGAGAAGTAGCTGCTCCCAAGTGAAAGCTCTAGCTCTTTTAAGAATCAGGCCCTATTCATAGTAGGTGAGCTGCTTTCAAACACAGAGCACACACATGCTGAATGGTGAAGCACAGACTGACCTAAGTCCTGCCTGGCAGGAACTGGCTGGAGGGATGAGCCCAAGAGTGGTGGTGAATGGTGCCACATCCAGCTGGCAGCCAGGCACTAGTGGTGTCCCCCAGGGATCAGTGCTGGGCCCCATCCTGTTCAATATCTTTATTGATGATCTGGATGAGGGGATTGAGTCCATCAGCAGTAAATATGCAGATGACACCAAGCTGGGGGCAGATTTTGATCTGTTAGAGGGTAGGAGAGCTCTGCAGAGGGACCTTGCCAGGCTGGACAGATGGGCAGAGTCCAAGGGCATGAAATGGAACACATCTAAGTACTGGGTTCTGCACATTGGCCACAACAACCCCATGCAGTGCTACAGAGTGGGGTCAGGGTGGCTGGAGAGCAGCCAGGCAGAAAGGGACCTAGGTGTAGTGGTCAATGGTAGGCTGAACATGAGCCTGCAGTGTGCCCAGGTGGCCAAGAAGGCCGATGGCATCCTGGCCTGCATCAGGAAGAGTGTGGCCAGAAGGAGCAGGGAAGTCATTCTGCCCTGTACTCAGCACTGGTTAGGCCACACCTTGAGTCCTGTGTCCAGTTCTGGGCCCCTCAGTTTAGGAAAGATGTTGAGTTGCTGGAAGGTGTCCAGAGAAGGGCAACAAAGCTGGGTAGGGGTCTGGAGCACAGCCCTGTGAGGAGAGGCTGAGGGAGCTGGGGTTGCTTAGCCTGGAGAAGAGGAGGCTCAGGGGAGACCTTCTTGCTGTCTCCAACTCCCTGAAGGGAGGTTGTAGCCAGGTGGGGGTTGGTCTCTTCTCCCAGGCAAGCAGCACCAGAACAAGAGGACACAGTCTCAAGCTGTGCCAGGGCAGGTTTAGGCTGGAGGTTAGGAAGAAATTCTTCCCAGCAAGAGTGGTTGGCCTTTGGAATGTGCTGCCCAGGGAGGTGATGGAGTCTCCATCTCTGGAGGTGTTTAGGAAGAGCCTGGATGAGGCCCTTGGTGCCATGGTTGAGTTGATTAGATGGTGTTGGGTGATAGGTTGGACTCAGTGATCTCGAAGGTCTTCTCCAACCTGGTTAATTCTGTTCTGTTCTATTTAATGTGCACTGGGAGTTATAAAAATGAGTTTTACAAAATCATGTCTGTGATTTTGAGCAGAAGGTAACTATCCAGCTGTTGAGGACATTGTGTCTGTCATGGGGCTTAGGACCACAGAAGGAGGCTCTTTACAGGAAAGCTGTGACCTAAGGTGCATTGGAGAATATTTACAACCTGCTTGATGAGAGATCTCAAAGTGGTCGTTTCTTGGAAGTAAAATTGGCAGCTGCAGGTGTAATTGCAATGATTATCTCACATTGAAAGGGAAGTCTCATTCCACATGTAACAAATTTCAGAAAGGCTCTCATCCTGTAGTTCCTAGTCTCAAGCTAGAGAATGTCACGTGAGATAACAAGGTGCGATGAAACCCACGTCCGGCTCCAGAGCTGATAGGTCTGCATCCTCAGAAACTGCCTTCTCTGAGGTATTGCTTCTGTTGACTCCTACTCAGTGTCAAACATGATTGTAAATGTTTGAGCTTGAAAACACCTTAAAATAGTGCTTGAAGTTGGCAAATGCTGTTTGGTGAAGTGTTTTGTGAAGATGGTCATCTGCTGAAATTGAGGGGGAAAAAAGCCCTCTGTGAGGACCAAGGATAATTCCCATCTGGGAGAAATGTCTCTTTTAACTAAGTTCATGGATGAGCTTAATTCATCCATGAATTGGGGGGTTTATTGTTTTGTTTCTCTAAAGTACTAGCTGCAGGTCTAAAGTAAATTGTTTTTCCTTTCTCCCCAGTCCCTCAAAACTGCACAGTAGTTCCTTCTAGAGGCAGAATCTATTCTAGTCTCTGTGATATTAACTGGATTTTCAACATGCACATTCTTTAGCTGGAAAGCAGATGTCTGCCTGGCATAGTAAAAACAGCACTATTGCTGGTCTAACTAGTGAGTTGTTGCACCTGAGCAGCAGGGATGCTACAATACTATAGAATCATCAAATTGTTTTGGTTGGAAAAGACCTTTAAGGTCATCAAGTCTAACCATTGCCTAACTCCACTAAGTCTGGTGCTAAAGCATGCCCCTCAGCACCTCATCTCTGCATCTTTGAAACACCTCCAGGGATGGGGATTCAGCCACCTCCCTGGGGAGCCTGTTCCAGTGTTTGAGAACCTTTCAGTCAAGACCTTTCTTCTAATATGCAACCTAAACTCCCCTGGTGCAACTTGAGGCCATTCCCTCTCATCCTATCCCTTGTTACTAGGGAGAAGAGAGCTACTCCCACCTAGCTCCATCCTCCTTTCAGGGAACTGTGGAGAGCAAGAAGGTCTCCCCTCAGCCTCCTCTTCTCCAGACTAAACAACCCCACTTCCCTCAGACACTGCTCACAAGACCTGTTCTTCAGACACTTCCTCCAGCTTCATTGCTCCTCTCTGGACATGCTCCAGCACCTCAAAGTCTCTCTTGTAGTGAGGGCCCAAAAATTGAACACAGTACTCAAGGGCTTGGGTGATGTTCAAACCATAATCTAGCAATTCCTTCTGCACACCAAGAAGAAAATGAAGTATTTTGGTAAACTGTAGAGGTATTTTGCCTGGCCAATATTAACAGACAGAGCTATATTTAGTGTTGTCAAAGATTGCATTGGGTTACACTCCCTCCATCCACCCACTCTGAAGTATTGAAATGTAAAGTTAGCGGGAAGGATTTCTCTGTTCATTTCCACTTTCATACTGCCTGCAATGCTGTTGGGTAGCACACTCCAAAGGCTTTCTCTGCCCTTCCTACAGTGTAAGGCAGCAGCCTGTCTATCACCATTAGATTTGCACTCAAACACAACCAAGTCAACTCTAGTGTTAAGGCACTATCTTAACACGCAGAACGTGTGAAAGTCAGAGCTGAACTTTCTTGTGTAGCTCCTATTAAAGCACAGGAGGTTTGGGGATTTTTCTTTCCCCCTACCAAAGGTGGAAGTGAAAGCCTTTCAGAGTGTGTTCTCAGCAGTGCCTAGGCAGCAGCAAAGCATGGTGGAACCAGTGGTCTTTCCCCTCTTTATCTCTGTGCTTTTAAGATGTGGGTTGGATGTGTATATCCTGATGCAGTCGTGATTGTCACTAAGTATAGTTTCTGTTTGTTAATTTCCTAGTTTGTATACAGCTTTGCTGTACTTCAGTGGATAGCTTCCCCAGTCAGGGAGAAGGGGAACTACATCTTCCTGGGAGTCAGAAGGAGAACTGCACAACTGGAGCTAAATCCTGACTGTCGACCCTTCTGAAGGGTATGAAAGGCTCTCACATACCTCAGGACATGTTCTGTGTCTAACTTCGCATCGCAAGCCGTTGAAAAGCTATGAAAGGCAGTGAGTGCTCCAGACACACTCTTCCATTTCTGACAGTGAAGACATCATAGGAGTTCTCTCCTCTTGACAGGTTAAGAAACTTATCACTTCTTTTGTAATATACCTTAAACTCTCACACAAGAACATCTGGAAGCCTGAGTGTGGCTAGGCATGGGAGCAGAAGGATCTGTGTCGTGTTTTTCCTCCTGTAGGGTTTCCTATCCTTGCTGAAATACAATGTGGGCAAGTGCAGCAAATGGTACAGTGCCTGTTCAGTTTTAAAAGCCCTGGATTGAAATACATTCTTATGAAGTGTGGGAAGGATACAAGCTGACAGTTGTCAGGGGCTTGTCTCCAAAAAAACCCACAGGAATGCTGGGAATATGGCAAAGGAACGCCACGGTTCACACTGTTAGGGTTTACACAGCCAACTGTGTTTAAGGTTACTTAAATGGAAAGTGAGTTTGCTTTGTGCCATAATTTTCTTGAGTGGTCTAAAATCTTTCCATGGTGTTTATGGTGGCAAGACTTCAAAAGTGTCTCAGTTAGGAGCAAAATACAGCATCACTGGCAAGGTCATGTTTGTGTGAGGACCAGTGACAGTCAAGTATCATGGAATCATAGAATTGTCAGGGCTGGAAGGGGCCTCAAGGATCATCCAGTTCCAACCCCCCTGCCATGGCCAGGGACACCTCACACTAGATCAGGTTGCTCACAGCCACATCCTGCCTGGCCTTCAAAACTTCAGGGATGAGGCTTCCACCACCTCCCTGGGCAACCTGTGCCAGTCTCTCACCACCCTCATGGGGAACAACTTCTTCCTCACATCCAGTCTCCATCTACCCATTTCTAGTTTTTATCCATTCCCCCCAGTCCTATCACTCCCTCACACCCTCAAAAGTCCCTCCCCAGGTTTCTTGTAGCCAACTTCAGATACTGGAAGGCCACAAGAAGGTATCCTCAGAGCCTTCCCTTCTGTAGACTGAATAGTCCCAACTCCCTCAGGTTGGGAGAGGTGCTCCAGCCCTCTAATCATCCTCTGGACATGCTCCAGCATGTCCAGATCCTTCCTGTAATAGGGGCTCCAGAGCTGGAGGCAGTGCTCCAGGTGGGGTCTCACCAGAGTGGAATAGAGAGGGAGAATCACCTCCCTTGACCTGCTGGCCACACTTCTTTTGATGCAGCCCAGGATGGGATTGGCTTTCTGGGCTGCAAGTGCTCACTGCTGGTTCCTGTTGAGCTTCTCATCCACCAACACCCCCAGGTCCTTTTCTTCAGGGCTGCTCTCAAGCCAGTCCCTGCCCAGCCTACATCAGTGCTTGGATTTGCCCTGACCCAGCTGCAGGACCTTGCCCTTGGTGTGGTTGAACCTCATGAGGTTGTCATGGGCCCAGCTCTGCAGCCTGTCCAGATCCCTCTGGATGGATCCCTTCCCTCCAGCTGTCTGCTGCACCACACAGCTTGGTGTCATCAGCAAACCTGCTGAGGCTGCACTCAGTGCCACTGTCCATGGCACCAACTAAGATGTTAAACAAGCCTGGTCCCAGGACTGATCCCTGAGGGACTCCACTTGGCTATGGACCATTGACAGCCACCCTTTGGGTGTGGCCCTCAAGCCAGCTCTGTATCCACTGAATGGTCCTTCCATGGAACCCAGCCTGGAGACCAGGATGTGGTGTGGGACAGTGTTGAAGGCTTTGCTCAGGTTCAGGTCAATGACCTCAATTGCTTGGTCTTCATCTATTGATGTTGTGACCTTGTCACAGAAGGCCACCAGGTCCTTGAGAACCTCATCCTTCTCCATGTCACTTGTCACCAGCTCACCTGGGGCCCACACCTTCCCCAGGCTTCTTTTTACCATTACTATACCTATAGAAGTTTTTGCTGTTCCCCTTGCTCTCCCTGGCTGGATTGAATTCTAACTGAGCTTTAGCTTTTCTAAGCAGGTCTCTTACTGCTCAGACAGCTACCTTATATGCCCCCATTCCAGCTGTCCTCTCTTCCACTCCTTGTAGAGTTTCTGTTTGTGTGACAGCATGTCCAGGAGCTCCCTGCTCATCCAGGCAGGTCTCCTAGCAGTCTCTCCTGCTTTCCTCTTTGAGGGTATACTTTCCTCCTGGGGACAGAGAAGGTGATCCTTGAACACTGCCCAGCTGCCCTGGGCTCCTCTTCCCTCTAGGGCTTTGTCCCATGATACTTTGATCAGCAGATCCCTGAAATGATCCTTCTATGATCTTCTTGACTGCCTGGTGGATGTGGGGCAGGCTGTGGATGTGGTCTACCTGGACTTCAGCAAGGCCTTTGACACCGTCCCCCACAGCAAACTCCTGGCCAAGCTGGCAGCCCCTGGCTTGGACAGCAGCACTCTGAGCTGGGTTAGGAACTGGCTGGAGGCTGAGCCCAGAGAGTGGTGGTGAATGGTGCCACAGCCAGCTGGCAGCCAGGCACCAGTGGTGTGCCCCAAGGATCAGTGCTGGGCCCCATCCTCTTCAATGTCTTCATTGATGATCTGGATGAGGGCATTGAGACAGTCATCAGCAAATTTGCAGATGACACCAAGTGGGGAGCAGATGTTGGTCAGTTAGAGGGCAGAAGGGCTCTGCACAGGGACCTTGACCGAACTGGACAGATGGGCAGAGTCCAATGGGATGGCATTCAACAAGTCCAAGTGCCAGGTGCTGCACTTTGGCCACAGCAACCCCAGGCAGAGGTACAGGCAGGGGTCAGAGTGGCTGAGAGCTGCCAAACAGAGAGGGACCTGGGGGTGCTCGTTGACAGCTGCCTGAACATGAGCCAGCAGTGTGCCCAGGCAGCCAAGAAGGCCAATGGCATCCTGGCCTGCATTAGGAATAGTGTGGCCAGCAGGAGCAGGGAAGTCATTGTGCCCCTGTACTCAGCACTGGTTAGGCCACACCTTGAGTCCTGTGTCCAGTTCTGGGCTCCTCAGTTTAGGAAGGACATTGAGACACTTGAAGGTGTCCAGAGAAGGGCAACAAGGCTGGGGAGAGGCCTTGAGCACAGCCCTGTGAGGAGAGGCTGAGGGAGCTGGGGTTGTTTAGCCTGGAGAAGAGGAGGCTCAGGGGAGACCTCATTGCTCTCTACAACTCCCCTGAAGGGTGGTTGTAGCCAGGAAGGGGTTGGCCTCTTCTCTCTAGCAACCAGCACCAGAACAAGAGGACACAGTCACAAGCTGCACCAGGGGAAGTTTAGGCTGGAGGTGAGGAGAAAGTTCTTCACTGAGAGAGTGATTGCCCTTTGGAATGTGCTGCCCAGGGAGGTGGTGGAGTCACCATCCCTGGAGGTGTTCAGGAGGGGACTGGATGTGGCACTTGGTGCCATGGTCTAGCCATGGGGTCTGTGGTGACAGGTTGGACTCGATGATCTTCGAGGTCTCTTCCAGCCTTGGCCATACTGTGACACTCTGTAAATCTGCATGCCTAAAATCCAGGGTTGTAAGCTTGGGACACAACCTCCTAGTTGCCCTGAGGATCTTAAATTCTTCTGCTTCGTGGTCACTACAGCCAAGGTTATCCCTGAGCCTCACATTGGTGACCAGCCCTTCTCTATTGGTGACAACAAGGTCCAGCATAGCCTTTTCTTGTTGGTTCTTCTACCATTTGGAGGAGGAAGTTGTCATCTCTGCATTCCAGGAAGATCTTGGAATGCTGTACCCAGCTGTGCTGTCCCTCCAGCAGATGTCAGGGTGGTTGAAATCACACATGAAGAGCAGGGCTTGTGACCTGGAAGCTGCTTCTATTTGCTTGTGGAGGGCCTCATCTGCTTGGTTCTGCTGCTCAGGTGGCCTGTAGGAGACCCCTATGGTAACATCACCTTCCCCTGTCTTACCCTTAATCTTCACCCATATGCTCTCAAGCAGCTCATCATCCTTGCCCAGGTACCTGATATAAAGAGCAACACCTCCTCCCCTGCTTCTAGGTGATCCTGCTCAAGCAGGGGGAGTTGGACTAGATGATCTCCAGAGATCTCTTCCAACCCCTACCATTCTGTGAGGTGAGAGTCAGTCTCTTCTCTTTAGTAGCAAATGATAGGACAAGGGGAAATGGCTTCAAGTTGCACTGCTGGAAGTTTAGGTTGGCTATTAGAAGAAACTTTTGCTGAAAGGGTTATCAAAACACTGGAATAAGTTCCCCAGGGAAGTGGTTGAATCCTCATCTCTGGAGGTGCTTAAAAGATGCAGAGATGTGGTGCAGATTGTGTCCAGTTCTGGGCCCCTCAGTTTAGGAAAGATGTTGAGGTGCTGGAAGGTGTCCAGAGAAGGGCAACAAAGCTGGGGAGGGGTCTGGAGCACAGCCCTGTGAGGAGAGGCTGAGGGAGCTGGGGTTGCTTAGCCTGGAGAAGAGGAGGCTAAGGGGAGACCTTCTTGCTGTCTCCAACTACCTGAAGGGAGGTTGTAGCCAGGTGGAGGTTGGACTCTCCTCCCAGGCAAGCAGCACCAGAACAGGAGGACACAGTCTCAAGCTGTGCCAGGGCAGGTTTAGGCTGGATGTTAGGAAGAAATTCTTCCCCAGAAAGAGAGATTAGCCATTGGACTGTGCTGCCCAGGGAGGTGGTGGAGTCACCACCACTGGAGGTGTTTAGGAAGAGCCTGGCTGAGGGCCTTGGTGCCATGGTTTAGTTGATTAGAAGGTGTTGGGTGATAGGTTGGACTCAGCGATCTTTGAGGTCTTTTCCAACTTGGTTATTTCTGTTCTGTTGTACATCAAACATCAGTGCAGCTGTAATGCAACACAGAAAATTCACTCTTTAAAAATCAAATGCTATATAGTGAAGATTGATTAGACTAAATAAGAAGGATAGAATGTTTCCCAGAGACAGGGAACCCCCATGGATAGCCACAGTACAGGGCTGCCACCTGTTCAAATAAAACACAGAAAGTAGTTGTCACTTCAGAGCTGAGGAGGGGAGGGACTGAAGGACTAAGGATTACAATTCAGTTCAGTTTCCAATTAAATTGGAAGATTGCAATTGAAGTTCAGTTTTGAGTTTTCTGAAAGACTCTTAGTTCCAAGTCAAGATGTGAACTCAGTTCTGACAAACGCTCATGGGTGCTGTTGGGCAAATATTGCAGTGTTGCTTCAAAGTATTGAAGGATGGGCTCTGGATTGCCTATTATGCAGAAATTAGATTGCTAATATATTTTGAAGAAACCACCTCAGTGCCTAGTGGTAGTAGGCTAAACCCAACATGAATATTACAAGTTCAGGTAGGTGGTTGAATCACCAGCCCCGGAGGTGTTCAAAAAACTTGCAGACGTGGCACTTCAGGGCATGCTTTAGTGGGCTTGGTGGTGTTGGGTTGATGGTTGGACTTGATGCTCTTAGAGTTGCTTTCCAGCTGAAACAACTCAATCATTCAAAGTCATGAGGAAAAGCATAAAAAGGCCAAAATGGGAATCTGTACTCTTGTTCTAATGTAAGTCTTTAACATTGCCTCATATGTAGATCCATCTTCAGAGGATATGGTAGGACTTAGGTGGTAAGGAGGGACTGTGGATGTCAATGGGTCCATGGCCCAGTGGAGGCCAGGGACAAGCGGAGTCCCTCAGGGATCAGTCCTGGAACCAGGCTTGTTCAACATCTTTGTGGGTGCCATGGACAGTGGCATTGAGTACACCCTCAGCAAGTTTGCTGATGACACCAAGCTGTGTGGTGCAGCAGACAGCTGGAGGGAAGGGATCCATCCAGAGGGACCTGGACAGGCTGGAGAGGTGGGCACAAGCCAACCTCATGAGCTTCAACAAGACCAAGGGCAGGGTCCTGCATCTGGGTCGAGGCAATCCCAGGCACAAATCCAGGCTGGGCAGGGACTGGCTGGGGAGCAGCCCTGAGGAGAGAGCCTTGGGGGTGCTGGGGGAGGAGAAGCTCAACAGGAGCTCTCAGGGTGCACTTGCAGCCCGGAAAGCCAATCAGAGCCTGGGCTGCATCAGGAGAAGTGTGGCCAGCAGGTCAAGGGAGGGGATTCTCCCCCTCTGCTCAGCTCTGCTGAGACCCCACCTGGAGTACTGCCTCCAGTTCTGGAGCCCCTATGACAAGAGGGATCTGGAGGTGCTGGAAGGTGTCCAGAGAAGGGCCACGAGGATGAGCAGAGGGCTGGAGCACCTCTCCTGTGAGGACAGACTGAAGGAGTTGGGGCTGTTCAGTCTGAAGAAGAGAAGGCTCCGAGGTGACCTCATTGTGGCCTTCCAGTATCTGAAGGGGGCTACAAGAAGGCTGGGGAAGGACTTCTCAGGCTCTCAGGTAGTGATAGGACTAGGGGGAATGGAATGAAGCTGGAGGTGGGGAGATTCAGGCTGGAGGTGAGGAGGAAGTTTTCCCCATGAGAGTGGTGAGCCCTGGAATGGGTTGTGCAGGGAGGTGGTTGAGGCCCCATCCTTGAGGTGTTTAAGCCCAGGCTGGATGAGGCTCTGGCCAGCCTGATCTAGTGTGGGGTGTCCCTGCCCATGGCAGGGGGGTTAGAACTAGATGATCCCTGTGGTCCCTTCCAACCCTGACTGATGACCCTAAAATTTCAGATGGATTCCATATGAAGAGCACCTTCATAGGCTGTGTGACAAATGGCATCCTAGAAGGTGAATGAGGAAAGATTTGTTCTTTGGTTTTTGAGCAAGGTCCTTGAAGGAGGAGACAGGATTTAGTAGGTGCTGCAGTTAGGACAGCTGAGCACAGATCTTCTCATACAGATGTAGTCTGACTGGAACTCATTGCTGCAACTGTGGGTGTTTAAAAAGAGGAAAAAATCAAACATGACTAGAGTTTACATTGTGCTGTGCCTCTGCTGTTGATTGCTGTTGGAAGCAGAGTGTTAGTGTGTGTTGTTCCAACATAGGATCATTTTGCTTGGAAAGACCTTTAAGATCATCCAGGCCAACCATCCTCCAACTCTACCAAGTCTGGTGCTAAACCATGTCCCTCAGCACCACATCTCTGAGTCTTTGAAACACCTCCTTGGGGATTCAACCACCTCCCTGGGTAGCATGTTCCAGTTTTGAGAGCCCTTCGAGTCAAGAAGTTTCTTCTGATATCCAACCTGAACCTTCCCTGGTGCAACTTGAGGCTGTTTTCTCTTGTCCTATCACTTGTTACTAGGGAGAAGAGGCTGACCCAAACCTGTCTCCAATCTCCTTTCAAGGAGTTGTAGTGTGAAAGAAGGTGTGGGTCAGATGAGGTAGAATGCAAGTTCTCCAAGGCCCTGCTGGAATTTTGGGCTCAGGACAGTTCCTAGAGAGCCACTGTATTGCCAGTACCCACTGTGGTGACATGTGGCTCACTGCCACCCCTCAGCCTCCTTTTCTCCAAGCTAAACAACCCTAGTTTCCCCAGATGCTCCGCATGAGATGTGTTCTGCAGTGCCTTCACCAACTTCACTGCCCTTCCAGTAATCATCTCTGACTGGCAGTAAGCTGCCACTCTCCCTAGGTTTTGTCACTGGCCAACTTGGTGAATTGGGAGGTTGTAGCCAGGCAGAGGTTGGTCTCTTCTCCCAGGCAGCCAGCACCAGAACAAGAAGACACAGTCTCAGGCTGCGCCAGGAGAGGTTTAGGCTGGAGGTTAGGAGGAAGTTCTATACAGAGAGAGTGCCCATTGGAATGGACTGCCTGGGGAGGTGGTGGAGTCACCATCATTGGAGGTGTTCAGGAGGAGACTTGATGGGGTGCTTGGTGCCATGGGTTAGTTGTTTAGGTGGGTTGGATTGGTTGATAGGTTGGACACGATGATCTTGAAGGTCTCTTCCAACCTGGTCTGGTCTATTCTATTCTATTCTATTCTATTCTATTCTATTCTATTCTATTCACAGAGAGAGTTGTTTGCTGTTGGAATGTGCTGCCTAGGGAGGTGGTGGAGTCACCATCCCTGGAGGTGTTCAAGAGGGGATTGGACATGGCACTTGGTGCCATGGTTTAGTCATGAGGTCTGAGGTGACAGATTGGACTTGATGATCCTTGAGGTCTCTTCCAACCTTATTGATTCTATGTTTCTATGTATGGAGCACACACCTGAGTGAAGGCATCTCTCCTCTAGATCAGCTCCCACCACGTCCACGCCCAAGCGTGCAACTGCAGAGAGAGATCCTGGCTTACATTTGTGACGAGATCAGGGGTGCTGAGGTCTCCAACAATTGTCTAGCTGTAACTGTGTCATTGTCAGCCCATGTTGCTTCAGAGTCTCTCTGATTTACTGCTGTTGTGCACAATGTCAAGTTTCTGTGCTACACAACAGTAAATCACACTCTAAGATGTTAACCTCGGTGGCACCAGCTCTTACCTGGGCATAGGTTAACCTTCTTCCCCCACAAGTCATAAAGTGATTGTTGCGGTGGGGCACTCATTTGTGATTCCACCAACTCCCGTGTGTTGCACTTTGTGGTCACAGGGGTTTGCATCCAGGTCTCTCAGTGATTTTACTACTGATTGCAGACATTTCTGCTCTCCTGCTGGAGTTTTGGGCTCAGGACAGTTCCTGGAGAGCCACTGTATTGCCAATACCCACTGTGGTGACAAGTGGCTCACTGCCCTCCTTGGGGATGCAAGTTTTTTGTCAAGTGTCTACTCTTAAGTCAATTAAGGGCACTGGGCCTGGTGATGTTGGGTCAACAGATAATGATAGAATCATAGAATCAACAAGGTGATCATCAAGTCCAACCTGTCACCCAAGACCTCATGACTAACTAAACCATGCTTCAAGTGCCACATCCAGTCCCTTTTTGAACATCTCCAGGGACATTGACTCCACCACCTCCCTGGGCAGCACATTCCAGTGGCCAATTCCTCTTTTAGAATAGAATAAACCAGGTTGGAAGAGACCTTCAAGGTCATTGTGTCCAACCTATTACCCAACAGCACCTAATCAACTAAACCCAGCCCATTCCCATGGGCAATCACTCTCTCTGTGTAGAAATTCTTCCTAACCTACAGCCTAAACCTCCCCTGGTGCAGCTTGAGACTGTGTCCTCTTGTTCTGGTGCTGGCTGCCTGGGAGAAGAGACCAACCTCCACCTGTCCACAGCCTTCCTTCAGGTAGTTGTAGACAGCAAGAAGGTCTGCCCTGAGCCTCCTCTTCTCCAGGCTAAACAATCCCAGCTCCCCCAGCCTCTCCTCACAGGGCTGTGCTCCAGACCCCTCCTCAACCTTGTTGCCCTTCTCTGGACACCTTCAAGTGTCTCAATGTCCTTTTAAATTGAGGAGCCCAGAACTGGACACAGGACTCAAGGTGTGGCCTAACCAGTGCTGAGTGCAGGGGCAGAATGCCCTCCCTGCTCCTGCTGGCCACACTGTTCCTGATGCAGGTCAGGAAGCCATTGGCCTTCTTGGCCACCTGGGCAAGCACAGACCCTGGTGATGAATAGAGTTTAGAATGTAAAACTGAAGACTGGTTTTTAGCCCCTTAATCTCCATCTCTGGTGGCATTCCAAACCCTGGGCATTTTCCTGTGTTATTTATTACAGGTGAAGATGCTTTAGCAGGGAGGTTGGCCCAGATGATCTTCAGGGGTCCCTTCCAACTCCTACCGCTCTGTGTGATTCTGTGATAATGACCTTTCACCGTTTAATGTGTTGTGCTGAGCTCTAGGCACTGACTAGCTCGGGACAATGAACTGATTGTTAGTTTCTCTCCTAACCTGACATGTGATTTGTTGTTGCAGACAGTCATAGATGCCCACATCTTCCCAGCTCTCATCAATATTTTGCAAACAGCTGAGTTTCGAACAAGGAAGGAAGCTGCTTGGGCAATCACGAACGCAACGTCCGGAGGCTCGGCTGAACAGATCAAGTACGAAGTAGCTTAAACCCTTTCCATGCAACTGAGTGATGAATTAGTGCTTGTGTTTGTGGATCTGAGTGTCTTAATCCCTGTGTACAGTGTGTTCAGGCCTAATCAAGTCGTCTTTGTTGATAAGAAGAGTGAAATGTGAAAATTGGAACTGGTAAGATCTAAGCTCTTCTTTGAGAGATCAGGCCGGTGGCTGTGGGAGTGAGAAAGTTCAATTCACCACCACAACAAACCACAGCTAACTCAGTTGAAGAAGCAAGTGGAAAAGGGCTGTGTTTTTACAAGCAGAGTGAAAGGCAGTGAATATAGACACAATATACAGTATTTACAAGATATACAAAAATAGACAGGAAAGAATGTAACACAGAAACTCCCTCCCCTTTTCCCCCCCTTCCTCCCCTTTCCCCCCCTCCTCCCCTTTTCCCCCCCCCTCCTCCCCTTTTTCCCCCCCCTTCCTCCCCTTTTTTACCACCACCCTCCCCCACCTCCTCCTTCCACCCCCCCCTTCCCACCTACCCCCCTTTCCCCCCCCTTCCTCCCTTTTTCCCCCCCCCCCCTCCCCATCACCCCTACCCCCTTTTTCCCCCCCCCCATTCCTCCCCTTTTCCCCCCCCCCCCTCCCACCCCTTTCCCCCCTTCCTCCCCTTTTTCCCCCCCCCCCCCTTCCCCCTTTTTCCCCCCCCTTCCTCCCCTTTTCCCCCCCCCTCCCTTCCTCCCCTTTTCCCCCCCCCCCTTCCTCCCTTTTTCCCCCCCCTCCCCCTTCCCCCCTTTTCCCCCCCCTTCCTCCCCTTTTCCCCCCCCTTCTCCTTTTCCCCCCCTTCCTCCCTTTCCCCCCCCCTTCCTCCCCTTTCCCCCAAAGGATTAAAGAGAGAAAATATATATTAAGGGAAATTTTGTTAGCTCAGAGTAGTTGTTAAGGGAGGAAAGAAAAAGTTAGTGTCTTATCTCATTAGTCCAAGGGCAGCACTGGCCAAGAGCAGAACAGACAGAAAGCAGCTGCACAGACTGACTGAACAGACTGAACTCCAGCTAAGTTCTTAAAGTTACATTTCTACTGATCTCCCAATGAAAGCCGTGTAGAATTATCTTTGTTTCCCTTTCTACACCAAAACATTCAGCTAGAGTATTCTGTAGCTGTCTTAAAGGCACAGCCTGAAACTGTCACAGTGGCAAACGAGTAAGCTCACAGCTGTAGGATGGGGCTTTCTGTCTGAAAGAAGTAACTGTGCTGTTTGTGTTCTGACCCTGTAAGATAAGTGGAAAGGAATGTATGCTTGTCACTAGAAGGTTTGTTATCTTTAACCATATATTATGCCAGTTCTGTTAGAATGTTCTGATTAGCTCATTGTGTCTTGTATGGGTCACATCAGCCTGTTAGACACGCTGCAGAACTGCTTTTGCTATATAGTGAGTTTTAACTTGCTTGCCTCTGTGTATGCAAAGAATTGTAGAAAGGTCAATCAAAAGTGTTGCTCTATTAATAGACAGAAAGGGGGAGGTGTGGGAAGAGGTGGGTTTTGGATAGCTTTAGAAGGCTATAGGGAAGATTTGCCTTTGCTCGAATTAGAGAGGGCTATGTTTTGTCTTTGAGGGTAACATAAACACCTTGGAACTGAAGGAGAAAAACGAGGCAGAATTTGGCTGGATGTGTTAGAATAGTGTTTTGTTATTTTGACCTATTGTATGCCTGAATTACACACATGCCAGTAGAAAATGACCAGCTGAGATGTGACACATGTGCCTTCTGACAGACAGATAACTTGGCTGTGTAACGTAAAAAAGGTCTTCACCTGCTTACATCTGGTCCTGAAAGCATTGCACAAGGCAAATCCAACATCTGTACTACAGCACCAAGCAGACAACCTAGAAACTGGAAAGCATTTCTCTGTGCTTCCAGCCTTGTATCCAGAGAGACCCTGATTTTGTGTAGAGCTGCGAACGAACCATTCCTTCCTCTCGGGAGAAGTCACAGAAATACTGCAACTGCAGTACTTACTGAATTGAACTGTTGCTCTCCTCTGAAAAAAAACCTAAATGCAGCTTTTCAACCAATTTCTCAGTGGTTGCTGCGAAGTGTCACACAGCACGTTGCAGTTTGGAGAGTCACCGCTCAGCCCTTCAGACAAGGGCGTGTGTCTGCGCGTTGTTTTTCCTGTTTAACTTACACACATTATGCTTAACAACCTCTTTTGGGTAACATAGTAAGATTATCAGATTGGTGAATTAATCTAGGTTTTTATTAATAGAGGCCAGGCACTAGTGGTGTCCCCCAGGGATCAGTGCTGGGCCCCATGCTCTTCAACAGCTTTACTGATGATCTGGATGAGGGCATTGAGTCCATCATCAGTAAATTTGCAGAGGACACCAAGCTGGGGGCAGGAGTTGATCTGCTGGAGGGCAGAGAGGCTTTGCAGAGGGACCTTGACAGGCTGGACAGATGGGCAGAGTCCAAGGGCAGGAGATTGAACACATCCAAGTGCCAGGTTCTGCACACTGGCCACAGCAACCCCAGGCAGTGCTACAGGCTGGGGTCAGAGTGGCTGAGAGCAGCCAGGCAGAGAGGGACCTGGGGGTACCGGTTGATGGGAGGCTGAACATGAGCCTGCAGTGTGCCCAGGCAGCCAAGAAGGCCAATGGCATCCTGGCCTGCATCAGGAACAGTGTGGCCAGCAGGAGCAGGGAGGTCATTCAGCCCCTGTACTCTGCACTGGTTAGGCCACACCTTGAGTCCTGTATCCAGTTCTGGGCCCCTCAGTTTAGGAAGGAGGTTGACTTGCTGGAAGGTGTCCAGAGAAGGGCAACAAAGTTGGTGAGGGGTTTAGAAGACAAGCCCTATGAGGAGAGGCTGAGGGAGCTGGGGTTGCTTAGCCTGGAGAGGAGGAGACTCAGGGGTGACCTTCTTGCTCTCTACAACTCCCTGAAGGGAGGTTGTAGCCAGGCAGAGGTTGGTCTCTTCTCCCAGGCAGCCAGTACCAGAACAAGAGGACACAGTCTCAGGCTGCGCCAGGGGAGGTTTAGGCTGGATGTTAGGAAGAAGTTCTATACCGAGAGAGTGATTGCCCATTGGAATGGGCTGCCAAGGGAGGTGGTGGAGTCACCTTCATTGGAGGTGTTCAAGAAGAGGCTTGCTGGGGTGCTTGGTGCCACGGTTTAGTTGTTTAGGTGGGTTGTATTGTATTGTATTGAGGTGGGTTGGATTGGTTGATGGGTTGGACGCGATGATCTTGAAGGTCTCTTCCATCCTGCTGTACTGTATTGTATTGTATTGTTTTTTGCAATAAGAATGTGTGTTACAAAGTTATGTTATTGTCTCAAGAGAAGCAGAGAAGGTATTTTAACACTGTTTGCTTTGCTTCAGCAGGAATTACTGGATACACATGTAGAATATGTATAAATTATAAGTGTATATTAGTACATTATAATTGTTTATATATAGTAATTAGCATTATAAGTGTCTATATTCTAATAGAAGTGTATAATTCCTTCAGTTTCTCCAGTCAAGTTGATGTTTTCTGTGGTGGGTTTTGTTCTTGGCCATTCATGCCAAGCGCTTAAGCGTCTGCTTCCATTATGATTCTTGCAGGCAGTTCACTGGGTTCCCTGTGGTGTTTTTCAGGTATTTAGTAGAACTGGGATGCATCAAACCACTCTGCGACCTCCTTACAGTAATGGACTCAAAGATTGTGCAAGTAGCACTGAATGGGCTGGAGAACATCCTGAGGCTTGGCGAGCAGGAGTCCAAACGCAGCGGCTCCGGCATTAATCCTTACTGCGCCCTTATTGAAGAGGCCTACGGTATGAGCAAAACACCTGTGGCAGCCAGGAGTTACAGCAGTGATTGCAAACCCTTTAGAGTCTCAGTAGACCCAATTTTGCTAACTTATTCATCACTATTATCTGAAAACCAGCTGTTCTTTGACAAGTCTCCATTTACCATTATGCTCCCATTGTTTACACTATCTGCATGTAGATTTGACACAGTGTTTGGAGATAGTCTTAATTTCCTTTGACACTGAGAGATCCTTCTGGGTGTCATGATGACTTAGTCTCTTCCCTCCACAGCAGATGAAAGTTCAGGTGCGCTGCTGTCTCACTCAGATTTCAAACCTTTCCCTTTCTGCTGCCTTGTAGAATTATGGCACTAGTAGCAATCTTGGTTGCATTTGCTGTGCTGAGGTTCTTGCATGTACTGGCACACATCAGCATCTCCCGTATGGGAATTCAGCTACCTCTCTGGGGAGCCTGTTCCAGTCTCTGAGAGCCTTTCAGTCAAGAAGTTTCTTCTAGTAACCAACCTAAACCTCCCCTGGCATAACTTTAGGCCATTTCCTCTCATCCTCTGCCCTGTTACTGTGCAGAAGAGACCAGCACCCACCTCGCTCCAGCCTCCTTCCAGGGAGTTATAGGGAGCCAAAAGGTCTCCCACCAGCCGCTTTTCTCCAGATTAAACAACCCAAGTTTGCTCAGCCACTCTTTATTAGACCTGTTCTCCAGAACCTTTGCCAGTTTTATTGCCTTTCTCTGGACATGTTCCAGCACCTCAATGTTTTTCTTGTAGTGAGGGCCCCAAAACTGAACCACTACTCAGGGTGGCCTCACCAGTACTGAGCCCAGGAGGACAGGACTCTGTTTGCTTTCTTGGCCACCTGGGCACATGCTGGCTCATCTTCAGCCATCTGTTGATCAACACCCTTGGGGCTTTCTTTGCTGGGCAGTCTCCAGGCACTCCTCCCCAAGCCTGAAGCCTTCATGGGGGTTGTGACCCACATGCAGGACCTAGAACTTAGCATTGTTAAATCTTGTACAACTGACCTCAGCCTATTGATCCAGCTTGTCCAGGTCCCTCTGTAGAACCTTCCTACCCCCCCAGACAGGAGTCTGGGGGTGGTAAGCTGGAGTCAGGGGTGAAATCAGCAGCCCAGCTGAAGTGCATGTACCCTAATGCATGAAGTATGGGCAACAGACAAGAGGAGCTGGAAGCCTTGATAAAGCAGGGGAGTTATGATGTAGTTGTCATCACAGAGACGTGGTGGGATGACTCATATGACTGGAGCCCTGCAATTGATGGCTACAGGCTCTTCAGGAGAGACAGGCCAGGGAGAAGGGGTGGAGGGGTGGCCCTGTACATCAGGGAGGGTCTAGATACCATGGAACTAGAAATCAGGGAGGATCATGTTGAGTGCCTGTGGGTGAGAATTAGAGGGAAGACCAACATGGCAGACATCCTGGTTTTGGAGTGTATTATAAACCACCCAACCAGGATGAAGAGGTTGATGACTCATTCTATAGGCAGCTAGAGGCTGTCTCAGGATCACCAGACCTTGTTCTCATGGGCGACTTTACCCTGCCTGATATCTGCTGGGAACTCAACACAGCAGGGAGGAGGCAGTCTAGGAGGCTCTTAGAGTGCATGGAGGACAGCCTCTTATCCCAGGTGCTGTGTGAGCCTACCAGGGGTAAGGCTCTGCTTGTCCTTCTTTTTACAAGCAGAGAAGGGCTGGTGGGAGATGTGGTGGTTGGAGGCTGTGTGGGCTCCAGTGACCATGAGATAATTGACTGCTCAGTATGCAGTCAAGCCAAGAGGGGCAGCAACAAAACCTCCACTCTGGACTTCTGGAGGGCAGACTTCAGGTTACTCAAGGAACTAACTCAGAAGATACCATGGAAAACAGCCCTTAAAAACAAGCAGGCTGCACCTGCTTCAAGAAAGTCATCTTGAAGGCTCAGAACAGATTTACTAGATTGGCTAAGACTTGCATTTCATTTTAGCACCATTCCCAGGTATCAAAGATAGATTTGCTTGCCCACATTATTTTGTTGTTTTTTTATGACAGGCTTGAGTTTGCCCATCTGCTTAATGTCTGCCAAAACACCCACCTGGTGGCATGAGTTTGTATATACACATGATACAGGTTAGGTAATGGAGTTGACATCCTTGGGAGTTTTGAAGAGCTGTCTATGCACAGCTGCTGTAATTTGGTGTTGGTTGTAGTGCTGGGCTGGGCTGTGGGTTGGACTAGAAGATTACAACAACCCCATGCAGCGCTACAGGCTGGGGGCAGAGTGGCTGGAGAGCAGCCAGGCAGAAAGGGACCTGGGGTACTGGTTGATAGTAGGCTGAACATGAGCCTGCAGTGTGCCCAGCTGGCCAAGAAGACCAATGGCATCCTGGCCTGCATCAGGAATAGTGTGGCCAGCAAGAGCAGGGAGGTCATTCTGCCCCTGTACTCTGCACTGGTTAGGCCACACCTTGAGTCCTGTGTCCAGTTCTGGGGCCCTCAGTTTAGGAAAGATGTTGAGTTGCTGGAAGGTGTCCAGAGAAGGGCAACAAAGCTGGGGAGGGGTCTGGAGCACAGCCCTGTGAGGAGAGGCTGAGGGAGCTGGGGTTGCTTAGCCTGGAGAAGAGGAGGCTCAGGGGAGACCTTACTGCTCTCTAGAGCTATCTGAAGGGAGGTTGTAGCCAGGTGGGGGTTGGTCTCTTCTCCCAGGCAACCAGCACCAGAACAAGAGGACACAGTCTCAAGCTGTGACATGGGAGGTTTAGGCTGGATGTTAGGAAGAAATTCTTCCCAGCAAGAGAGATTGGCCATTGAAATGTGCTGCCCAGGGTGGTGGTGGATTCACCATCACTGGAGGTGTTTGGGAAGAGCCTGGATGAGGCACTTGGTGCCATGGTTTAGTTGATCAGATGGTGTTGGGTGATAGGTTGAACTTGATGATCTCAAAGATCTTTTCCAACCTGGTTAATTCTATTCTATTCTATTCTATTCTATTCTATTCTATTCTATTCTATTCTATTCTATTCTATTCTATTCATTACCAAGGGCCTCTTCCAGCTTGCAATTACGTGCTTTTGTAGTCATGGGCCTTGTAAATGAAGCACTGTGAAGGCAGTTTAAAGAGAAGTCCTTAAAGTGTCTTTGGAAAGAGTCTTCAAGGGCACAATATTTGTACATTTGAGGTTGCTGCTTTGAGTTTTTGGGTGAAGTGGTTGAGGCAAGCAAAGTCTCTTCCAACCTTAGCAATACTGTGATACTGTGTGATATTGGAACACATCTTGCAGTTACAGGGAAGTCTGTAGTTCAGCCTGATTTTTGTAGGCTGTGGAGAGCATGTGTTGGGTAAGGATCTCCATGAGAGAGGTCTCCTTCTGGAGGTGGGAGATAGAACAGACTGATGATCATCTGCTTTTACCAAGTTGTCATTTCTGTGTATTTCTTTTCTGTGCAGGCCTGGACAAGATTGAATTCCTGCAGAGCCACGAAAATCAAGAGATTTATCAGAAGGCCTTTGATCTGATTGAGCACTACTTTGGAACAGAAGATGAAGACAGCAGCATTGCCCCACAGGTGGATCTCAGCCAGCAGCAGTACATCTTCCAGCAGTGCGAGGCTCCCATGGAAGGCTTCCAGCTCTGAAGTGCCCCTTTGCTGTGTGCTCCTCTACCTAGCCAATCCTGTTGTCGAGCCACAAGCCACCTGTGGAGTGATTCTCAATGTTTTCCATAACCCTGTTTGCGCTCATTTGCTTGCCTTGTGCACATGCTCTTACATACGTCTGGAAAACTTTTGGCTCTCCGTGGCAGGATGCCCCTCCTTGGCAAAAGGGTCACCAGAATCACCCTTCTCCTCTAGCTTCTGAACCTCTCCACTGATACCTTTGTGGAGTCGAGACACCTTTCTATACTTTGAGATATTCCCTGCTCCTATTAGAGGAAAATGATCCCTCCTCCGCTCTCCCCCACACTCCAGGCATCCAAGATGAGGCTGCCTTTCTCTTGCCCTGGCTGCAGGGTGTCCCTGCAGTCCAGGGAGACATTCAGACTTTGCGAGAACGTAGCTGAATTCAGTCCCCATTTTCTTCCCTGGATGCCTCTTCAGATGGCTGTGTGAGATGAGTTAAATCTTCACATGCAACATATCCACTTTGCTGTATGTGCCAGCTGGAGTTATCGGCATACAGGACATGTTACAAACAATGGAATAAGTTCTCTGTCCCCTGCAACAACAAGCTGCAAAGGACACATTTTCTGGTTCTTAAGAATACTGAACACATCTGGCCCCATCCCTCCTCAACACCAAGCTCCCAAGCGGGATTGCAGACCACTGTGGAGATTTGTGTAACCTTCCCAGGCTCTCCTGTCCATCCATCAATACACACAAAAAATCCTGGGAGTCGGTTGCTCTTTCTGCGTCCCCAGAAGGGACTTTCCAAACCAGCTTCTAGAATGGAGAAACTATCCCTGCTTCTGCTTGCCAGCAGAGTGTGATCCAGCTGGACCTTCCTTGAAAATCAAGGCCTTTCTGGCTTCATTCTCCAAAGTCTGGTCCCTTGGTATTATGGCTGAAAACTTCCTCTCTGCCTCTTTACATTTTTACACCGTGTGACTTGAACGGATTTGTCTTCTGGAAAAATTCCCTTCTGAATACACAAATCATCATTTGTAAAAGTTAGCACAAGGAGCATTAGGTCTCCTTCTTTGTTTTCACAAGACAAAAGCTTCCACTCCAGCTCACCTGATAAAATGGTCAAGCTGGTCAAGCTCCTTATTTAACAGCTACAGTGACACTACGCTCAAAGGATAGGAATCTTCACACCCGGCCCTTCCATTTCATTCTTCCCTTTTTGCTGTTATTGGGACTTCAGGTGAATTAGCATGGAAAGCATGGTTCCTACAGGTGACAACTGTAAGGCCTTGCTGACTGCATGGCAGCTGTCAACCGCAGCTGTAGACTGCTCTTCTGCTAGCAGCATGTTCTTGGCTCCGCAACCTGCTTGGATCCCGGGTGTCCGATGCAGAGGCCAGCCGCTCCTCGACGGGTTCCGCTGAGATCGACACCAAACGCTTCCCCCGGGCCTGGAGAAGCCAGGTGGTGGGAAGTGGCAGTTCCTGTGAACACGTTGGGTTCTCCAGGCTGCCCACTGCCCCCACACCGGGCTGCTTGCTTTCCAGCCACTTTGGCAGTTCGGAACGGGCCTGTGTCCCGTGTCAGCATTTCAGAGTCGCCGCTGACGGCTGCAGCGTCGCGCGCCTGGGGGAAGCGTCAGCGGCGCTTGGGATCCTCTTTGCAGCTCCTCTCAGAGACAAGCCACTGCAAAAGCAAACCCGGCCCTTGGGGTACAAAAAAAAATCATACAAATACAGGAATCACTTGTCAGACTGCTGGAAGAAGCTAGGCAAAGGCCTGACCATCAGCTCTGTGCGACCGCTACTGAAATAGTCTTCAGTGCTGTCCCTGCTTCAGGATGGAGACTCTGACCTGCGTGGCCACTGCAAAAGCCACCTGCTGCTTCCCTAGCTAAGCCAACTGGCCTCCACCTTCCCTCTCCCAGTTACTATTTTTTTTTTTCTCTCTCTAGTGCTGCTTTGTGCTGAAGGAACATTTAGTTTACTGCACTTGATCTGTAAATGGACTTTGATTCTTTGTAATTTTAGGGGGTTAAAAATTTGATGGTTAATTTAAAAAAAAAAAAAAATTAAATAAAAAAGAAAAAAAAAAAAAGAAAGGCCAAAAAAAAAAAACACAAAAAAACAAACCCAAAACAAACAACAAACCACCCCCCACCCCTCAATGTTGCCTTTACATCACATAGAAATAACTGTGTTTCTCTTTTTCTTGAAGGGTGATAGAAGCACTGACGAGTAGCAAAAACCTTAGTTGAGCTTTTGGAATATTTGGGGTTGGTTTTTTTTCTCTCTTTTTTTTTGTGCTTTTTGTTTTGGTTTTTTGGGTTTTTTTGGGGGGGGGTTGTTTGGGGGTTTTTTTTTGGTTTTTAAAATGTGTAAATTTGCAACACCATGGCATTTCTAGAAGATCTAAAAGATCTAGAAGATTTACGAATCACTTACCTCTTATTGGATGGTGTGAAAAAAAAACCAACCAACCAACCAACACAAACAACCCAACCTGTTTTGTAATCAAATCTGGGCAAGAGAGTGTGTGTGTGTGTGTGTGCAGATACTCTGTATATTCATATATGTATATTCTGTGTATATATACACACACCAGGGTGTATGTATACATCTATATACACACACACCTATATATATACACACATCAGTACCTGTGTGTGTATGTATATACATATCTATATATCTATATATCTATATATATAAGTGTTTTCTCTTCCAGGCTAGTGAAAACAATGTGGTGCATTGGCGTTTCCTTCCCCTCCACCCCACCCCCCCCTTAAGAAAAAAAACAATGACAGTTGCCTCAAAACGAGTGAATTAAAACCCAAGTCCATTTCAGCTGACTGGTGTGCCTTCCTGTGTGAGGAGCCTGGCCAGTGTTTGTTACTTTTGCTGTGGAAATGTGAATTCGGAGCAGATAAGTATAGGTCTTTACACTCGGTATCTTTGTTTGAAGTGGCAGGTTGGCACAGGGTGGTCTTGTTGTCGTATATCCTTAGGCTGTGTAAAGCATTTGACTGATACTGCGTAATACTTTGACTGAAAACTAAAACAATACAAAAAAAAAAAAAGATAAAAAAAAAAAGAGAACTCACCATGGCACACATTAAATGGATGAAACCGTGGCTAACTCGTAGGTCTCAGTTGAATTTTAAATGGTGCTTAGTTGAAGTGTATTTCCATCAGCATCTTCCAACCACCGGTTCTTGGCCTTGCTCTTTCCTTTAAGCCTTACTAACAGGTTGAAAAGAAACTTAAGTCTAACCATGGCTGCGTGTTGGATGT
The DNA here is from genome assembly GCA_015227895.2 of Colaptes auratus. Classification (NCBI taxonomy): domain Eukaryota; kingdom Metazoa; phylum Chordata; class Aves; order Piciformes; family Picidae; genus Colaptes; species Colaptes auratus. The sequence continues at coordinate 14,295,890 of CM037635.1, read as the reverse complement.
GCAAGCGTGGGAGGGAGACTCGTGACTGGCGGAAGGAGGAGCTCGCCGACACAGGCTGGTCAGAGGGAACCTGGTAAGACGAGGGCGAGGGAACTGTTTGCATTCTAACGGCCAAACGTGTGGTGTAGCGTTGCCCATCTAATAAATAACGTTCAGGCCACGGGTGAAGGACTCTGTTTTGTGCTGCTGGAGGACCGTGAGGATCGGTACATGGGGAGACCTTCCTGCTCTCTTGTGGTGGGTTGAAGTTTCCCCCAGCGTTAACTTTCAGCCAGACCAACTCAGTTGGAAGCAAATGAAGCTGTATTGACAAGCACAGACTACTCTCTACAAGGGAATGCAATGAATGTGTACAAAATATACAGGAGTTACAATATTATACAGGTATTTACAGTTAGCAAACAACACAGAAACTCCCCTGGTCAAAAAGACCAGGGAAGCTGCTCCACTGCCCCTACAGACCTCCCAAACCCCCCAGTACCAAGAGAGAGAGGGAAGCTGAGAGAAAGCAGTGTCAGTCCTATCTCAAGGCCAGCCAGAAGCAGCACGTTATCTCCTGGGCGAAGCAAAGCAGCCAAGATCAGAGGAGAAGAGAGAAGGAATGGCATGGAAGTGAAATGTGAAGAATTGTTCTGGTACAGCTTCTCTTATCCCAGACATTTATCCAATGAATTGGTTTAGAATAATCTCTTGTTTTCCTCTTCACACCCAGTAGTGATTTATTTATGCTTTTCTGCTTGAAATCTGCAGCTAAATTTTAAAGGCATAGCCAAAAACTGCCACACTCTGCAGCCACCTGAATGAAAGGAGGTGGGAACACAGTGGGGTCAGCCTCTTCACCCTAAAACCAAGTGAAAGGACAAGAGGAAATGGCATCAAGTTGCTCCAGGAGAGGTTTAGGTTGGATATTATAAGAAACTTCTTCACTGAAAGGGTTCTTGAATACAGCAACAGGCTCCCCAGGGAGGTGATTGAAGCCAAACCCCTGGAGGTATTTTGAAGAGGCAGAGGTGTGGTGCCTGTGGGACATGGTTTAGCGTTGGGCTTGGTAGAGTTAGGTAATGGTTGGACTCAATGATTTTTGAAGGTCTTTTTCAACCAAAATGATTCTGTGATTCTGTGTTTCTCTCCTTCAGGCACTAATAAAAGGCTGCAGGTGCAGGCTAAAGCTGTGAGCAACTCAGGTGATCCCACATGTATGAAGTTCTCCAGTCAGCTCAGCTGGCTGCTTGGGCCAGGAGCATGTGCTGTTCTTGTGTAACCCCTGCCTGTGTTTAAAAGTGCTTTTTCAGCAGCCATCACACCAGGAGTGAGGTGGTTCCTTTCGTGGCTCCTCTTGACAAAGATCTCTCTTATTTTTCTAGTACCAGCTGCTTGCAAAGAAAATAGGGCAGTGGTTGGGAGCAAGCTGGAGGCAGCACAAAGCTCAGGCTTTTATTGGTGACCCTGGAGCCTACGTGGAAGCTGAAAAAAAACACAGAAGTGTGTAGCGATGCACAGTTTTGATGGTAGATGCTGACATGGAGATACCAAAGTGACAGAGGGAAAAGATGTGAGACTTCTCCACAGAGCTTTTGTCAAACCACAGGACCAGAGCTCAGTTATTGAGTAAAGGACATAAAGCTTCTAGAAATGTAAGTAAGCTGAAGAGCTGCTCTGAGGTGTTGCTTCCTAGGTGGTATTCTATGTATTTTTATTTTAAACAGCTGCAATAATCCAAAGCTGTTTGGGGCACATAAATGCTGCAAATTACTGACGGCGACGATCGGGTTGAGTCCTTATGGGTAAGAATCAAGAGCAAGGCCAGCAAGGGCGATGCTGTGGTGGGAATCTGTTACAGACCACCCAACCAGGATGAAGAGGTAGATGAAATCTTTTACAAGCAGTTGAGAGAGGTTTCACAATTGCTACTCCTTGCTCTTGTGGGAGACTTCAACTTCCTGATGTCTGCTGGAGATACAATGCAGCAGGGAGAGAACAGTTCTGGAGGTTCCTGGAGTGGGTGGAGGATAACTTCCTGACACAACTGGTGAGGGAGCCAACCAGGGAAGGTGCCCTCCTGGACCTGCTTCTTGTGAACAGGGAAGAACTTGTAGGGGAAGTAAAGGTTGGAGACCATCTAGGGCTCAGCAATCATGAGATGATTGAGTTCTCAATCCTTGGGGAAAGACAGAGAGGGGTTAGTAAAACTGACACCTTGGGCTTCCAGAGGGCAAGCTGTGGCCTGTTCGGGAGACTGATTGACAGAGTCCCTTGGGAGGCCACCCTGAAGGATCTAGGAGTGCAGGAGGGGCGGACATACTTCAAGAGGGAGGTGTTAAAGGCACAGGAGCAGCTGTCCCTGTGTGCTGAGTCGGTGGGGAAGGCTTCCAGCCTGGCTGAATAGAGACCTTTGGCAGGACCTCAAGAACAAACAGAGTCTGTGGCCTCTGGAAGAGGGGAGAGGTCTCTCATCAGGACTATAAAGATGTAGTGAAGCTATGCAGGGAGAAAATTAGGAGAGCGAAAGCTCTCTAGGGCTCAACCTAGCTACAGCTATTAAGGATAATTAAAAATGCTTCTATAAATTCATTAACAGCAAAAGGAGGACTGGGGGAAAATCTCCATCCTCTATTGGATGCAGAGGGAAACAGTGACTGAGGATGAGGAGAAGGCTGAGCTGCTCAGTGCCCACTGTGCCTCAGTGTTTAGCAGTGGATCCTTCAGTTCCTTGGACACCCAGCCCCATGAACCAGGAGTCAGGGAGGGGAATCAGAATGAGGCCATCACAATAAATGAGGCAGTGGTCAGAGACTGCTACAGCACTTAGACACACACAGGTCTGTGGGGCCGGAGGGGCTACAGCCAAGGGTGCTGAGGGAGTTCCAGATGTGCTCTCCAAGGCACTTTCCCTTAGTGACCTGAAGTCCTGGCTAGCTGGGGAGGTCCCAATGGGCTGGAGGGCAGCAAATGTAACTCCCATCTGCAAGAAGGGAAGAAAGGAGGATCCAGGAGACTACAGACCTGTCAGTCTGAGCTTGGTGCCAGGGAAGGTCATGGAGCAGCTCATCTCAAGCACCATTTCACAACACACAGAGGCCAAGCAGGGGCTGAGGCCCAGGCAGCATGGGTTTATGAAGGGCAGGTCCTGCCTGACCAACCTGATCTCCTTCTATGACAGGCTGACTGACTGTTGGGTGAGGGAAAGGCTGTGGATGTTGCCTGCCTAGCCTTTCAGAAAGCCTTTGACACTGTTCCCCACAGAATTCCCTTGGACAAACTGTCTGCTGGTGGCTTGGATGAGCTCACACTGCTGGACAAAGCACTGGCTGGGTGAAAGGGCCCAAAGAGAGTTAAACCCAGCTGCTGGCCGGTCACAAGTGGTGTTCCTCAGGGCTCAGTGTTGGGACCACTGCTGTTGAACATCTTTATTGATGAAGACATAGAGTGTGTCATCAGGAAGGTCACAGATGACACCAGGGTGGGTGGGAGTGTTGATCTGCACCAGGGCAGGGAGGCTCTGCAGAGGGACTTGGATAGATTGGATCGATGGCCAACGTTAGTGGGATGAGCTTCAACCAGGCCAAGTGCCAGGTCCTGCACTTGGGTCACAACAACCCCAAGCAACACTCCAGGCTTGGGGCAGTGTGGCTGGAAAGCTGTCTGGCAGAAAGGGACCTGAGGGTTCTAATCAACAAGCAGCTGAATATGAGCCAGCAGTGTGCCCAGGTGGCCAAGAGAGCCAATGGCATCCTGGCTGGTATCAGCAATGCTGTGTCCAGCAGGAGCAGGGAGGGGATTGTCCCCTAGTACTCAGCTCTGCTGAGGCCACACCTCGAGTGTTGTGTTCAGTTTTGGGCCCCTCAATACAGGAGAGATGTGGAGGTGCTGGAGCCAGTGCAGAGGAGGGCAAGGAAGCTGGGAAGGGCCTGGAGAAGAAATCCTATGGAGAGAGACTGAAGGAGCTGAGGCTGCTTAGGTTGGGAAAGAGGAGGCTGAGAGGAGACCTCATTGCTCTCCACAACTACCTGAAAGGATGTGGAGAGGCTGGTGCTGGTCTCTTCTCACAGGTAATCAGTGATAGATAAAGAGGCCTCAGGCTGTGACTGGGTAGCTTTAGACTGGGCATTAGGAACCTTTTTTCCCCAGCAAGAGTGGTCAGGCATTGGAATGTGCTGCCCAGGGAGGTGGTTGAGTCACCGACCCTGGATGTGCTTAAAGGTGGTTTGGGGGTGAACCTTGTAGAGCAGGGTTATCAGACCTGGTGATCCTGAGGGTCATTTCCAAGTGGAACTTTTTTGTGATTCTGTGAAGTAGTTTTATTTCCAGGGAGGTGGATTGAGAGCTGGCTGAAGGACAGAACTCTGAGGGTTATGGTCAGTGGAGTATAACCTAGTTTTAGGCCAATGGCTAGTAGTCAGTAGGTCTGTACTGACCCAGGGGTCAGTACTGGGTCTAGTCCTGTTGAGCATACTCATAAATGACCTGGACAAAGGGACAGAGTGTACCCTCAGCAATTTTGATACAAAACTGGGAGGAGTGGCTGACACCCCCAGGCAGTGCTGCCATTCAGCAAGACCTGGGTAGGCTGGAGAGCTGGGCAGCAGGAAACCTCATGGAGTTCAATGAGGGCAAGTGTAGGGTCCTGCACCTGGGGATGAATAAGCCCCTGCACCAGTACAGGTTAGAGGTTGATCTGATGGAGAGCAGCTCTGTGGAGGACCCAGGAGTGCTGGTGGACAAGAAGTTGCCCATGACCCAGCAATGTACCCTTGTGGCCAAGATGGCAAATGACATCCTGGGATGCATGAAGAAGAGTATGACCAGCAGGTCAAGGGAGGTTGCTCTCCCCCTCTAGTCTGACCTGCTGAGGCCTCATCTGGAGTACTGCATCCAGTTCTGGGTTCCTTAATTCAAGAAGGAGAGAGTCCAGCAGAGAGCAACCAAAATGCTGAAAGGACTGGAACATCTGTGTTATGAGGGTGAGAGACCTGGGGACTCAGGAGGAGACTAAGGAAAGATCTCCTTAATGATTATCAGTATCCAAAGGGTGAGTGTCAGGAGGATGGAGCCAGACTCTTCTCAGTGGTTTCCAGGGACAAGACAAGGGGCAGCAGGCCTAAACCCTGGAAGTTCCATGAAACAGTAAGGAAGAACTTCATCACTTTGAGGGTGGCAGAGCACTGCACCAGGCTGCCCAGAGAAGTTGTGGAGTTTCCTTCCCTGTAGGCATTCCAAAGCTGCCTGAACATGTCCCTGTATGTTTTCCTCTGGGTGATGCTGCTCTAGCAGGGGATTGGGCTAGATGATCTCAAGAGTTTGCTTCTAACCCCAACCACTCTGTGATGTCAAAACTCAATGAGGTACCTGCCAGTTGTGCTCACAGTGCACAGAGTTGCTTGTTGAAAGGAGGATGCTTTCCAAACATGTAGTTTTAAGCTCTGCCATCACCAAGCACAGATTGAATCACAAGTTTCTCATGATGATAACCTGAAACACTGAAGTGTGGACTGCATTGGGTATCTCATTGCTTTTCTGGGTATAAAGAGAAGATACAGCCTGTGGTTTTGTAGGGCTTTTAGTTTATTCAGCAGTAGTGCTTGGTTTCACTAGTCCAACAAAAACAAGGGGAAAAAATCAGGAAGAGAATCTGTCTGCCACTGTCAGGAAGTTCACAACTGATCTGTCAAACCCATGAATTGCATCAGGTGGGGAGGGAGTGGTTAGGTTGGCTAAATTGGGTTCTCAACCAGTGGAACAGGCTCCCCAGGGAGGTGCTTGAATCCCCATCCCTGAAGGTGTTTCAAACATGCAGAGATGTGGTGCCAAGGGACATGGTTTGGCACCAGGCTTGGTAGACTTAGACAATGGTTGGACTCAATCATCTTAAAGGCCTTTCCCAACCAAAATGTTTCTATGGTTCTGTGATAAGGATTGGAAGAAAGCAGCAGAGAGCAGAAACACCTGCTAAGACTTTTTTATACTTGTGTGCCTCTAGCAAATGTGATCACATAGCTGAAAGCAGTTGTTCAGGATTCCTCCTCCAGTCCTTTCTGTTCCTTTAGCTTGGGCATTCATCTCCCTACCAGCTCTGGTGAAAAACCCCACAGGGGTGTCATCTGCAACACACTGGTTCTCTGGAATGCCACTTGTTGATCTGCCTCCTTTTTAAGTGCAAGCAAGAGCAAAAGGCTTCATGAAGGAGACTGGCACCAGAAATGCAGCTACAGCTCCTGTGTTCACTCACAGGATGCTTACTCTAGTGCATAGCACATGTGAGAGACAACTACTGAGTCTGTCTAGTTTGCTCATTTGTCCTGTTCCACTAATCATGAAGGAGGGAGTTTGGGGGAGTTGTTAGGAAAAGAAAACATGTATTTCTGCTTTTATTGATTACAGGAGAATCTGCTTTGCTTTTACTTGAACAAGAGGGTACCAGGCATACAGGAAAGATAGGACTGTATCCTCCTCCCAGCCTGAAGAGGACTCAGCTTTTCTTCCTCAGCCCATGATCTCTTCATTTAGCAGATGTACTCTGAGCAGCTTCCTCTCTCCACTGAGCTTTCTTCTCCAGGTTTAAGCTGGTAAGAGTTTCGTGCCTTTTCATAGCCTGCAACAGAGTAAGGAAGCCAAGGATCACCCAAAGCACCACAGAGATGGAACTATAATCAGCAGATCTGCTCTGTCCTTACCAAAGCACAGTTCTGGGCCCCTCAGTTTAAGAAGGACATTGAGACACTTGGATGTGTCCAGAGAAGGGCAAGGAGGCTGGGGAGAGGTCTGGAGCACAGCCCTGTGAGGAGAGGCTGAGGGAGCTGGGGTTGCTTAGCCTGGAGAAGAGGAGGCTCAGGGGAGACCTTCTTGCTGTCTCCAACTCCCTGAAGGGAGGTTGTAGCCAGGTGGGGGTTGGTCTCTTCTCTCAAGCAACCAGCACCAGAACAAGAGGACACAGTCTCAAGCTGTGTCAGAGGAAGTTTAGGCTGGAGGTGAGGAGAAAATTCTTCACTGAGAGAGTCGTTGGCTACTGGAATGTGCTGCCCAGGGAGGTGGTGGAGTCACAATCCCTGGAGGTGTTCAAGAGGGGATTGGATGTGGCACTTGGTGCCATGGTCTAGTCATGAGGTCTGTGGTGACAGCTTGGACTTGATGATCTTTGAGGTCTCTTCCAGCCTTGGTGAATATGTGATTCTGTCAGCTTTAATGCCAGGAAGAGAGAGAGTTAAAATAAACCACCCAGAGACTGGCTTAAACTGATTACTTTTCTGGGAATAAATGAAACCCTTTGGGGAAGAAATAGTCTGTGCTTCTGGTCAATACTCATTACTAATTGCTGGTCTTCACAAGGCAGGTACTGGAAAAACCTGAAGTTAAACCTAAGGGAATGGTTACAGGCTGCACAAGGGGAGGTTGAGGCTGGGTATTAGGAAATACTTCCTCACTGACAGGGTTATCAAACACTGGAATGGTCTGCCCAGAGCAGTTTTGGAGTCACCATCCCTGGGGGTGTTCAAGTGGCTTGTGGACCTGGTGCTTAGGGCCATGGCTTAGTGTTGACACTTCAGGAGAGGATGATCTTTGAGGTCTCTTCCACACAGACATCATCTGTGATTCTGTGGTAAGACAAGAGGATGCAGCCTGGCTCTTTTCAGTGGTGCCCAGTGACAGACAAGGGGCCATGGGCACAAGCTGCAACCCAGAGTATTTCACTTGAACTTAATGAGAAACTTCTTTCCAGTGAGGGAGCACTGGACCAGGCTGCACAGAGAGGCTGGGGAGTCTTGGTCTGTGGAGACTCAGAACCTGCCTGGATGCATTCCTGTGCAACCTGCTCTAGGTGAATCTGCCTTAGCAGGGAGTGGACTAGATGAGCACTAGAGGTCACTTCCAACCCCTACCAGTCTGCAATTCTGTGATAATAGAGTCCAGCTGCTGTGAAAACAATGGTCCTGAAGCAGCTGTTCTCCTCTCTCCAGTGGAAATGTGTCCTGGGAACTGCCAGTGTTTGGTCTCTAGTGCTAAAAGCCAGGGAAAATCCTTGCCCCTGTTTGGTTTCAGAGGGATGAAATTCATCTTGAGATGTCATTTTGATCCATTTCTGAAATTTAAGTTTGATTTTGAGTGCCAAGTTGATCTGGATAGGCAAATGCTGACAGAAATGTCACATGACACTTCTAATCTAGTTTTAAGGTTTCTCTGATAGAGTGAGACCTGAACACTGTTATCAGAACTGCTTGGCAGAAAAGCAGCACACAGATAAGGTTCTGCCCCTGCAGGTGCTTTAAGCTTAGGGTTTTCTTCTTCCAGTCATCCTTAGAAGCAGAGAGTGAAGTGTGTTCCTGCCACCACTCTAACTTCCATCCCAAGTAACATCACAACACACAGATTGTATTCACATTCCTTGACTTTAATGCTGCAGTGAGAGGCTCCAGCACATAAAAAAGCACTCCTTGCTTCCTCACAGAAGTAGCTGAGTTAATCATTAACAACAATGGCACTGGCCTAAAGCATGACTAAACTGTGCTGCACTTGGGAGCTTAGAACTTTGCACTCAGTCTCTTCATATGATATAAGTCACAGCCCCAATTCTGCCACATGCTGCACTTGGCTGCCTTGCCAAATTCTAGGCAAGAGAAAGAGCTTTTCTATGAAGTAGTAGATAACTTCTTACATCCACACTAGAGAGAGACTGTTTTCTAATGCACTTAGACTAATGAACTATTGCTGACCATCTCCTCACTGTTTCAAGCCTTGAGAATGGTCACAAGTGATGTTCCACTGTTTTAGAGCCCAGTCTTGTTTCATATCTTCCAAGTGCAAGGTCCTGCACTTTGGCCACAATAACCCCATGCAGCTCAACAAGCTGGGCAGGGGTCTGGAGCACAGCCCTGTGAGGAGAGGCTGAGGGAGCTGGGGTTGCTTAGCCTGGAGGAGAGGAGGCTCAGGGGAGACCTTCTTGCTCTCTACAACTCCCTGAAGGGAGGTTGTAGCCAGGTGGGGGTTGGTCTCTTCTCCCAGGCAGCCAGCACCAGAACAAGAGGACACAGTCTCAAGTTGTGCCAGGGGAGGTTAGGCTGGAGGTGAGGAGAAAGTTCTTCCCAGCAAGAGAGATTGGCCATTGGAATGTGCTGCCCAGGGAGGTGGTGGAGTCACCATCCCTGGAGGTGTTTAGGAAGAGACTGGCTAAGGCACTTGGTGCCATGGTTGAGTTGATTAGATGGTGTTGGGTGATAGGTTGGACTGGATGATCTTGAAGGTCTTTTCCAACCTGGTTAATTCTATTCTCTACAGGCTGGGGTCAGAGTGGCTGGAGAGCAGCCTGGCAGAGAGGGACCTGGGGTGCTGGTTGACAGCAGCTGAACATGAGCCAGCAGCATGCCCAGGTGGCACAGAAGGCCAATGGCTTCCTGGCCTGCATCAGGAATAGTGTGGCCAGCAGGAGCAGGGATGTAATTCTGCCCTTTACACAGCACTGGTGAGGCCTCACCTCAAGTACTGTGCAGCTCCAGCCTGCTCACTTCAAGAAAGATATTGAGGTGCTGGAGTGGGTCAAAGAGCAAAGAGACTGGTGAAGGGGTGGAGGGAAAGTCTACAAGGAGAGGCTGAGGGAGCTGGGGTTGGTTAGCCTGGGTGAGACTCTAGGGGGACCTTATCACACTCTACAGCTACCTGAAGGGAAGTAGTAGTAAGGTGGGGGTTGGGCTCTTCTCCCAGGCAATGTGTGACAACAGGGCATGGCCTGAAGCTGCACCAGGGGAGGTTGAATGCTAGGAAGCACTTCCTCATGGAAAGGGTGATTAGACACTGGAATGGGCTGCCCATGGAGGTGGTGGTGTACCCATCACTGGAGGTGATTAAGAGAAGAGTGGATGTGGCACTTAGTGGCACAGTCTAGTTAGTGTGGTGGTGTTAGGTCATAGCCTGGACTTGATGATCTCAGAGGTCTATTCCAGCCTCAGTGATTCTGTGATTTTGTGAAATGATCTGGATGAGGGGTCCAAGTGCCTCCCCCAGTCAATTTGCAGATGACACTAAGCTGCAAGGGAGTGTTTATCTGCTGGCTCTGCAGAGGAACCTGGACAGGCTGGATCAGTGGCCCAAGGCAAACTGTATGAGATTCAACAAGACCAAGTGCCAGGTCCTGCACTTGAGTCACAACAATCTCAAACTCCACACTGTGGGGAAGAGTGGCTGGAAAGCTGCCCAGCAGAGAAAAGGCTGGGGGTGTTGATGGACAGCTGGCTAAAGATGAGCTAGCAGTGTGCCCAGGTGGTCAAGAAGGCCAACAGCAGTCTGGCCTGTATCAGGAGTAGCGTGACCAGCAGGACCAGGAAGGGACTGGTCTCCTGGACCCAGCACAGGTGAGGCCACATCTTGAGTCCTGGGTTCAGTTTTGAAGCCCTCACTGTAAGAAAGACATTGAGGTTCTGGAGCATGTCCAGAGAAGGGCAAGGAAGCTGTTGAAGGGTCTGGAGGAAATTGGCTTTGTTTAGTCTGAAGAAGGCTGAGTGGAGACCTTCTTGCTCTAACTGCCTGTAAGGAGGTTAGAGGGAGGGGGGTGTTGGTCTTTTCTCCCTAGTATCAGATGACAGAACGAGAGGAAATGGCCTTAAATTGTGCCAGGGGAGTTTTAGATTGGGTATTAGGGAAAATTACTGAACTAATGATGAGGCATTGGAACAGGCTCCCCAAAGCAGTGATAGAATCCCCAAACCTGGGGGGGATTCACTTTGGGACAGGGTTTAATGGGCATGGTGGTGTTGGGTTGTTGGTAAGACTCAATGTTTTGAAGGTTTTTTACAACTGAAATTATTCTCATCCCATGCTTAAGTCTGCCTGGAGAAACATACTCATCTCTTTCAATTGTATTGATTCTATGAGCAATGCAGTGTGGAGGAGGATTTGTAAGCACTCCATGCAGTCACTATATGAGCCCTGCTGGCCCACAGAGCATTTACCTGCCTGCAGACACAGAAGAATAGCAATAGAAGGGGAATGGGAATAGCAATAGAAGGGGAATGGGAATAGCAATAGAAGGGGAATGGGAATAGCAATAGAAGGGGAATGGGAATAGCAATAGAAGGGGAATGGGAATGGGAATAGCAATAGAAGGTCATTGAGTCTAGCCTACCACCCAACACCATCTAATCAACTAAACCATGGCACCAAGTGCTTCATCCAGTCTCTTCTTCTTCAGTGATGGTGACTCCACCACCTCCCTGGGCAGCACATTCTAGTGGCCAATCTCTTTTTCTGGGAAGAACTTCTTCTTAACCTCCAGCCTAATCCTCCCCTGGCACAGCTTGAGACTGTGTCCTCTTGTTCTGGTGCTGCTGCCTGGGAGAAGAGACCAACCTCCACCTGGCTACAACCACCCTTCAGGTAGTTGTAGAGAGCAAGGTGGTCTCCCCTGAGCCTCCTCTTCTCCAGGCTAACCACAGCTCCCTCAGCCTCTCCTTACAGGGTTTGTGCTCCAAACCCTTCACCAGCTTTGGTGAGAAGATACTTTTTCCTCTCAGCTTCTCACAGCCCATCATCAAAATGAATGAGTTAAACCAGGATAAGGTAAGGTACTGCATTGAGAAAAATGAGTTTCTTTTTCCCTGTTGAAGGAGGCAGCTGCAGCCAGCAGCGACATCAGCCTTTGCAGACTCGGCAATGAATCGACAAAGATCATTTTTGTTCAGTGGTAAAGTGAAAAAACAAAACCAAAGCCCACACAAGACAGTACTGACAGCCCACAGGAGGGACTGATGAGTTTATGTGAAGATGGATTTGCACTTACCAGCCAAAAATCTGCACTTACCTGCTTGCCTCTGATCACCATGGCTACACATCCCAGTATTGTCAAAGCGATCATTACGTAGCTGAACTTCACACGAAGCGTGGTCTTTGCTGCTCTGATTGTTTCAATCCTCAAGAAGTAAAGAGCAAACTTGTTAGCAGAGACCCAGATCAGTCATTGGGCTAATTGTTTAATTGACCCTAGCATGCTGTCTATGCAGTTCTACCTAACACCAACAATGCTTGCCTCTGTTGAACATGAGCCTGCAGTGTGCCCACATGGCCAAGAGGGCCAATGGCATCCTGGCCTGCAGCAGGAACAGTGTGGCCAGCAGGAGCAGGGAGGTCATTCTGCCCTGTACTCAGCACTGGTTAGGCCACACCTTGAGTCCTGTATCCAGTTCTGGGCCCCTCAGTTTAGGAAAGATGTTGAGTTGCTGGAAGGTGTCCAGAGAAGGTCAACAAAGCTGGGGAGGGGTCTGGAGCACAGCCCTGTGAGGAGAGGCTGAGGGAGCTGGGGTTGCTTAGCCTGGAGAAGAGGAGGCTCAGGGGTGACCTTATTGCTCTTTACAACTACCTGAAGGGAGGTTGTAGCCAGGTGGGGGTTGGTCTCTTCTCCCAGGCACCCAGCACCAGAACAAGAGGACACAGTCTCAAGCTGTGCCAGGGGAGGTTTAGGCTGGATGTTAGGAAGAAATTCTATACACAGAGAGTGATTGCCCACTGGAATGGGCTGCCCGGGGAGGTGGTGGAGTCACCATCACTGGAGGTGTTCAGGAGGATACTTGATAGGGTGCTTGGTTCATGGTTCAGTTGAGTAGGTGGTGTTGGATGATAGGTTGGATGTGATGATCTTGAGGGTCTCTTCCAACCTGGTTTATTCTATAATTCTGTTCACAAAAAGGTTTGGCAAGCCTGGAGAAGGCTGATCCTCGGCTGGGGATCACTCTGTCACAAAGGTGGTTCTTCTCAAAGCTGGAAATAAAGCTAACTTTTTAAACTTCACTGATTTAATTGTTAAGAGACAATAATGGTTGGACTCAATGATCTTAAAGATCTTTTTCACCCAGAATGGTTCCATGATTCTATGACTTGCATTCCCAGACCACTCGACTGCAGCACCAAGGAGGAAGGCTGAGGTACAGTCACCATGGGAAGGACAGGGAAAAGAGATGTTACTATGGGATGTTTCTCTTCCCTCTTATCTCCCACTGGGCTCACTACCACCTTCCACTGTCTGCCACGGCAGGCAGCACTCTATCCACATTAGAACTGTGGTATATTTCATCACAGTATCACCAAGGTTGGAAGAGACCTCAAAGATCATCAAGTCCAACCTGTCACCCAACACCTCATGGCTAGACCATGGCACCAAGTGCCACGTCCAATCCCCTCTTGAACATGTTCCTCCAGGGATGGTGACTCCACCACCTCCCTGGGCAGCACATTCCAATGGCCAACAACTCTCTCAGTGAAGAACTTTCTCCTCACCTCCAGCCTAAACCTCCCCTGGCACAGCTTGAGACTCTGTCCTCTTGTTCTGGTGCTGCTTGCCTGGGAGAAGAGACCAACTCCCTCCTGGCTACAACCCCCCTTCAGGTAGTTGTAGACAGCAATGAGGTCTCCCCTGAGCCTCCTCTTCTCCAGGCTAAACAACCCCAGGTCCCTCAGCCTCTCCTGTCTGGATGTGTTCCTGTGTGACCTGTGCTAGATTCTCTGGTCCTGCTCTGGCAGGGGGGTTGGACTCAAAGACCTCCAGAGGTCCCTTCCAACCTCTAACATCCTGTCAATCCTGTTGGAGCTTCCTGGGCAGAGGGGAGCACTGTCACAGCTTAGCAATTCTTTCTGCCTCAGCTTCAGCATAGTTTCGTTTATGACACAGTCTGTTTTCCAGCAAAAAGGCTTCTTCTACTGCAGGATTTAATGGTGCTGTAGATTACACACTGGTAGCTGGCTGCAACACTCCTCTGAATTTCTGAGCAGGGCTGGGTAAAAGACTAGTGGTTACCACTTCCCTCCTGCTGGGGTGAACAGTCTTAAAGTAATCTGGTTTTCCAAGGAGGCATGGAGGAGTCATTAAAATCTCTTCTTTTTTCTTTTCTTCTTCTGCTCCCCCCCAGATTTTAGAAGGCTTATCTAGCCCCACCAGTAGCTACACTATGACTTTGGGAAACCTGTTGTCTGCTCACTGTGACCTTTTAAAACCCAGGTATTTTACCCAAGAAGAGTATCAGTTATGAAAGCCTTCCAACTGTACTTTTGCTCAGTTAAAAACAAAATGGAATAGAATAGAATTAACCAGGTTGGAAAAGACCTTGGAGATCATCAAGTCCAACCTGTCACCCAACACCATTTGATCAACTAAACCATGGCACCCAGTGCCTCAGCCAGGCTCTTCCTAAACACCTCCAGGGATGGTGACTCCACCACCTCCCTGGGCAGCACATTCCAATGGCCAATCTCTCTTTCTGGGAAGAATTTCTTCCTCACCTCCAGCCTAAACGTCCCCTGGCACAGCTTGAGACTGTGTCCTCTTGTTCTGGTGCTGGTTGCCAGGGAGGAAAGACCAACCCCCACCTGGCTACAACCACCCTTCAGGGAGTTGTAGAGAGCAGTAAGGTCTCCCCTGAGCCTCCTCTTCTCCAGGCTAAACAACCCCAGCTCCTTCAGCCTCTCCTCACAGCACTGTGCTCAAGGCCTCTCCCCAGCCTCGTTGCCCTTCTCTGGATACATTCAAGTGTCTCAATGTCCTTCTTAAACTGAGGGGCCCAGAGCTGGACACAGGACTCAAGGTGTGGCCTAACTAGTGCAGTATACAGGGGTAGAATGATCTCCCTACTCCTGCTGGCCACACTCTTCCTGATGCAGGCCAGGATGCCATTGGCCCTCTTGGCCACCTGGGCACACTGCTGGCTCATGTTCAGCCTCCTGTCAACCAGCACCCCCAGGTCCCTTTCTGCCTGGCTGCTCTCCAGCCACTCCAACCCCAGCCTTAATCCTGTGCAGAGAATGTCTCTTTCAGAGGTTCCAAACTGGCACTTACGAGACTGTCTCTGGTATATCCTCTGCCTTTTTGAAATTGCCTGCCCACAACAAAAATCTTTTCTCCCAGTCTGTTGGCTTGTGTCCAGGCACCCTCAAAGTAGATCTACCTAAAAAAAACCACAAACAAACAAACAACAAAATGCACAAACACACACCAAGAACAACAATGAGAGAAGCTGAACTGCCACAGCTGGAATGAATCCAGTTTGGGTGAGCAATGCAGAATTTTATCATAGAGTAGAATCAGAGAATCATTCTGCTTGGGACAGAGAGAAATGTTGAACTGTTGGAGGAATTGAGACCCAGAGAACAAAACTACTCAGTTTAAGTTCAAAAAATTAAAATCCTAACTGGTGGGGAAATTGCCAGTGGCATTTTCAATCATCAGGAGGGGTTAGAGTATCAGGAGGGTTTTAATTCCACTTTGTGCTCAGAGACAGCAGCAGGGCCTGGGAAAGCCTGAGCTCAGTACTTTTGTGGTAATGTGCTCTGTGCAGAATCACAAAATCATTTTGCTTGGAAAAGACTTTTAAGGTCCATCAAGCCCAACCATTGCTGAGCTCTTACCAAGTCTGCTGCTAAACCACTTCCCCTCACCACCACATCTGTGTCTTTGAAGCACCTCAGTGATGGGGGATTCAAACACTTTTGAGTCACAGATTTGGCTCTAAATTTGCAAAACCTGCTGCAGCACCTAAGCTCCTAAAAAGCTGAGGGATGATGGTTTTCCTACTGTGTTGAAATTGGTGGTATAAAAAAATTAAATGAAATGCAACTGCTACAGAAAAGCCAATTTGCTGCACCACTGCATCACAGAAGGTTACCTTTTTCAGGCAGTGTAAGATTTGTGTCTTATCTGGAAGTACATGCAAGGCAAAAATCAACCCTTAATTTTCAGCTCAGACTCTCAAGCTTCACCTGCAAAATCTTCCTGATGTAATAGGAAGGTTTCCACATTTAATGTGCTGCTACAACCTAGCACAATGGGGGGATCCTGTCTGGATGTGTGCTGCTGTGTGGAAGCAGAATCCTAGAATCACAGATTGATAGAATTGCTTCAGTTGGAAGAGACCTTCCAGATCATCAACTCCGTCCATTACCTACCTCTACCAAGTCTGGTGGCAAACCTCAGCACCACATCTCTGCATCTTTTAAACAGCTCCAGGGATGGGGGTTTAAAACCACCTCCCTGGGGAGCAAGTTCCAGTGCTTGGTAACTCCTGCTACAAAGAAGTTTCTTCTAATAGTAGGATGTATCCAAGCAGGGTAGAGAGTTTGCTGACAACTCTAGATTACTCAAAAACATAAGAAGGCTAAGCATGCAAAGCCACAGGGCTTCAGAATCCTGAGTTAATGAGGTGGCCAGTGAAAGCCCATGTGTATAACCAGGAAGCAATTCCACTTCATGTACAAATGGCAGACTCCAACTGAACCATTATTGATGGGGTCTAAGTTCTCAGGGTTTCACTGAGCTTTTGACAAAAAGTAGTAAGTGACAAAGGGAAACAGCACTGCTAGCAATGGTCAGGAACACAGGCCAGCACAAAAGTGTTATTGTGTAGAAAACTCTGACTCCAGCACTTTGAAAAGCATGGATCCTTTCTCATAGAAACAGCTGAAATAGGACAGGCACAGACTTCTCTCAGTGGTGTCCAGAAACAGGACAAGGGGCAATGAACACAAACTGGTTTCATGTAAACATCAGAAACATGTTTTTTCCCTTTTCAGCGTGGCAGAACACTGGAACTGGCTGCCCAGAAAGGTTGTGGAAGGAACAGAATATCAAGCAGGATCACAGCCTTGGACTTCAGCAGGGCAAACTTTGGCCTTTTCAATCAATTGCTAGGGGAAATCTCATGGGACAGGGAACTAGAAGGCAAAGGGGCCTGTGATAGTTGGTTAATAGTCAAGGACTGCTTTTCCCAAGCTCAAGATCAGAGCATTTCAACATGGAGGGAATCAAGCAAGGAGCCAGAAGACCTGCATGGTTAAGCAGGGAACTGCTGAGCAAACTCAAGTGGAATAAGAGAGTCTACAGATCATGGAAGGAGGGGCTGGCCACTTGGGAGGAGCGTAAGACTGTTGCCAGAGGATGTAGGGAGGCAACCAGGAAGGCTAAGGCCGTCTTAGAATTCAACCTTGCAAAGGAGGTCAAGGACAACAGAAAAGGCTTCTTCAAATACATTGCAGGAAAAACTAACACTAGAGGCAATGTAGGCCCCCTGCTGAATGAGGTGGGTGCCTTGATGACAGAGGATACAAAGAAGGCAGAGTTGCTAAATGCCTTCTTTGTCTCCATCTATACTGCTGGAGACTGTCCTCAGGAGCCCCAGAGGAAGATATGACAAAGGAGGAGTTTTCCTTGGTGGCTGAGGACTGTGTTAGGGAACAGTTAAGTCATCTGGACATCTATATCCATGGGTCCTCATGGGATGCACCCACAGGTGCTGAGGGAGCTGGCAGAGGTCATTGCCAGACCACTCTCCATCATCTTTGTTAAGTCATGGTGGAGAGGAGAGGTGCCTGGGGATTGGAGGAGGACAAATGTCACTCCAGTCTCAAAAAGGGCAAGAAGGAGGACCCAGGTAACTATACACCAGTTAGGCTCACCTCCATCCCCAGGAAGGTAATGGAGCAACTTACCCTCAGTGCTGTCCTTAGGCATATCAAGGACAAGAGGATCATTAGGAGCAGTCAACATGGTTTTACCAAGGGAAGTCATGTCTGACCAACCTGATAGCCCTTCATGATTATATAACCAGGAGGATAGATGATGGTAGAGCAGTGGATGTGGTTTATCTTGATTTCAGGAAAGCATCTGACACCATCTCCCACAGCACCTTTGCAGCTAAACTGAGGAAGTGTGGTCTGGATGATCAGGTAGTGAGGTGGATGTGAACTAGTTGAAGGAAAGAAGTCAGAGAGTTATGGTCAATGGGATGGAGTCTATTTGGAGGCCTGTATGTAGTGGAGTCCCTCAGTGGTCAGTACTAGTCAATACATTCATCAACAACCTGGATGAGCACACAGAGTGCACTGTCAGCAAGTTTGCTGATGACACAAAACTGGGTGGAGAGGCTGACACGCCTGAAGGCTGTGCTGCCATTCAGCCAGACTTAGCAGGGTGGAGAGTTGGTGTCCTGAAGGGTCAAGCCCCAAAACATGCCCTAGCCCAGACAATGGGCTAAGCACCTGCAAATGTGCAAACCTGGACACTTCCTGGGGTCCAGATAAACATGCAGCAGGTGTGATTAACCTTGTAACACAGCTGTGAACTGTGTGTGCCCCTGGCCATGTTTGGATATGCCCCATCCTAGAGGTCCAGTTATCAGGGTTCTGTGTTACCAAAGGGCACTAATTGTCTTAGGACAGTACTTAAACCAGCCTAGAAGTTAGGGAACTTGCCTTGTTCTCACCCAGCAAGCAACAGGAGCCAAATGCTGCTGGAGTAGCAGCTGAAGGGTCTGCTCCAGCAGAACAACTACACCTAGTCCTTGTTCTTACTACAAAAAGAGCCAAATGCTGCTGGAGTAACAGCTGAAGGGCCTGCTCCAGCAGAACAACTACACCTAGTCCTTGTTCTTACTACAAAAAGAGCCAAATGCTGCTGGAGTAACAGCTGAAGGGCCTGCTCCAGCAGACCAACTACACCTAGTCCTTGTTCTTACCACAAAGAGACAAGAGCCAATGCCAAGTAGCAGCTGAAGAACCTGTCCTAACAGGCAAGAACTACACCCAGGCCTTGCACCTGGACCAAGGCAGAAAGGGGAAAGGCTCCAAGAGAATTGAATACCAGAAGAGGCTACAGCTTGGCAATGTAGTACACAAGAGGAGGCCCCTAGCCCTCTCTGAGCCAAGGACTGCTCAAATTCTAGCCACAGCATCTGGGAAGATACTGGACAGAGGAGCAAGTCATCAGTACCCAGCTAATCTGCCATCTGTGGGAAAACCACAGACCACAGCACCTGCATTTCCAGTTTGAAGTGCTGCATTGGAAATGTTAGATCTGTGCTTGAATCATTTAACTGTCTTCATATGTGGAATAATCTAACCTGTAAATACACTTTGTAAATCAGTTACAGTGGTGTATTCAAGATACCACCACCCAGGATATTAAATAGTAAAATGTATCAAAGTATACATTTTATTACAGTTGGGCAGGGAGAAATGTAATGGAATTCAACAAGGGCTAGGGTAGAGTCTTGCACCTGGGAAAGAGCAACCCCATGGATCAGTATAGGTTGGGGACTGACCTGCTGGAAAGCAATGAAGGGGAAAAGGGCCTGGGGGTCCTGGTGGATGGAAGGTTGACCATGAGCCAGCAATGTGCTCTTGTGGCCAAGAAAACCAGTGTCATTCTGGGCTGTATTAGGAGGGGTGTGGTTAGTAGGTCGAGAGAGGTTCTCCTCTCCCTCAACTCTGCCCTGGTGAGACTGCATCTGGAATGTTGTGTCTGGTTCTGGGCTCTCAGGTTCAAGAGGAACAGGGAACTGCTTGAAAGAGTCCAGAGCAGAGCCACAAAAATTATTAAGGGAGTGGAATATCTTCCTTAGAAGGAGAGCCTGAGGCAGCTGGGGCTCTTTAGCTTGGAGGAGACCGAGAAGTGACTTCATTCAGGTTTGTAAATATGTAAAGGATGAGTGCCAAGAGGATGGAGCCAGGCTTTACTTGGTGATGCCCAGTGACAGCACAAAGGGCAATGGGTGGGAGCTGAGGCATAGGAAGTTCCATGGAAGCAGGAGGAAAATCTTTTTCCCTGTGAGGGTGACAGAGCCCTGGAACAGGCTGCCCAGGGAGCTTGTGGAGTCTCCCTCTCTGGAGATATTTAAGACCCACCTGAATGCATTCCTGTGTGATGTGGTATAGCTGGTCCTGCTCTGGCAGAGGGTTGGACTGGATGAGCTTTCAAGGTCCCATCCAGCCCCTAACACTCTGTGATTCTGCAATTCCTTCTCCAGAGACCTTCAAAACCTGACAGAGGAACACATCCAGGCATTTACTCTAAGCGATCCTGCTATAGCAAGATTGAACTCGGACTGTACTACATCATCTTCAGAGGTCCCTTCCAGCCCTGACATTCTTGTTTCTGTGAAATTGCTAAGGATAACCACAGCTATGGAGCCAGCATGTGCCCAGGTGGCCAAAAAGGCCAACAGCATCCTGGAATGTATCAGGAATAATGTGACCATCAGGACGAGAGAAATGACATCTTGAATCCTGGGTTCACTTTTGGGGCCCTCACTACAAGAAAAACATCAAGGTGCTGGAGCAGGTCCAGAGAAGGGCAATGAAGCTGTTACAGGGTCTGGAGAAAAAATCTTGTGAGGGAACTGGAGTTGTTTATTCTGAGGAAGAGGGGGCTAAGGGGAGACCACCTCACTCTCTACAACTCTTTGAAAGGAGGCTGTAGTGAGGTGGGTGTTGGTCTCTTCTCCCTAGTAACAAATGACAGGATGAGAGGAAATGGCCTCAAGCTGCACGAGAGGAGGTCTAAGCTGGCTATTAGAAAAAGTTTCTTCACTGAAAGGGTTTTCACTAGAATAGGCTTCCCAGAGAGGTGGTTGAATCCCCATCCCTGGAGGTGTTTCAAAGATGCAGAAATGTGGTGCTGAGGGACATGGTGTACCAGCAGACATGGTCAAGTTAGATAATGGTTGGACTCAGTGGTCTTGAAGGCCTTTTCCAACCAAAACAGTTCTATGATTCTACACTTGTACTTGTTTTCTCAGAGCAAGAGGATTCCTTCTCAGAGGATGTGGATGCTAAAAATACATCCAGCTTCAAGAAACTGAGCAAATTCCTGAAAGGCAAGAATGCAGTAAGGACCATTGAGCATAAAGACACCACCTCTGAAAGAGCAGTCTAGGGTAGAACAAACTCTGTGTTTGCCTTCTTTCTGTACTCTTCCTTAGACCCTTGCCATTGGTCGCCACTGCTATTAGTCTTCACAAAAGCCTAAGGGTGCTCCTTTACTGGAGACATCACACTGTCTAGGAGTCCTTTGGTCTTCCTCAGCACAGCTGCATTTTGTTTTTAACAGAGAAGTATGCAGAATGCTTCGTACCTGTATGCTCCTTTTGTATAACATGAAGGAAGCCAGTTGCACACCAAGTCTGATTAAAGCATGGTAACTGTCCAGTTTATAGTGAAGAAACATTTCATGGCCTGAGATTCACCTGATCAACTCCACCCTTAAACATGAACTAAGCCAACATCTGAGTCTTACAAGGCTGGAGCTGATCGTGCTCTGAAAAGCTGCAGAAGTAGTTTAACTCCTATGACATTCCTAAACATTGGTAGTTCACACTTGGGGTTAAACAGTGGGCTCCAAAGCACAGCTGAAGAGGCTCAAAATAGGACTGTGTATCACATAAGAGATTAGTGACCTGTTACAAGGCAAAAGCTGTGCTACTGTCACAAGAGAAGTTACTCTGGTTTGTGAAAAATCCAAGGTTTTGTTGCTACATTTAGTGCTCATCTTTTCAGTTTAAAGGACAGAATCATGGATATTAGCACCTGTGTCAGCTAATATACTTAAGTGCATACTTAAGTAGCATGAAACACAATATGCATTATCAAAAACTCTTACTTCTTGGCTGAAGATGACTTTCTTCCTGGGGTTTAATGCAAAGCCTTCTGCTTATCTTCAGATCTACTTCTTCAGTGATCCTCAGTACTGAGGGAATATTTCTTCCCAGCAGTTTAACAGCACTGCCTGGAAAAGAAAGCAGAGGAAATAAAGGGGCCAAATCTAACTTGGGGGTGCTGGTGGAGGAGAAGCTCAACAGGAGCTCTCAGTGTGCACTTGCAGCCCAGAAAGCCAATCAGAGCGTGGGCTCCATCAGAAGTGTGGCCAGCAGGGCAAGGGAGGGGATTCTCCCCCTCTACTCAGCTCTGCTGAGACCCCACCTGGAGTACTGCCTCCAGTTCTGGAGCCCCTATTGCAAGAGGGATCTGGAGGTGCTGCAAGGTGTCCAGAGAAGGGCCAGGAGGATGAGCAGAGGGCTGGAGCACCTCTCCTGTGAGGACAGACTGAAGGAGTTGGGGCTGTTCAGTCTGGAGAAGAGAAGGCTCCCAGGTGACCTCATTGTGGCCTTCCAGTATCTGAAGGCTGGGGAGGGACTTCTCAGGCTATCAGGGAGTGATAGGACTAGGGGGAATGGAATGAAGCTGGAGGTGGGGAGATTCAGGCTAGATGTGAGGAAGAAGTTCTTCCCCATGAGAGTGGTGAAGCCCTGGAATGGGTTATCCAGGGAGGTGGTTGAGGCCCCGTCCCTGGAGATGTTTAAGCCCAGGCTGGATGAGGCTCTGGCCAGCCTGATCTAGTGTAGAGTGTCCCTGGCCATGGCAGGGGGGTTGGAACTAGATGATCCTTGTGGTCCCTTCCAACCCTGACTGATTCTGTGATACTATGATAACTCATAACAGTAAAAAGTGAGAAGAGTAGCTTTTAAATTGAAGTGTTTGGGCTTTTTTTTAACACCTCAGAAAAGACAATAGGTACAAATCTAACATGCAAGAGGCAGCAGACTGAGTTGTAACAGCCCACCAAATGAATTATATCTTGTCAGTAAACTCTGGCTTGATCTTACCCATTAGCCTTATTTAGAAAAACAGGAATGCAAGATTACATATCATCATAGAATCAATAAGGTTGGAAAAGACCTCAAGGATCATCAAGTCCAACCTGTCACCCAACACCTCAGGACTACTAAACCATGGCACCAAGTGCCACATCCAATCCCCTCTTGAACACCTCCAGGCACGGCAACTCCACCACCTCCCTGGGCAGCACATTCCAAAGGCTAACAACTCTCGCTGTGAAGAACTTTCTCCTCACCTCCAGCCTGAACCTCCCCTGGTGCAGCTTGAGACTGTGTCCTCTTGTTCTGGTGCTGGTTGCTGGGAGAAGAGACCAACCCCCACCTGGCTACAACCTCCCTTCAGGTAGTTGTAGACAGCAATAATGCCTCCCCTGAGCCTCCTCTTCTCCAGGCTAAGCAACCCCAGCCACAAGCAATTTCTAAACCTTTATGTATATCACAGTTCCAAGACAGTTTTGTCACATCCCACAAAGCAAGACGCAGCCCCGACAAAAGTCAAAAAAACCCAACCAACCAAAAATCCAAATTCTGAAAGGCAGTTTAAAAAAAAAAAAAAAGTAAATATAAATACATTTCCTCCTTAAAGCTGATTGAAAATAGCTTTTGCTATGAGGAACAAGTTAATTGCCATTTACATTGTAGTCGTAGTAAATAAAACAATATTAACGGTTATGTGCCTTCCACAAAACTGCATCTTTTCCAGGTCTTCAGAGAAGGAAGAAAGGGCACAAACAGCAGCCTGGAGCCAACGCAGCCCGGAGGCCGTGGTGCTTCAAGCTTGGCTGCCCGGCACACACGAACAGCAGCAGCTCCTCCGCGCACTCGCACGACCCACAGGTAGGCCACGGCTGCCTGAGGGGGCTCCCGCTCCGCGCTCTCCACCTCACCGGGCCCGCCGCCTCCCAGGGGCCCGGGGCTAGCAGCGCCGCTTCACGGGGGAGAAAGGGCGAACCGGCCGGCAAGCCGGCCCCTTCCTCTCGGTCCCTTCCCAGAGCACTCACTCACCAGCGCGGCCCCACATGACGAGCTCGACCTCAGCCCTGCCGGCTTCCCCTCAATGTCACCGCTCAGCGCCAGGGCCGACGACCGCCACGCCGACGCCCGGGACCGCCCAAAGGCGGTGCCGGCCCCGGAGCCCGCCCCGTCACTGGAAACGGCCCCACGCCGGCGGGGTCGCAGCCCCGCTCGTCATCCCTCCTCCTCGCTGCATTGGCCGCCGCCGCTGCCCTCGGCCTTTCCAATATGGCGGCGCCCAGCGCGGCGGCGAGCTGCGAGGACTTCGCCGAGTTCCAGGTAAGCCGCGAAGGGCGGGCGAGGCAAGTCTGCCGTTCCCGCAGCCATCGGCACGGCGAAAGGGACGGGGAGGGGTCCGGCCTGCGCTTCATCCTCCGCCCTGGTGCCCTCGGGCAGGGAGCGGGGCAGGGGGATCCCTTCCTGGGACAGGGAGCACCCGCGGTGTGTAAGGCTCCGTGAGCGCCTTCAGGTCGTTTACTGGAGCGGGAAGGACCAGCGGGCGAGAGCAGGCGTGCAGGTCAACAGAGGTGGTGGAACCTGGTTTGTTTGTTATTTTTTTTCTTTACCCTGCAAAAGGTGATTTTATTTTTCTTTTATTTTTAATTGAAATAAACCTGTAGTGCAGGTTGTGCCCAATTTTCCCGCCTAGAAGCGCTGCTGAGGCCTTTTCCAGGGGGCACTCCTGCCTGTGGGTAGGGTTTTCTGAGGGGAACCGCTGCTAGCAGGGCCTGGCTGCTGAAGCAGGTAGGGCTGGAGGCTGCTCCCAGGGTCCCTTAGTTCCCCAGTGCTGCCCTGTTCCCCCCACCCTGCCTCAAACCTTTGAATCATAGAATCAATAAGGTTGGAAAAGACCTCAGAGATCATCAAATCCAACCTATCACCCAACACCTCAGGACTACTAAACCATGGCACCAAGTGCCACGTCCAATCCCTTCTTTGCTGCTGGTTTGTAGCACGTATTCAAAACTGTATGTTTGGTGCAGGGTTTGTGTTTTTGTGGGGTTTTTTGCTGCTACTAAGCAATCTGCTCAGTTTTCCATTAAAAGAATCATGTGAATGTTTTTGTGGTATGTTCTTTATAGGGATCTATGCAGTTTTCTTGTTTTTCTCTTTTAATGCAGGAGTTGCTCAGGGTGATGAGGACAATTGACGACAGAATCGTCCACGAGTTAAACACTACAATCCCAACAGCTTCTTTTGTGGGGAAGATTGATGCCGGCCAGACATGTAAAGAGCTCTATCAGTCTGTGAGTGTGCACTCCTGCAGCTTTCATAGAATCAATAAGGTTGGAACAGACCTCAGAGATCATCAAGTCCACCATATCACCCAACATTCCATGACTAACTAAACCATGGTACCAAGTGCCACATCCAGTCCCCTCTTGAACACCTCCAGGGATGGGGATTCCACCACCTCCCTGGGCAGCACATTCCAATGGCCAATCTCTCTTGCTGGGAAGAACTTTCTCCTCACCTCCAGCCTAAACTTCCCCTGGCACAGCTGGAGACTGTGTCGTCTTGTTCTGGTGTTGCTTGCCTGGGAGAAGAGACCAACCCCCATCTGGCTACAACCTCCCTTCAGGGAGTTGGAGACAGCAAGGTTTCCCCTGAGCCTCCTCTTCTCCAGGCTAAGCAACCCCAGCTCCCTCAGCCTCTCCTCACAGGACTGTGCTTGAGGCCTCTCCCCAGCCTTGTTGCCCTTCTCTGGACACCTTCCAGTATCTCAAGATCTTTCCTAAACTGAGGATCCAAGAACTGGACACAGGACTCAAGGTGTGGTCTAACCAGTGCTGAGTACAGGGGCACAATGACCTCCCTGCTCTTGCTGCCACACTGATGCAGATTTCAGCTCCTTTCCTGTATTTTATTCGGTACAGTGGCCAGTAAAGCACCCTCAGTTTCTCAGGAATCCCCTGCTTTCATATCTCATGCTTTATGTATCTGTAACTGGCACATTCATCTTCTCCCCATAGCTGAACCTCGTGCATATTACAGCTACACTAATTTAAAAACACACAGGGAACTTGCTTGTTCTGCAATACCAATCCTTCAAGATGCCCTTCAGACTGCAGTGGATGGCATTAGCCCAGTCCACTTTGCTTTTAAAGATGGGTGCTAGCACTATTTTTGGAGCTGTGATGTAAACCCCCTGCTGGGGGGTGTCTTTGACTTTTGATTGGGTTGGTGTCTGTGGCTCAAAGCAGGTACCGCTTCTAACCTGTGGATAATGGAATGTGTGGAGTTTCTGTAAGCACTTTAGAAAGTCTCCCTTTTACCTTGCAACCCAAAGGTGTTTGTTCTCTGCTGAGTTAAGACTTTCTCCCTCTCCCCACTTAGTTGACGGATGCTCACACCAGCAGAGAGAGAATCATCAAAAACTGCATCGCTCAGACGTCCAGTGTAGTGAAGGCTCTCAGAGAAGAGAGAGAAAAAGCCCAGGATGATGTAGCATTATTAAAGCAACTCAGGAAAGAGCAAACAAAGGTGAGTAGTGGGGCTTTCCATAGCTCACTAAGAGAGGACCAAGAGTGTTATCTTTCCCAAACGGAAAGACCAGTGTGATGGAGAGAACCTGAAGTGGATCCTGACTAAGGCAATCTTCTCTGAGGTTCTTGTTGGCTGGATTTGTAAGAACCGTTTCCCCAACCCCTCAGGAGAGAGGTGTTTTTATCATAGTATCAGGGTTGGAAGGGACCACAAGGATCAGCTAGTTCCAACCCCCCTGCCATGGGCAGGACACCCCACACTAGATCAGGCTGGCCACAGCCTCATCCAGCCTGCTCTTAAACACCTCCAGGGACAGGGCCTCAACCACCTCCCTGGACAACCCATTCCAGGCCTTCACCACTCTCATGGGGAAGAACTTCCTCCTCACATCCAGCCTGAATCTCCCCACCTCCAGCTTCATTCCATTCCCCTAGTCCTATCACTACCTGAGATCCTGAGAAGTCCCTCCCCAGCCTTCTTGTAGGCCCCCTTCAGATACTGGAAGGCCACAATGAGGTCACCTGGGAGCCTTCTCTTCTCCAGACTGAACAGCCCCAACTCCTTCAGTCTGTCCTCACAGGAGAGGTGCTCCAGCCCTCTGCTCATCCTCGTGGCCCTTCTCTGGACACCTTCCAGCACCTCCAGATCCCTCTTGGAATAGGGGCTCCAGAACTGGAGGCAGTACTCCAGGTGGGGTCACAGCAGGGCTGAGTAGAGGGGGAGAATCACCTTCCTTGCCCTGCTGGCCACACTTCTCCTGATGCAGCCATCCTGCAAGTGAAGCACTTTGAAGAGGCCCTGCTACACAAAGGCTGTATAAAGCCATGTGTGCTTCCCCATGGTGGACCCTAGCCTTCACTAACACCATTTACCATACAAGTCACCTGGGGCTCGTTTCATCCCTTCAGAATGCCTGAAGGTTCATTTTGCTTCTCTGAGACCTTGTAAAACTAGTGTCTGTGCAAACAGCTAGTATGGGTGCCAACATGGAAACACCATAAAGTAATGAAGTAGGACTTTTGTGCATGTCTCTTGCACCTCATGGTTGTAAGGCCTTAAAAGTGTCACTTTTCATCATTACCCTGAGAAGCATCACTCCTATTCAGTGTGTTAGTTTGAGTTTTTGTCCTCTACAAGAAGCTGCCAGGCAATCTTGAGTTCCATCTAAACTTTTTCATTATTTAGTATGCCTCAGGTGATTTTTTTTTCTTGGCACCTTGTGATGGTGTGAGAGAAACTTCTGGGTTTGCATAAGGAATTCTAATGTGCAAAGGCTCTCTCAACCTTCTGACCTCTCCAGAGGTGAACAGAGGTGGTCTAGACAGTATCAGAAGTGGAGAAGAGACCACTGCTGAAGTTCTTTTCCCTATTCCACACTGCTGAAGTTCTTTTCCCTATTCCACACTGCATGTGTGGCTTTAGGAGTGGAGATGAGCAGGCTTGTGAGAACTGTTCCATTCATTTCTCTTCCAGACCTGTTCTGCATGTCTTGTGATCACTTAAATTATTTTTCCACCTCCTATGCTTGCAGCATATACCAAGTAAGACTGCCTGCTCATGGCTTTTTTGCATACACTGACCACTTGTGTCTGTTGTGTTCAGCAGTTTCATGAGCCTTCCTCTGTTGAGAACTGCCTTAACTAAGGTTTCTAAAATGGTGCTTTTGAGTTTCCAGTGTAACAAAGGGGGGCTCTTGTAACAGCCAGGCATCCCACAGTCACACACACATGGATATAGCCCTGTATCCTGGGTACAGGTTTGCCTGCTGCAAGATGGGTCTTGAGATTTTGCATTTGCTGAACTGCTTCACAATCCACAGAGTCACAGAATGGTAGAGGTGTCTGAAGATCATCTAGTCCAACCCACTTGTTAGAGCAGGATCACCAAGAGTAAATCACACAGGAAGATGTCCAGGCAGGTTTGGAATGCCTCCAGAGACAGAGACTCAACACCCTCTCTGGGCAGCCTGGTCCAGTGCTCTGCCACCTTCAAATGGAAGATTTTTTCCTGATGTTTACATGAAACCTCCTGTGTTCCAGTTTGTGTCCATTGCCCCTTTTCCTGTCACTGGACACCACTGACAAGAGTCTGGCTCCATCCTCCTGATACTTGTCTCAGTGTTTTCAAGAGGAGCCGGTTGTAGCCCCTGCTTCAGAGAGTGATTGGATGCTGATGCAGTTGTAGCGAAGGAGCCTTCCTCAGAGGATGATTTAAGCATCTGATTTTTCCCAGGCATTGAGTGAACTGTTTGTTTCTGTGCTCTTCAGAGAAGTGGTCTGTCTTGGGCACAGATTTAAAGAATCAGCTGCATGGTTGCATTCTTAAAGCCTCACTTAAGGAACTGTTAACAAACATCCATCGTTTGGAAATCTAGCATGGTAGTTTGTTATTTTCTACACATCTTGTTTGCAGGGCCAGGGTGGGTTGTTTTTTTTTTTTTCAATCATTTCAATTACTGAGCCCTAAAACAGTCACTGGATTCATGAAAAGGGTCATGACAATGGTAACAATCAGTGATGATATTTAATAATGAGGTGATTTAAAATGTTACAAGAAATTCATTATTTGGAAACATCTCAGAGCTCTTTTGATGAGAGGACCTCAGATTTGCACCTGGACTTAGTATCATAGTATCAGTCAGGGTTGGAAGGGACCACAAGGATCAGCTAGTTCCAACCCCCCTGCCATGGGCAGGGACACCCCACACTAGATCAGGCTGGCCACAGCCTCATCCAGCCTGGGCTTAAACACCTCCAGGGACGGGGCCTCAACCACCTCCCTGGACAACCCATTCCAGGGCTCACCACTCTCATGGGGAAGAACTTCCTCCTCACATCCAGCCTGAATCTCCCCACCTCCAGCTTCATTCCATTCCCCTAGTCCTATCACTACCTGAGATCCTGAGAAGTCCCTCCCCAGCCTTCTTGTAGCCCCCTTCAGATACTGGAAGGCCACAATGAGGTCACCTGGGAGCCTTCTCTTCTCCAGACTGAACAGCCCCAACTCCCTCAGTCTGTCCTCACAGGAGAGGTGCTCCAGCCCTCTGCTCATCCTCGTGGCCCTGCTCTGGACACCTTCCAGCACCTCCAGATCCCTTTTGGAATAGGGGCTCCATGAGGTGTAGTCCACCTCTTTTTGGGGGTTGGTTGGGTTTTTTTGATTCCCTATAACAAATGTCTTTTTCTACAACTCAAATACACTGTTTTTTACAGAGCACATCCTGTATTTAAGGTCTGTTTCAAATGTATATTCACTCAGTTACAACAGGGATCTCCTTTGTCATTTGTGATTTTGTCACCCTGCTAAATCTACATATTGGAGGACTTCAGCCAAAAATTATTACTTCTGGGTCACTCAATAAGAAAACTTGGAGTAGTGTCAGTCTAGCAGCCAGTTCCTGTAATCTATTTGCATTAAAATGTCATTTGATTATTGTATTTATTTGTTACCATCTTGGCAATCCAAACCAGACAGCATAATGAGTCATACCAAGCTGGTTAAAATGTCAGAGTATGTTTTAAAAACAACCACCACCACAGCAAACTCCACTGTGCTGATTGACATTGTGTTGCTGTTTGTGACTGCAGTTCTAAGGCAGAGGCTCAAACAGTACTTTTGCTTAGCTTTGGTGTCAAAAGCAATTAATGTGGTAGTTCAGGTGGCTGTAAACCTGCTCACATCAGGACCCT
The DNA here is from genome assembly GCA_015227895.2 of Colaptes auratus. Taxonomy (NCBI): domain Eukaryota; kingdom Metazoa; phylum Chordata; class Aves; order Piciformes; family Picidae; genus Colaptes; species Colaptes auratus. The sequence continues at coordinate 14,266,291 of CM037635.1, read as the reverse complement.
TTTTTCAAATTATCAGAAGTATTCAGCATGGATTCCCAAAGAGAAAATCATGCTTGACCAATTCAGCAGCCTTCTATAACGGTGTGACCAGCTGGGTAGATGAGGGGAGAGCAATGGGTGGTGTCTACCTTGCCCTTGCCAAGTCTTTTGACATTGTCTCCCATAGCATTCTCATAGGTAAGCTTAGGAAGTGTGGGTTAGATGAGTGGGTAGTGAGGTGGATTGAGGTCTGGCTGAAGGACACAGCACAAAGGCTTGTGGTCAGTGGGGCTGGTTCTAGCTGGAGGCCTGCAGCTAGTGTTCCCAGGAGTCAGCACAGGGTCTAGTCTTGTTCAATGTCTTCATCAGTGACCTGGATGAAGGAACAGAGTGTACTCAAGGCAAATTTGCTGATGGTACAAAACTGGGAGGAGTGGCTGGCACCCAGCCAGGCCATGCTGCCATTCAGTGAGACCTGGACAGGCTGGAGAGTTGGGCAGAAGTTCAACAATTGTAGAGTCTGCACTTGATGAGGAATAACACCCTGCTCCACTGTAGGTTAGAGGCTGAGCTGATGGAGAGCATCTCTGTGAAGAAGGACCTGGGAGTGCTGGTGGACTACAAGTGCCACACGAGCCAGCAATGTGCCCTTGTGGCCAAGAGGGCCAATGGTATTCTGCGGTGCATTCAGCAGGTCAAGGGAGGTTCTTGTCTCTGTCCTTAAGAGGCCACATCTAGAATAGTGGGTCCAGTTCTGAAAAGACATGGACTACTGGAAAAAAGAAGACTGAGAGGTGCTCTTTTCAATGCTCATGGATATCTGAAGAGTGGAGGATGGGGCCAGTGGTGCCCAGTGGTAGGACCAAGGGGCAGTGGGCACAAATTTAAACACAGGAGGGTTGGCTTAGACGTAAGGAAAACCTTACGTGGATGATGACAGAGCACTGGAATAGGCTGCCCAGAGGAGCTGTGGAGTCTCCTTTGGAGACTTTCAAAACCCACCTGGACACATTGCTGTGTGATTTACTCTAGATAACCTGCTTTAATAGGAGGGTTGAACTAGATGATCTTCAGAGGTCCCTTCCAACCCCTACCCTTCTGTGATTCTGTAACTGCTGATGATCTTCAGTGAGTGTTTTATAGGGAATAATCCTGGTCATCTAGTCACCCTGTGGATGCTGGGTTGTAATCTCTAACAGTTTGAAATCCCACTGAGTAAGGAAAAGTCCATCCAATGTCTGTATTAGCTCTGTGTGTGTCAGGACATCTGGAAAGAGTTTTGGTGGGATTACTGTCCTGACTTGTACTTGTTTACCATCTCTGGAACCATATATTTAAAATGGATAAACTTTGATCCTTAGTCTGTTGTGTTAAAGACTCCAACCACAAAAATGTGTCCTAAATAGGGGCAAAAATGGCAGATGGTTCTTGCATCTCCTAATATTGCTTCAGGGCCTTGTGACAGGGTCACATTACAGCAGGTCACCTGAACACAGCTATCACACTCGCACCTTGAATTTCTAACAGATTCTGGTATCTCTGATGGGTCAAGCAAGTGCTCAAGAGTTGTGTATTATAGTAGTTCTTGCCTCAGCTTTTGCATTTGTGTGAACCTGATTTGTCCTTCTGTGATATTAACTGGTTCAGATAGCACAGACATAGGTGATCTGTCCTCATAGACTCTTTTCTGGTCAGTGCTCAGAGTAGGCATCAAAGGAAATCAAAAAGATCTGTTTATGATCTCAATGCTAAATCCAGAATCTCAGATCTGTGTTAAGTCCTAGCTTTGCTGCCAGCTGCCTGTATGACTCTAACAATGCACGTGTGGAAGGATAACAACTCAGGGCTGCAGAGTTAACCCTAGCCCTGTACTGAGTGCTAGAATTAGGTGCAGTTATTTTCACCTTTGAAGCCAGTTAATTACTGGCAAATCTTGATAGGCAATATTTAATAATGAAGCATTAGAATCATTAAAGTGTTTTGGTTGGAAGAGAGCCTTTAAGATCATTGAGTTCAACCACTGTCTGACTCTACCAAGAACAATGTCCCTCAGCACCACATCTCTGCATCTTTTAAACACCTCCAGAACAAACCCTTTCAGTGATGAAGTTTCTTCTTATAACCAACCTAAACTTCCCCTGGCTACAACTTGAGGCCATTACTAATCAGGACCATCTTTTGCCAGGCCTGCATTTTGAGTCTGGTAGGGATTCAACCTCCCTGATAGGGAGACTATTCTAGTGTTTGAGGGCCCTTTCAGTGAAGAAATTTCTTCTAATACCCAACCTAAACTTCCCCTGGTTGCAACTTGAGGCCATTACTAATCAGGAGCATCTTCTGCCAGGCTTGTATTGTGAGTCTGCCTTCACCATGCCCTGAGCATTGTCTGGAGGGAAAATCCATGCTTTCAGGCTGATTGCACGTCATGCTCTTCAGTTTGCACTCTCAAAGGGGAACCAGCAGGTGGTACCAGGGCTGTGATGTAGAAGGATGCAGTGGTAGCAGTTACTGAGGGCTGCCGAGATGCCTGTTTGCCAATAACCTCTTTATCTGTTGCTTTCTGCAGTTGAAATTGATGCAGTCGGAGCTGAATGTTGAAGAAGTGGTAAACGACAGAAGCTGGAAGGTACTCACTTACAGTAGCCACAATATTCTGTCCCAACAAACAGGTCTGTGCTGAAAGTGTAGCACTGGTGCCTGATGAGGCAGATTAACTAGAAATAGGTGAGGCTCTGGCCCTGGAGACATTCAAGATCAGACTTGATGTGGCCCTGATCTAGTTGGAGGTGCTCACTGCCAGGGGTTTGGACAAGATGACCTTTGAGTGTCCCTTCCAACCTGATGTGATCTGTGAATCTCTGAATCTCTAATGCTGGGGGAAATCTTTCAGAGGTCAGTCATTTTTCGTGCTCTGGATGCAAAGATCAAAGCTTTTCAGTTGCACTGCAGAGGAAAGAAAAGTGTCTGAGATAGGGGAGAGGAAGGACTGTGGAGTACTCCTGTGTAGATCCCTTTGTCCTTGTGTCTGAGGACATTCCTTTGGTGGCCCTGTCTGAAAAGCTGGGCCTCTAACAATGTCCTAGAGCTAAGTCTTTCAGAATTGGCTGTTTGGTACTAATCACATTTCTCAGCAGAGGCCAGAGGTAGGTGAGGCTGTAGAAGTTGAACCTTATCCTCATGGAGCTTCTGCAGGCTGGGTCTGGTGCTCCCTGATGCCAAGAGAAGGCTTTTCACTGTCTCCTGGGTCAAGAGAAGGCAGATCACGCTCTGGATGGACAGGCCCAAATGGGTGTTACACAGTGATCTTAACGCTGAGCTGAAATTCTGAGGTGACTAATTCTGTCACTGCAGCATTCCATGTCTAGCATCCTTGTTTATTGTTGCTTTTCAGACCTTTTCCAGAAACTACACCTAGTGCTGTCTGAAAGATCTAATTGTGCCCTTAAGCTTAATTAATTTTAAAGCAGCTGATATGACTAAGTAATGCCACAGCCTTAACAGCATGCTTCAGGTCACCAGTGGCAAAGTTTTTGCCAGCTCTGCTATAGGAGGACAGCCCCTGCCCTCATCTTCATTCTGAAGATCAGAGTTAGAATGTTAGAATCATATTGCTTGGAAAAGGCCTTTTAGGTCATGAAGTCCGACCGTTATCTAAATCTGCCAAGTCTGGTGCCAAACTGTGTCCCTCAGCACTGCATCTCTCCACCTGTGAAACATCTCCTGGGATGGGCTTTCAGCCAGCACCCTGGGGAGCCTGTTCCCATGTTTGAGCATGATCCCTTTCAGTGACACAGTTTCTTCTAATATCCAGCCTAAACTTCCCTTGTGAGGGGAGTTCGAGTTGGTTGCAGCTTGAACCCATTTCCTCTTGTCCTATCACTTGTTACTAGGGAGAAGAGGTTGACCCCACCTGTCTTCCACCTCCATTCAGGTAGTTGTAGAGAGCGAGAAGGTCTCCCCTCAGTCTCCTTTTCTCCAGACTAAACAACCCCAGTCTCCTCAACCACAAAACTTGCTCCAGGCCCTTCACCTGCTTCATTGCCCTTCTATGGACCTTGTCCAGTGCCTCAATGTTTTTCTTGTAATGAGGGTCCCAAAGCTGAATCCAAGAATCAAGGTATGGCCTCACCAGTGCTGAGTCCAGGGGGACAATCACTTACCTGCTCCTGCACGTCACACTACCCTGATACAGGCAGGATGTTGTTGGCCTTTTTGGTTACCTGGGCACACACTGGCTCATGTTCAGCCACCTGTGGACTGATATCCCCAGGTGCTTTTTGCAGGGCATCTTTCCAGCCACTCTGCTGCAAACCTGGGGTATTCATGGGGTTGTTGTGACTCAAGTGCTGGACCCAGCATTTGGTCTTGTTGAATCTCATACCATTGGCCTTGGGCTATTGATCCAGCCTGTCCAGGTCTGTGGTTGGCACCAGTCTTAGCACTGATCCAGTGATTACCTGTATCTGCATTAAGCTTTGGGGAGTGATGGTAATGTGGTAGTTTCTCTGGTTGGAGAGTTTATAAACAGCAGAGAATGCATGGTACAGGCACATTCTAGCCTGCTAATATTTAGTGTAGGGCTTGAAGAGAAAAGTACTTCTGAGGTTTATCTCCAGCTCTGCTACACTGAGCATAGGCATAAATATCTCATTTAGCTGTGTGTAAAATTACATCACTGAAGGCTGATACCAGACAAGGAACTGACTTCCAAAACAAGACCCTTGCATCAGTCTCTCTACAGCAGCTCCCCACTGAAGTCTGTTGTGTGTCTGCCATTTCTACTAATACCTAAAAGTCAGCAAAATCTACTCTGTAGTGGCATGAATTGAGGTTCCTTAGACTCTGTTTTTCCTGCCTGAAAAATGAGAGCAGCACTTCACATGTGGCCCAATGGAGTTAGTTGGCCTGAGTAACATACTGTGGCTCAGTGATTCTAAAAGTAGGAGGCAGGGAGGAAGACTGAAGTATTGGCCTTCCTTCTGTAGGCTGCAGAGGTACTGTTAAAGATGCTGTAAAGGACTGCATGATAGTGAGCTGCAGTTCTTTTGATATTTTCAATGCAAAAGCTCCTCTGAGTGTATTTTCAGTACCCTTTCAGACATATATTGTTGACCTCAACTTCAGCAAGCCTTTTAACACTGTCTTCTGTAACTTTGTTATAGGTAAGCTTAGGAAGTGTGGGTCTAGGTTAGAGATCTCTTGGAGCAGGCTGCCCAGTGAGGCTGTGGAGTCTCCTTCTCTGGACACATTCAAAACCTGCCTGCAAGCATTCCTGTGCTGATTACCCTAGGTGATCCTGCTTCAGTAGGAGCATTGAACCCAGTGCTCTCTAGAGGTCACTTCCAAGCTCTGATGTTCTGTGATCCTGTGATTACATGAGTGGACAGTGAGGTGGATCAAGAACTGGGTGAAGGACAGAACTCAGGGTTGTGATCAGTGATGTGGGGTCTAGTTGGAGACCTGTAGCTAGTAGTGTTCCCCAGGAAGTCCTGTCTTGTTCAGTATCTTCATCTTACCTGGATGAAGGGACAGAGTGTACTCAAGGCAGATTTACTGATGGTACAGAACTGGGAGGAGTGCCTGACACCCAGTCAGGCCATGCTGCCATTCAGTGAGACCTATACAGGCTGGAGGGTTGGGCAGAGGGGAGAAACCTGATGAAGTTCAACAGAGGCAAGTGTAGAGCTCTGCACCTGGGGAGTTACAGCCCAGTGCACCAGTACAGGTGAGGGGTTGACCTGCTGGAAAGCAGCTTTGTGGAGAAGGAGCTGGGAGTGCTGGAGGACAGTAGGTGCCCCATGAGCCATCAGTGTGGCCAAGAAGGCCAATGGTATTGTGGAGTGCATTCAGAAGAGTGACCAGCAGATCGAGGGAGAGTTCTCCCACTCTGCGCTGTTCCAGGGAGGCCTCACCTGCAGCACTGGGTCCAGTTCTGTGCTGCTCTGTTCAAAGAGCCCTAAAGAGTGGAAGTCAAGAGGATGGGGTTGGGCTCTTCCAGTGATGCCCAGTGACAGGACAAGGAGCAGTGGAAACAAATTAGAACACAGGAGGTTTCCCTTAAAGAAAAGCATCTTTCCTGTGAGGGTGGCAGGGCACTGGAACAGCCTGCCCAGAGAGGTTATGGAGTCTGCTTCTATGGAGACTTTCAAAGCCCACCTGGACATATTCCTATGCAACCTGCTCTGGGAGACCCTGCAGTGGGCTTGGACTAGGTAGTCTCTGGAGGTCTCTTGCAACCCCTACCAGTCTGTGATTCTGTGACCATTCTGTGAATATAAGCCCTTAAAATGTCTTTGACAGTAGACAAAACTGGTGCAGTTTGATTAGTATTAAAATGTTCCTGAGAATTCTTTGGCCCTTTATTACTACACCTTCCTTCAGTCTGCTTTCAGACCTTTCCATACTCTTAACTCTTTCAGAAGTGTCCATTGCATTGCTGATGATGTGGGACAGGCTGTCTGAGAGAATGAAACTGTCACACCTTCTGTATTCCTTTATATGAAGCAGTTTCTAATAGGTCTCTGTTTCTTAAATTCAATCTGAAAATGAGTTGAAGGTTACTCAGAAATTGTTCAGAAGCAATGCTCAAACATGCTGCAGACATTATTTTCTCTGAAGTTGCCACAGGCTGTAGAAGTAGATGATGTTAGGACCATACTGTTTAAAAGAACACATGTATGTAAAAAGTAATGCATAACTTCCCCAAAATTAGCACTCATGTGGTGATGTGAAGCCAAGGAGTCAGTTCATGAAACTTGACATCCTGAAGGTCACAGGCAAGTTACACAATACAGAATGAACCAGGTTGGAGAAGACCTTGGAGATCATCAAGTCCAACCTATCACCCAACACCATCTAATCAACTAAACCAAGTTACTATAGACATTTGGAAGCAAACTTCAGAGAGCAGAATTGAAGATTCTTCAGCTCAAGTCCTGCCTGTCCTGGTCTTACAGTTGGTGAGATGAAGGGTGGAGAAATTCCCTGGGTGCAATTTTTGGGCTTTAACTTCATAAAATTAATTTCACTGAATCTCTTCTTTTGTTTTGTCTCCTGATATTAGGCTTCTTAGGAAGCAATATGTAACCCTGGCTAATGGTGGCCTTCTGTAGGGTTAGTTTAGCAGCATGCCTCCCTTGGTCACACACACACCACACCTCAGGGCTCAGGGCTCTGTCTTTCACAGAATCAGCCAGGTTGGAAGAGACCTCCAAGATCATCAAGTCCAACCTATCACCCAAACCTACCTAATCAACTACACCATGGCACCAAGTGCCTCATCCAGGCTCTTCCTAAACACCTCCAGCAATGGTGACTCCATCACCTCCCTGGGCAGCACATTCCAATGGCCAATCTCTCTTTTCGGGAAGAATTTCTTCCTAACACCCAGCCTAAACCTCCCCTGGCACAGCTTGAGACTATGTCCTCTTGTTCTGGTGCTGGTGGCCTGGGAGAAGAGACCAACCCCCACCTGGATACAACCTCCCTTCAGGGAGTTAAAGAGAGAAATAAAAGTCTCCCCTGAGCCTCCTCTTCTCCAGGCTAAGCAACCCCAGCTCCCTCAGCCTCTCCTCACAGGGCTGTGTTCCAAACCCCTCCCCAGCTTTGTTGCCCTTCTCTGGACACCTTCCAGCATCTCAAGATCTTTCCTAAACTGAGGATCCAAGAACTGGACACAGGACTCAAGGTGTGGCCTAACCAGTGCTCATTTGAATCTGAAGACAGAGCTTGGCAGAATGTGCTCCTACCAGAAGCTCATGACTGGCACTGCCTCCGCTCGGTGCTAGGTGGTGCTCGTGCTGCTCCTCAGGACAAAGTTTGGAGCCAAAACCTTAAACAGCTGCATTGCTTGTGAGACCACTTGTAGCTTTGATGTGACCCTGCATGTTGTGCCTTTGATTCACACTGCCTGACTTTAGTCATTTATATTGACCCTCCTTAGGGTAAGCAGTCATAGAATCATTTTAGTTGGAAAAGACCTCTGAGACTGCTGAGTCCAACCATCATCTAGCTCTACAAAGTGATGCTAAACCATGTCCCTCAGTATCACTTCTCTTTGTCTTCTTAACACCTCCAGGGTTGGGGCTTCAACCACCTCCTTGGGGAACTCTTTCAGTGACCATTTCTTCTAACATCAAATGTAAACCTCCCCTCATGCAACTTGAGGCCATTTCCTCTCTTATCACTTGTTACTAGGCATAAGAGATCAATCCTCTCACCTGGGTCCAGCCTCCTTTCAGGTAGTTGTAGAGAATGAGGTTTCCCCTCAGCCTTCTTTTCTCCAGGCTGAACAGCCCCTGTTCCCTCAGCTGCTCCTCACATGGCCTGTTCTCCAGACCCTTCACCAGTTTTGTTTCCCTTCTCTGGGCCCACTCCAGCACTTCTATGTCTGTCTTGTAGTGAGGGCCCCAGCCTGCTTCAGTCTCAAGTTCTGTGTGCTAAATTTTACCCAGAGTGGGTGCCAGAGGAAAGTGAGGGGAGAGTAGTGTGCCCTTGGCAGGAGGAGGTCTGGCAGAATCTGCACCTGTGGTCAGATAACTAAAAAGGGAGAAGATGGCTTCCAAGGGCCCTGGCACCTCCTTTTAGCTGTCACAGCAATGTCAAATGCTTTTGCTTAGGAAAGAGAAGAATATACAGTGTCCAAATTTGAATGTCAGATTGTATTTAACACAACACAGCTGAGCTTTTCACTCATAATTTCCCTCCCTCTTTATTAAAGAAAAAAAAAAGCAGCAGCATCTATGATGAGAATAGGGGTACTCATTGACAGCTGGCTGAACATGAGCCTGCAGTGTGCCCAGCTGGCCAACAAGGCCAATGGCATCCTGGCCTGCATCAGGAACAGTGTGGCCAGCAGGAGCAGGGAAGTCATTATGCCCCTTTACTCAGCACTGGTTAGGCTACCCCTTGAGTCCTGTGTCCAGTTCTGGGCCCCTCAGTTTAGGAAAGATGTTGAGTTGATGGAAGGTGTCCAGAGAAGGGCAACAAAGCTGGGGAGGGGTTTGGAGCACAGCCCTGTGAGGAGAGGCTGAGGGAGCTGGGGTTGCTTAGCCTGGAGAAGAGGAGGCTCAGGGGAGACTTTATTTCTCTCTTTAACTCCCTGAAGGGAGGTTGTAGCCAGGTGGAGGTTGATCTCTTCTCCCAGGCAACCAGCACCAGAACAAGAGGACACAGTCTGAAGCTGTGCCAGGGGAGGTTTAGGCTGGATGTTAGGAAGAAATTCTTCCTAGCACGAGAGATTGGCCATTGGAATGTGCTGCCCAGGAAGGTGGTGGAGTCCCCATCCCTGGAGGTGTTCAAGAGGGGATTGGATGTGGCACTTGGTGCTGTGGTTTAGTTAGTCCTGAGGTGTTGGGTGACAGGTTGGACTTGATCTCTGAAGTCTTTTCCAACCTTACTGATTCTGTGATGGCAGACTGCCAGGATTATGAGCTGCCTTATCTGAGGGAGAACACACTTAGTGGTGAGCAGTCCCCCAGCGCTAGGCTTTAGTCTTTGGGTTCACTAAAACCAGGAAGGAAGGTCAGTGGAGACAGGTGCCTTGGTAAGTACCACTCATTGGTACAGCAGGGCTGGGCAGCTTGAGATGGGTGCTACATGAAGAGGTGGTGGCTTGAAGTAGCTCTGAAGCTCTGCTTGCCTCCTGGAGGAGGGCTGATCCACTTTTGCTCTTCTGTTTTGGTGTCTCAGGTATTTAACGAGCGTTGCCGAGTTCACTACAAGCCTCCGAAGAGTCAATGAGGTGGGGTGTTGTCCATCAAGGTGGTCCATAACCAGGAGAGCCAAACTGGAAAGAGGTCTTGGGTGAGCTGTGCTGGGACCCTCCAGAACCAGTGGAACCCAGTCTTGTTCTGGACCTACTTAGCTGAAACCTCAAGTCTGAAATGATTTTCCTGTAATCAAGAGCAAACAACTCATCTTTTGTACGAGCTGTGTGGCACACATGAGTTTTATAGTATTAAAATAATTTTCAACTGGAATGGGAAACTGGCATCTTTCTTGGACCTGTACAGCTGCAGCAGTCCTGCAGGGGAAGGACCAGTCAAAACCAGCAATGGGCAGGGAGGACAAGGTGCTCCCTGAACTGCTAACTGACTTGTTAAACTCTCAGTGAGCGTGGTATGTCTGTGCAGGTAATCAGCTGAAGAGAAATCAAAAGTGTAGGTTCAGCATCCCTGAAAGTCAGAACCTACCAGCACTGTTCTGAGCATGAGCAGCATTGGTTCAGGGTTGTGTGGGGGTGCAGGTTTGCTGCTTTCCCACAGGTAGTGTCTGCTGCACTCTGTCCTTTGTTCTCTGTTAACCAAACCATGGATTTTTTTTTTCTCTGAATAGGGAACTTGGTGTCAGTTGAAAACCACTTTGGATTTGAGATGAAAATACATCTCCTATGAGAATGAGACTGTTGACTGTCCACTGACCCTGTTTTGTCCCTCCTTCTGAACCTTTAAAATGAATTCTATAGGCAAACTGCCTTTGAATGGAGAAAGGAGCTGTTTATACCTGATCCTGTCAATTCCGGTCCTAAAGTTGTATTTAGAAAGCTTTAAAGCAGCACCTATGCAGTAACAGAGCATTTACAAGTGGACAAATGTGAGGAAAGCAGAATCCTGGAGTTGTATTTAGAAAGCTTTAAAGCAGCACCTTTGCAGTAACAGAGCATTTACAAGTGGACAAATGTGAGGAAAGCAGAATCCTGGAGTTGTATTTAGAAAGCTTTAAAGCAGCACCTTTGCAGTAACAGAGCATTTACAAGTGGACAAATGTGAGGAAAGCATCCTGGAGTTGTATTTAGAAAGCTTTAAAGCAGAACCTTGCAGTAACAGAGCATTTTACAAGTGCTTAATTGGTACTTGCAGTACAAAATTGGGCTTACAGTCAAATGACAAGGTCTGCTTGGTTGCCAGCTGGTTTTATTACTTAGTAATAGTCTTAAGACTTATTAAAGTCTTAAAATTTTGTCTTTAAGAACCACTGAAGTTGAGCAGAGCCTTAAAGACACAGGCCCCATCCTGCAAATACTGTGGAATTCAGCAGCAGCTCTGAAGCAGAGTTTGTACTCTCACATGCCTAAAAGCTGTGTGTATGTGGGGAGTGAAAGCCAAGGAATGTAAAAGGAAGTTGGCAAAAATCTGTGCAGCATCCTCTGGCTTATAGTTGTTCATCCAGTGGAGCCCTTAACTACATGAAGACCTTTATTTTTAGGCAAGTGAGGCAGAAATACATTTGGGGTCTTGAAGTATGTAAATTACAATGTTTAAACTTTTTCTGTTCCACTCTTTTTGCGCCAAGGTGCTGCAGCTGCTCTAAGCAAAACTTTAGTTGGAGCACTTGCATCACTCTCTGATTGTTCTCATTGCTCAGCTGCAAGTCCAAAAGCAGAAGACATGTTTTTTCCTTCAACTGTGAAATGGTTATAATTGTTTATCACCACAATGGAAAGCAAATACTGCTCAGAAGTGTGGGCTCAGTTGCTCTCTAATTTCCACAGGCAGTGATCCACTAATGAGGTATTGAGTACAGTCAAGGTTGCTTTCAAAGTTGGTACTCAAATCCTGACCTCTCCAATATAGGTGTCTAAAATAGTTGTTCTCTCTGGGGCTTGGTTGTGCAGCTGTGGGGAGAAACTCTCCTTTTGTGCTGTTGTGTGGCAGAAGCTTCTGCCAGTGTGGGTAGAGTTGGCATCAGTGCTCTTGAAATTTGAGCTTGTGCTGTGTTTCTGTAGAAACTAGAGACTGTGATGAGAATTAATCACTGTCCTCCTTTATCTATTCAGATGTTTATCTATCCAGCTGTTGCAAGAACACTTCTTCACTTAAGCAGATCCTCTGAAGAATGCCTTGTGAAATGGATGTGATACATATGCACACTGGGTTTGGGTTTTTTTACTGCAGCAGCAGCAGCAGCCCAGCTTTGCATTGGTTATGAAAAAAGAGAGTTAAAAACCCCTTTCCAGCCCCATACCAGCACTGTTTCTCATTTGAATGTAAGGCCACATAAGCAGATCTATACAAACCAGTACAGGAAAAACTTCTGACCCTGTCAGAAGACTTCCAAATCCCAAACATCCCTTCTTTGGGCATTTGCAGCTTGTGTACAGAGGGTTGCATTAAGAAGGTGAATTCCTCTGGTTTAGTTTGCTCTGAGCACAGAGGGATGTCTCTTACAGTAGATGGCAAATCACATGGATCAGAGGCTGTTTGACTTGCTGTTGAACTTAGTGCAACATGAAGGTGAGTAACTGGAATTGCATGTCGTGCTTTGTGGGAGAAGAAAATGGCTTTGCTACTCTTGAATTGCTTGTGATCTGCCTGTGAGGTGGGATGCTTTGCCATGGTGTGTAAATGGCACTGAGATGAGCAGTGGGCTGTACTAGGCAAAGGCAAGAAAAATGTCCAATTGGTGACCCCTCTCCATTCTGGGATCATGCTTAGACTGCAATTGAGTCCTGCTTCAACTTTACCATGGAAGCAGTCACAAATCACTAGGTTGCTTGCTGTCATATGTGAATCAAAGAATGGACCCCACAAATGCCAGAATTTCATCCTTTGCCTTTTATTGCTGCAAGTAAAGGCATTTGAACAAAAAGCACAACTGATGGCCCTGCCCTGAGTCTAGATCTCCTAGAGGTGGCTTGCCTCTCTGTTGAGGCTTTCCCACTGCTCAGAAGTAGTGACTATAGGTGGGCAGATTGCACTTGCTTGGAAAATCACAGAACTGTCAGGATTGGGAGGACCTCCAAGATTATCCAGTTCTAACCCCCCTGCCATGGGCAGGGACACCTCACACTAGATCAGGATGCTCACAGCCACATCCTGCCTGGCCTTCATAACCTCCAGGGATGAGGCTTCCACCACCTCCCTGGGCAACCTGTACCAGTGTCTCACCACCCTCATGGGGAAGAACTTCTTCCTAACATCCAATCTCAATCTACCCACTTCCAGTTTTGTTCCATTCCCCCCAGTCCTATCACTCCCTGACACCCTCAAAAGTCCCTCCCCAGGTTTCTTGTAGCCCACTTCAGATACTGGAAGGCCACAAGAAGGTATTCTCAGAGCCTTCTCCAGACTGAACAGCCCCAACTCTCTCAGTCTGTCCTCATAGCACAGCAGCTCCAGCCCTCTCTTCCTCCTCATGGTCCTTCTCTGGACACCTTCCAGCACCTCCAGATCCTTCCTGGCACAGAGGCTCCAGAACTGGACACAGACCACCAGGTGTGGTCTCAGCAGAGTGGAGTAGAGGGGGAGAATCACCTCCCTTGCCCTGCTGGCCACACTTCTCTTGCTGCAGCCCAGGCTCTGCTTGGCTCTCTGGGCTGCAAGTGCTCACTGCTGGCTCCTGTTGAGCTTCTCCTCCCCCATCACCCCCAAGTCCAAGTCCATTACTTCAGGGCTGCTCTCCAGCCAGTGCCTGCCCAGCCTCAATCGGTGCTTGGGATTGCCCCGACCCAGCTGCAGGACCTTGCATTTGGTCTGGTTGAAATCCTTTCAAGCATGTGCTTATTTCCTTTGGTGAAATAGAAAGAGGTGTGTGTTGTCTGGCACTCTGTGTTGCTGACTTCTGCAGCATGTAGGCACTCAAGACTGATTCAATGGGTGAGGCCAGCAGATTGAAAGAGGTGATTCTGCCACTCTGCTCTGGTGAGATCTCACCTGGAGTGCTGTGTAGAGCTTTGGGAGCCCCAACACAAGAGAGACCTGGACCTTCTGGAGAGGGTCCAGAAGAGGGCCACAAAGATGGGGTTGGAACTAGATGATCCTTGTGGTCCCTTCCAACCCTAACTGAAACTATGCAACTATGATCAGAAGGCTGGAATGCCTCTCCTAAAAAGGCAGGCTGAAAGAATTGGGGCTGTTAAGCCTGGGGAAGAGAAGGCTTTGGGGAGACCTTGTAGCTACATTGCAGTATCTGATGGGCACATACAGGAAGGCTGGGCAAGGACTGTGTAGAAGGGCTTGTAGATAAGATGAGGGGCTATGCTTTTAAACTGGAGCAGGGAAGAGTTAAATTGGACCTTAAGGGGAAAGTTCTTTACAATGAGAGAGGTAAAATACTGGAAGGGGTTGCCAGGGATGCAGTTGAGGCCCTGTCCCTGGAAACATCCAAGATCAGACTTGATGCAGCCCTGGGCAGCCTCATCTAGTTGGAGGTGTCTGCAGGTGTCTGTCCACTGCAGGGGAATGGGACAAGATGACCTTTGAGAGTCCCTTCCAGCTCAATGCAATCTGTGCATCACTTTGCAAGGTTTTTTTAAGGATAAAACCTTGTGTTTCTCTTAATCCAAGTTGCTGTACTGGGTCAGAAATCTTTTCAAGTCAGAGTGGGTAGCTGGAGAGGAAACCTTTTATTTGCAGACCTGCTCACTGAAAGTCAAGGCTGTTGTTCCCGTGATGGTGAAAACTAGATCTTGAGCTGATAGATGTGTTCCTTTAGCAGCTGATAAAGTGGTGCATCCCTTGTGCCACTTCAGCCAGCCACAACTGCAACTACATGTGTTCTCACTGCAAAACCAGGGGACTGACCTGCTGGCTTAGCTTTCACCCTTGTGGTTACAGAGGTGGCTTCATTTGTGGTTTAAAGTAACTCAGAAACACATAACCAGGTGGCTTGTTTCTGTTCTGGCTTTTTTGTTTTGTTGCTACTGTACTGGTGCTTTGATTGACTAGAGCTTCTACTCCTTGCAATTACACAGGACCAGAAAGTAGTGGTCTGCAAGCTTGTAGAGAATTGTTTCTTCCTTATTGGAGCAGGACACAGTGCAGGATGTCACTCAGGTTTTCAACTATAAAGATTGGTAGTGCTGCTTTCCAAGGCAACAGCAGCACAGTGGTGTGAAGGGAAGTTGCCATCTGTGCAAGTGGTAAGCACAGCTTGGAGTGCTGCCTAGTGCCAAGTATTTAGACAAGATATTGGGAAGAAATTCTTTACAGTGAGGGTGGTGAGACACTGGGACAGTTTGTCCAGGGAGGTCATGAGTGCCTGCTCCTTGGGGTATTCAAGGCCAGGTTGGACAAGGCCTTGAGCAACTTGGTCTAGTGGAAGGTGTCCCTGCCCACGGCAGAGGGGTTGTAACTACGTGATTTTTAAGGTCCCTTTCAACAGAAACCTTCCTGTGAATCAATGAGTCACATCTCAGATACGAAAGCAGAGACACTCACTAGCTTGTCAGTGTTGTGCAAGAGGTGCAACAGGGGCTGGCTGGCCTCAAGGCAACATTCCAAATGGTGTTTCATTACCTTCAAAGCCTAAGGGAGAGAGGTATAGATGAGGGTTGCCTAGGACAGTCCATTGCCACCAATCATAGAATCAATAGGACACAGTCTCAAGCTGTGCCAGGGGAAGTTTAGGCTGGAGGTGAGGAGAAAGTTCTTCATTGAGAGAGTTGTTAGCTGTTGGAATGTGCTGCCCAGGGAGGTGGTGGAGTCACCATCCCCTGGAGGTGTTCAAGAGGGGATTGGACATGGCACTTGGTGCCATGGTTTAGTCATGGGGTCTGTGGTGACAGGTTGGACTCGATGATCTTTGAGGTCTCTTCCAACCTTGGTGATTCTGTGATTCAATAAGGTTGGAAACAACCTCAGAGATCACCAAGTCCAACCTCTCACCCAAGACCTCATGACTACTAAACCATGGCACCAAGTGCCACGTCCAGTCCGCTCTCATCATCAAGAGCAGGGCTGTGGAACATCAGCACTTCAAAATGACTTTATGAGCTGTGTGTGAGATGAGCACTACAGCCCACTCTTAGAAATATCACCAGATTTGGGGGCAGCCATTAGCACCCCCATGGAAAGGAAACAGACTGATTTGATTAGCCTGTGTAAACTTCAGCATCAGCCTGCTGACAAGTAGTGTTCACTTCCCTTCCTTTCTGTACAACTCTGTGGAAAAACAGAAAGTTCTTGTGCTTTGAAATTAAAGCAAAGAAACAAACAAAACCCCCAGGGAATACCCAGAAATATGAAGTCTGGTGAATGGTTTCCATGCACCATTGATGCCTTTAGTTTCACACCTAGTGTTTTCCCAAGATTAGACATTAACCTTCCTGGTATTTTTGCTTGGTGTATTTTGTTCACCAGAATCAAGAATTGCCCAGAGATCTAGTGCTGCCTTGGGGACCTCACCAGCATCCCAAGGGAATTAGTGTATCTTGGTGAGTGGAAAAGTGTATTGAATATCCTGGTTTAGCACTGGTGCTGCCTGCTGTTGGATGCATTCTGTGGCTTCTGGCCTCAGCAGGGTGAGGTGGCTCTTCTACTTAGCTCAGCTCTCCAAGCATCACTTAGTCCACTTAGCTCAGCTCTCCATGCATCACTTGGTGGAAGATGGCCAGCATTTGAGTCATGGTCTTGTGCAAAACCATGTGCAAAGTGTTTGAGCTCATCAGCTTCAGTTGTCCTTAATTCCATGAGCTGGGATGTGAGGAACTATCATAGTATCAGTCAGGGTTGGAAGGGACCACAAGGATCAGCTAGTTCCAACCCCCCTGCCATGGGCAGGGACACCTCACACTAGACCAGGCTGGCCACAGCCTCATCCAGCCTGGGCTTAAACACCTCCAGGGATGGGGCCTCAACCACCTCCCTGGACAACCCATTCCAGGGCTTCACCACCCTCACAGTGAAGAACTTCCTCCTCACCTCCAGCCTCAATCTCCCCACCTCCAGCTTCATTCCATTCCCCCTAGTCCTATCACTACCTGAGAGCCTGAGAAGTCCCTCCCCAGCCTTCTTGTAGCCCCTTTCAGATACTGGAAGGCCACAATGAGGTCACCTGGGAGCCTTCCCTTCTCCAGACTGAACAGCCCCAACTCCTTCAGTCTGTCCTCACAGGAGAGGTGCTCCAGCCCTCTGCTCATCCTCGTGCCCCTTCTCTGGACACCTTCCAGCACCTCCAGATCCCTCCTGTAATAGGGGCTCCAGAACTGGAGGCAGTACTCCAGGTGGGGTCTCAGCAGAGCTGAGTAGAGGGGGAGAATCCCCTCCCTTGCCCTGCTGGCCACACTTCTCTTGCTGCATCCCAGGCTCTGATTGGCTTTCCGGGCTGCAAGTGCACACTGAGAGCTCCTGTTGAACTTTTCCTCCCAAGTCTCTCTCCTCAGGGCTGCTCTCCAGCCAGTCCCTGCCCAGCCTGGATTTGTGCCTGGGATTGCCTCGACCCAGATGCAGGACCCTGTCCTTGGTCTTGTTGAAGCTCATGAGGTTGGCTTGTGGCTCTTCATCTGGATTGGGCAATTTGGGGAAAAGTAGCAGGCTTCCAGTTTTAATGTATCCCATTCCTTTTCTTTCCAAGAACTGGGAGCATTTTTCTCTTTCTTAAGAAAGATGGTGTCTCAGGACAGCTGATTTCCCTCCAATGCTATTTGCTTGCTCCCAAAACACTGCTGCTCAAGTCTGGGAAATTCTGCAACATCTTTATTTGGAACAGGCTGTTAATCTGGCTGTGGATTTTAGGGCTCTTAGCACACCTGATTCTCAATCTTTCATCCTTTGTCCCAAGCACAGCCCTTGAAGTTAGACATGAAGTCTGTTACAGACTCTTGCATCACTTATCTGTGAGAGGGATCAGTAGGCTGGGTAGGACACCATTAAGCCTGTGCTGCTTTGCAGTGGCCATGAGCAGGCTGGTTTCTAGCACGCTCCTCACTGCTGATTCCAGCAGGAATGTCATTGTCTGTGTGCAGCACATATCTCATTTCACCCACCCCCCTGGACCCACTCCTAGGCACTGAAAATTGCCTGGCCTGTTCCTACTTCTCTAGAAGCTCTAAGCTCTGGCACAGCCTTCATCCCATTTGCTGGAGAGGAGGATGGCAAGAATACCAAAAGGGAGTCGTTTTCCTCTGTCTGGAGATGTTAGGTCTCCCTTACCAGGTCAGGCTGCTCACAGCTGCTAGCTCTTCCTTGGTAGGCTGCATGTGCTTTGTAACATCACATGTGGCCATGAACATTGGCTATGCCTGTGCCTGCAACTGCAGAATAAATACTTCTGGCTATATATTCTGCATGGTACATATGCCAGCAGTGTGTGAACTATTAGTACCTTGACATGAGAGCAGCTATACAATACAATGCAATACAATACACCAGGTTGGAAGAGACCTTCAAGATCATCGTGTCCAACCCATCAACCAATCCAACCCACCTAAATACAATACAGTACAATCCAACCCACCTAAACAACTAACCCATGGCACCAAGCACCCCATCAAGCCTCTTCCTGAACACCTCCAATGAAGGTGACTCCACCACCTCCCTGGGCAGCCCATTCCAATGGGCAATCACTCTCTCTGTATAGAACTTCTTCCTAACAGCCAGTCTAAACCTGCCCTGGTGCAGCCTGAGACTGTGTCCTCTTGTTCTGGTACTGGCTGCCTGGGAGAAGAGGCCAACCTCTGCCTGGCTACAACCTCCCTTCAGGGAGTTGTAGAGAGCAAGAAGGTCACCCCTCAGTCTCCTCTTCTCCAGGCTAAGCAACCCCAGCTCCCTCAGCCTCTCCTCATAGGGCTTGTGTTCCAAACCCCTCACCAACTTTGTTGCCCTTCTCTGGACATCCTCCAGCAAGTCAACCTCCTTCCTAAACTGAGTGGCCCAGAACTGGGCACAGGACTCAAGGTGTGGCCTAACCAGTGCTGTGTACAGGGGCAGAATGACCTCCCTGCTCCTGCTGGCCACACTCTTCCTGATGCAGACCAGGATGCCATTGGCCTTCTTGGCTGCCTGGGCACACTGCAGGCTCATGTTCAGCCTCCCATCAACCAGCACCCCCAGGTCCCTCTCTGCCTGGCTGCTCTCAGCCACTCTGACCCCAGCCTGTAGCACTGCCTGGGGTTGCTGTGGCCAATGTGCAGAACCTGGCACTTGGATGTGTTCAATCTCATGACGTTGTACTCTGCCCATCTGCCCAGCCTGTCCAGGTCCCTCGACACACAGCTGCTGTGGGGAGAGGGAGTCTGCCTTCCAGAACGCTGACACTAGGGTTTGCATTAGAATGTGAGCAGTACAGCAGGTGGTGTTGCCATTGCCTGGATTCAGCTCTAGGACTGATGGGAAAGGAGCAGACATTTGCAGTACTTACCTGAACCTAGGCTTTGAAATGTTTTCCCCTCTATGGTTCTGCTGTTGACCCTGACTCCATTGTGGTCGGGAAGAGGGGAGGAAAGCCCAAGGAAACTACACTGCAGCCTGCTCCGTTTCCCACTTGGAAGGGTGTTGAGATGATGCAATTTCAAGTTGAACAGGACCTTCACTAAGAAAATTACTGCAGGGTTTGTGCTGATCTTGAATGGTATTGGGAAATACTGGGTGTGACTTCGATCCATTTCCTGAGAGCACAGACTACTCATCTCCACATGGGCGGAGAGGCAAGAGGTTCTAGTTTCAGCCTAAACCAACTGTCTTAAGATGTGGGTTGGCTGGAAGCTCTTGTTTGCTTTTCTTAACTGATGGGGAGAGTATATACATGGAAGATTTTTAAAGTGCTTTGGACATTTGGTGTTAATGTTATCAGTGCTTCACTTGTTGTTTCCCCCGTTTCTCTCCTTCTCCAGGTCAGCAGTGGTAGGGTCCCTATGTTACAGGTCATGTGACTGCATGACAACACGTCTGTGTGCCTATATATGAGATGCCTGGTGACTCTACTCAGACTGCACTGAGCCTCCCTCTGCTTAACTGTCATCATTTCAGAGAGGTTATCTGCCAGTATGATGCCTGGAGGCTTATCTGAGACCAGGCCTGCTACTCCAGAAGTCCAGCATATTGCTAACCAGGTGAGTTGTGGCCTGTATAAAGATGAGCTCTATGTGCAAAGGGCTGAGTCCTGAAGCTTGTGTCCCACTGTACCCAGCACAGGTGAGGCCATGCCTTTAGGAATGGGTTCTGAGACACTTGCTACAGGAAAAACATTGAGGTGCTGGGAAAGGTCCAGGGAAGGGCAGTGAAGCTGGTGAAGGGTCTGGAGAGCAGGCCTTGTGAAGAGTGGCTGAGGGAATTGAGGTTGTTTAGTGTGGAGAAAAGGAGGCTGAGGGTCAGAGACCTTCTTGCTTTCTACAACTCCCTGGAAGGAGATTGTAGTGAGGTGGATTTTTGTCTCTTCTCTCTAGTAACAAGTGATAGGATAAAGGGAAATGGCCTCTGGTTGCACCAGGGGAAGTTTAGATTGAGTATTAGAAGCAACTCCTTCACTGAAAAGAAGAGGCTGTCCAGGGAGGTGCCTGAATCCCCATCTCTGGAGGTGTTTCAGAGGTGCAGAGATGTGGTGCTGAGGCACAGGGTTTAGCACCAGACTTTGTAGAGCTGGATAATGGTTGGACTTTTCCAGCCCTAATGAGTATGATTTTCTAAAGGCTGGGAGAGCAGCCTGGTTTGGACCAGAAGCTAGCATTAAAAATGGGAATCTCCTTGATTGCCAGTCAGTATTTCCTCAGCACTCTGCAGAGGCAGTGTACTGGCAAGCCTCTCTGTCTCATTATTGTCCATAGCCAGGGCTAGCTTTGGCTTCCTTCAGTTAATATTCACAGGTAGTTCAAAGGCCAGCTGTGCTATGCTAGCACTGAGGTCACTTGTTTGAAATCCCAGGTGGTGTGTTTGCAGGGGAAGATACCTAGTGGCATTAATTCCTCACTGAAGGCTGTGGAGAGAACAAACTGTGGGAGTATGCACTCGAAAGTAGAGATACAGTACAAGGCTATGAATAAACAGCATTTTCTCTGCCTGGATCAAGTATTTTCTAGATCCACAGCTGTGATGCAGAGGCTGCTGGTGAGCCAGTTGGACAGGGTGAGCTTGACATGAGGAAGGCAGGGTGAGTCCAGTCACCACGGTGGTTGGTTACAGGCAGCCAGCCTGTTCCTGGAAGCAGCTGTGTAAACAACACCTCTGCAGTGTGAGTGTGAAATGCCTTCCTCCTGAGGAGCAGGTGGGGAACAGCATGGCATGGGAAAGCTCCTTTCACGTCTCACATCTCACGTTCCCACCCACCCCACCTCCCAGTTGGGAAAGAGGAGCTCTTCCCCTTGTGGCAGCTGCACAAGGTGTAACTTAACCCTTCCTTGAGGAAACAGAAATAGGAGGTAGTGGAGCTGAACATGTTGGCCCACACTGTTGCTCACTCTCGTGCCTGCTGAGCTCCCAGTTCCCTCTTTTGCTGTGCCACAGAGGACAGTGTTTGAACCAGTGTCATTCCTCATCTCCTTCAAGCTTGCAGGCTAAGACCAGGTGATGATGAAACCAGACTAAGGTGATCTGGACTGTGTGTGCAGGGGGTCAGGGCCACAGGAAAATACCTGTAAAACAGGCTGAGGCCAGAGTCCAGATCTCTCAGCAGATCCTGCTGATTCCCCATGTGGAGGGTGTAGTGTTTAATACTGAGTTTACTTACATGAAGATGTTTGCTGGTGCCTGAGATGTCTGATGTGTCAGAGTGATACAAGTCACTCTTAGCAAAATATGGCCATTGCCGTACACAGTCCAGTCACAATACCAGTGTGAGCTCCATTACTGGTCCCTGTCATGTGCTCACTGCCATGGTGCTGGGCATCCCCAGCCAGGGAGGAGGCTGAGGAGGAAGTGGGTTGAAGTTGGCTCAGCCTGCTGCTCTCTAAAACATTCTTTAGCACATTGTTTGGTTTTGATATTCTGGGTTGGGCAGAGCCCTGTGTCCAGTCCCCCCATGCTGACTCAGGGAGATGTTCTCATTCTAACCTCCCTGACAGCTGGTTACCTCAAAGAAACTCCCTCTGCTCCACTCTGTGTTGAGATAAAGCCTCTTTCTTTGCAAAAGCTGTGCCCAGTCACACCCTGCATTGTTCCCTGAGCTTGGTAGGCACTTCAGCCTTGCCCAGCTCCTCTGAGCCCTCTGCCATTTGTAGGGCATTACTGAACAGTTGTAGCTGGGATTGCCAGAGTTGGGCATGTACACATGGAGGAGGGCTGGGGCATGTGTTGAGGGGTGGTGATAAGAGGTCTTCAGAGGGGAGGTAATTTACTGCAGAGCAGTAAGTTGCATTGGGAACACCGATGGAATCCCTCAGGAACAGTAGCAACTGACACAAGTTGAAGGAGCAGCATCTCACCTGCGGAGGGGAGGCCCTAAGGAAGGACGTAGGGTTACAATTCTTTGTGGTTACAATTCTTATTTCCTCTTATGTAAGGCGGGAAGGGCAACATCCCCTGCTGGCTGGGGGCTGTGAAATTTGACCCATGAGTCTGCCAGGGTAGTGCAGCATGCCAGATACTGAGATGTGTTTCTAAAGCCAGGCTGTGTTGCGGGTGAGCAGAAGATCCCAACCTACTGCAGTGTGTGTCAGAGATGAGACACAGAGCCTGAAGTGTAGATGCACAGATGTTCTGTTTGACTCCCTAGGAGCAGCCTGATCCCAGTTCAGGTGTTCTTCCATTCTCACTAGCTTCAGGAACATGAAAATAAATCACTCTTTTGGTGGGTTTATTTTTTGCAAGGTGAAATTTTTACCTTGTGTTGAGTGCAAGAGAGAGAGAGGTCTCCTTGATCCCTTCTCCTTTGACAAAGCTCAGAGTCCACCAGAGAAGCTTTGCTGTAGTTCTCTAAGGAAAATACTCTCATGAAGAAAATCCTTGCCCTGGGGCAGTCCTGCTCTGTCTCCAGCCAGATGTCACCCTTTCATGATGCAGCACTGTGGGATTTTCTGGGCTGCTAGGCAGAAGAGCAGTTGATGTGAGTGAAGTTGTGAAGAGCACCTGCAGACCTTGGGACACGTAAGGCCTGCCTGTGCTTGGGGTTACATAATGTGTGCCTTAGCTTAGTGAGCTGGGGAATGCTGCTTCTGCAGGCTCCTCCTTCTGCAGCAGTTGCTTAAAACTGAGGAATGTTTTAGGTTTAATGAGCTGTTAGGTAAGAGCTTAGGAATGTTCTGGTTTCCCATCTGAGGATTAAGGAGCTATCTGCCTGCCTGATTTTACTGAAGGCTGTGTCAGTCAATAACAGATGAGGGACTTAACGGGCAGAGGTTAGGAGACATCATGAAACTGGAGTGAGCTGGCTTGTTTTTCTGAGAGAGGAGTAATAACCACAAGTTGCCACTTAGGTACAGAGGAATAGTATGCATGTATCCAAAGCTGCCATTTCAGAGCACCCTAGGATCCCCCAGACCCAGACAGATGGAAGGTGATTGGAAATTGGGAGTTTCCCTGCTAGAATCAGCAGCTCCCAAGCTGAAAGTACAAGCTGTTGGTCCCCTGCTGTAGAAAGCCTGCAGAAGCTGTTCAGAAGAATTGAAGAAGTAAGAGATCACGAGGAACCTGAATATGACAAAGTGGATCATTCCTGACTGTCTGGAAGTAGCTGCTGTGGATGATCCTAGGGTGCTTCTGGACACATCAGGAAGGAATGTTGTGGGAATGGCAGCCAGCTGTAGGAGGATGTGCTGAGAAAGCAAATCAATTCAGTATCTAATGTGAGCAGGGAAGTAGTTGTTCCCTGGACTAAGCACTGGGGAGACCACACCTTCAGTAATGAGTTTGTGTTTTGGATGCTTACTCTCAGAAAGACATTGAGGTGCCAGAGCAGGTCCAGAGGAGGTCAATGAAGCTGGTGAAGGGAGCAGGTCCAGAGGAGGGCAATGAAGCTGGTGAAGGGAGCAGGCCCAGAGAAGGGCAATGAAGCTGGTGAAGGGAGCAGGCCCAGAGAAGGGCAATGAAGCTGGTGAAGGGAGCAGGTCCAGAGGAGAGCAATGAAGGTGGTGAAGGGAGCAGGTCGAGAGGAGGTCAATGAAGGTGGTGAAGGGAGCAGGTCCAGAGGAGGGCAATGAAGCTGGTGAAGGGAGCAGGTCCAGAGGAGAGCAATGAAGGTGGTGAAGGGAGCAGGTCGAGAGGAGGTCAATGAAGGTGGTGAAGGGAGCAGGTCCAGAGGAGGGCAATGAAGCTGGTGAAGGGAGCAGGTCCAGAGGAGAGCAATGAAGCTGGTGAAGGGAGCAGGTCCAGAGGAGGGCAATGAAGCTGGTGAAGGGAGCAGGTCCAGAGGAGGGCAATGAAGCTGGTGAAGGGAGCAGGTCCAGAGGAGGGCAATGAAGCTGGTGAAGGGAGCAGGTCCAGAGGAGGGCAATGAAGCTGGTGAAGGGAGCAGGTCCAGAGGAGGGCAATGAAGCTGGTGATTGGTCTGGAGAACAGGTCTTGTGAGGAGTGGCTGAGGGGACTGGGGTTGTTTAGTCTGGAGAAAAGGAGGCTGAAGGGATACCCACCAACTGTTTTTACCCTTCCTTTTTTGCAGGTGAAGCCACAATTTGAAAGCAGGGAAAACAGCACATTTGGTATCTTCACAGCCATAGTATATAGGACTCAGGTGGTTGCTGGGATCAACTACTTCATTAAGGTTTGTATATATTATAGGAGGAGGTACTTGTAGCTAAACAGCATAGGTGATGTGCATAGCAGCTTATAGCAAACAAGAGAAGCAAATGTAGTAGAAAACCATCTGATGTGCCTATTAGAGTCAAGCATTATCTCCAGCTGCTTATGAAGTCCCTCTCTTTGGCACTGCTGATGATACAGAACTGGCAGGAGTAGCTGACACCCCATCAGGCTATGCTGCCATTCAGCAAGACCTGGACAGGTTGGAGAGTTGGGCAGAGGGGAACCTCATGAAGTTCAACGAGGAAGGGTAAGTGTAGAGTCCTGCACTTGGGGAGGAATAGCCCCCTGCGCCAGTACCTGTCAGAGGGTTGCCCTGCTGGAAAGCAGCCCTGTGGAGAAGGAGCTGTGAATGCTGGTGGACTTAAGGGCCCCATGAGCCAGCAATGTGCCTTTGTAGCCAAGAAGACCAATGCTATTCGGGGATAAATTCAGAGGAGCAGGGCGAGCAGGCCGAGAGAGGTTCTCCTTCCGCTCTGCTCTGCCCTAGTGAGGCCACACCTGGACTTCTGTGTCCAGTTCTGGGCTCCCCAGTCCAAGAGAGACAGAGACCTGCTGGAAAGAGTCTAATGGAGGGCCTCAAAGATGCTGAGGGGAGCGGAGCAGCTCTTTTACAAGGAAAGGCTGAAAGACCTGGGGCCTATGAGCTAGGGGAAGAGCAGACTGAGAAGGGATCTTCCCAATGCCTATCAACATCTGAGTGCTGGAGGTCAAGAGGATTGGGCTGGGCTCTTTTCAGTGGTGTGCAGGGGTAGAACAAGGGGCAACAGACAGAAACTAGAACACAGGAGGTTTCTCTACAGCTACCTGAAGGGAAGCTGGAGTAAGGAGGGGGCAAGTCTCTTCTCCTTGGTGGCAAGCAACAGGACCAGAGGAAATGGTTACAAGCTGCACCAGGGGAGCTTTAGGCTGGGCAGTAGGAAAATCTTCTTCACTGGAAGGGTTATCAAACATGGGGATGGTCTGCCCAGGGCAGTGGTGGAGTCACCATCCCTTTAGCATTAACTGCCACAAGGTCTGTCACAAGAGTCATTCTTTCATACTTCTGTATGTTACACATCATTGATGTTTTACCAGCAGCCTTGAGGCTGAGATGCAATCCAGACCAAGACAAACACGGTGCCGTGTTGCAGCCATCAGAAAGCGAGCTGGAACCCCTTAGAGCTCAAGGCATTAACTTTCCCTTCATGCTGTGTCCCTCACAGAGAGCTTAGCTCTGTGTGTACAAAATAATGTACACCTTCATGGCAAGTCCTTAGGTGTTTTGGGCTGGATATTAGAAAAAACTTCCTGACTGAAAGGGTTCCCAAACACTGGAGCAGGCTCCCCAGGGAGGTGGTTGAATCCCCATCCCTGGAGGTGTCTGAAGGACTCAGAGATGTGGTGCTGAGGGACATGGTTTAGCAGAGAATGGTTGGACTCGATGATCTTAAAGGTCTTTTCCACTCCCTCACACAAGCACCAAGATGTGTCCTGCTGTCTGTTCAGGCACTGATGTGTTTGCAGTAATTCTGTGGCTAAGGTTTGAACAGAGCTTTCTGTTCCCTCTAGGAGCTGACACCATGCATCTTGCCCTACTCCTGAGTCATTTAGATTTACTGTCTCATATCTCCTACCCTGAGTGTCCCAAGAAGCTGTAAGCTGATGTGCTGGGGCCTTGATGACCAAACTAGCACACCATCAACACCTTTCTCCTGTTGTGTGTCCTGGTGCATTTTGCACTTGCTGGAGTCTGAAGGTGTTTGTTACAGTTTTGCTGTGGGTGTAGGCAGTTTCTGACATCAGTCACTACGCAGACTTGGGTTAAAAGCTGTTGAAGTCAAAGCGGAGAGACACCTAAAATGAAGCTTCTGAGCAAAGATCATCTTCCAAGTATGTAAGAGCATCCTTGTTTGAACCTACTTTGATCCTTACTTGCCCACTGCTTTGGCTTCTAGGTCCAAGTTTCTGATGATGACTATGTGCACTTAAGGGTGTTTGAGGGCCTTCCTCACGAGAACCAAGGTCCTCGCCTTGACGGTTTCCAGACTGGCAAAACCAGAGACGATCCTCTGACCTACTTCTGAGAGACCATGAGGAATTGCTCACTGGTGTGTGAGCTCTGCCTGTGCCAGGGAGTGCATGAAAATAAAGCCAATTTTGTAAACTCTCTATTCATCTACTGCTTGTCGTGTCCAGGTCTGCTGCCTGGCTGGAGCTTGAGTAGGCTCTGAGAAACTAAAGCTGTCTCTGCCACTTAGGGCACCAGGGCTGTAAGACAGAGCACACCCTCTTCAGCTGCTCTTTCCAAAGCACTTGGGCATCCAAACTGGGGCCTCCTGAAGATACTTTAGGCACTACAAGCTAGGTACAAAGCACAGGGAGGCTCCCTGGTCTTGCTCCAGGTGCATTAAATACACACACTCCGTAGAAAGTGTGTGAGATGGATGGATGGGATACCCTAATGGGATGGATGGATGGATGGATGGATGGATGGATGGATGGATAAATAAATACATAGATGTAGGGGGGTATAGGGGGATGGATGGATGGATGGATGGATGGATGGGATACCCTAATGGGATGGATGGATGGATGGATAAATACATAGATGTAGGGGGGGATGGATGGATGGATGGATGGATGATTTCTGGCAGAAGGGAAGAGAGAAGCCAAACTTTGCCCCCTTCTATAAGAGCAGCTGCACTGTAGGAGAGCTGAATTGGGGCCAGGACGGAGCTGCTTGAAGGAGTGAGAGGACAGGCCCCTACTTCAGCTGAGACAGCTGAATCCCAGTGCTCAGCCCCTGGAGCAAGGAGTCACTGTGCTACCTGGTGTGCTTCACTGGACCCCAGTGGAGCTCACTCCCTTTGGCTGCTTGGGTGTTTGTTTGAATTTGATTGATTTTTTAATTGGTAGCAGCACCCACCTGTAAGGACAGCAGCCTTAAATGAGCTTGTAGGTGGCAACGGTAGAGAGCAAGCCCAAGCCACAACAAAAATGCTTCCCTGGTTAGCAGCTGCCTTGGCATTACCTGCCAGCGAGCCAGGGCTCAGGTGCAAGCCATGAAATGGGCTTCATAGATCCATAGACTCACTTTGGTTGGCAAAGACCTTTAAGATCACTGAGCCCAAGTACTATTGAAATCTACCAAGTTTGGTGCTTCACAGCTAGATCAGCAGCACATCTCTGTGTCTCTGAAACACCTTCAGCTTCTTCTAATACCCAATCTAAGCCTCCCCTGCTACAACCTGAGGCCATTCACTCTCCTCCTCTCACTTCTTACTAGGGAGAAGAGACTGCCCCCCCACCTCACTCCAACCTCACAGTATCACAGTGCATTAGAGGTTGGAAGGGACCTCCAGAGATCATCAGGTCCAACCCCCCCAAGCTCCCTTCAGGGAGTTGTAGAGAGCACGAAGGGCTCCCTTCAGCCTCCCTTTCTCCCTCTCCTCCTATCACCACTAACATCTCACAAAGCAGCAGCACATGGAGGCAATGCTCAGCTTTTGACCCAAGAAAACACTTCAGGGTGGTCAGCACCAAAGCTAGACCCTGTGTCTCTGAAACCAACAACATGAGATGTGCTGTAATAAGCCAGACTTAAGCTCTCCCTTTATGGTGAAGAGGGGTACAAGGACTTTTGGGCTGATTGGAGCAAAAGCATGGAACACCCCCTAATAATCAGCAGACAGAACAAGCTCCTGCTAAGTAGTGCTGGCTACATTCACACAGCACAGCTCTGCCAAAACCCACCCAGAAACACACTTCTGTGCTCACCAGGCCCGCTCCTGCCAAAGCTGCTTGTGATTTCTTCAGTCTGTGGCCAAGGACATGGAGAGGTATCACCTCACAGTGGGCTGTTTCCCCTCAGACCAGAGTGCAACTCCCACATCAATTACAGAGGGCAAAAGAAAACTTCCAGGCTTGGGCACAAGAGTTCCCACGGAGGCATAAACAGTGATTGTCTGCACAAGCATCCCAAACCAAAAAAGACAAGGAAGAAAAAGCACAACCTGGCTAGAGTGGGAAGGGTCTGCTGGAGGTCACCTCTGCTCACAGCCAGGTCAATAAAACAGGTGGCTGTGGACCACAGGCAGGCAGAAGTTTGGTGCTTTTCATCGATGGAGCCACCACAACCTCTCTGGGCAAGCTGGTCTCCCATCTGACCACCTGGCAATGGTTACAAGGGGCAAAAAGGTGCTGCTGTGGTTTCTCTAGTTACATGGAATGTATTTCATTGTGTAGCTGTTGCCTCATGCCCTTTCACTACTGAGCACCACTGAGAAGAGCCTGGGTCTTCACTGCCTACCCCTCCACCTTGACTCCTACGGCTGAACAAGCTCAGCTGTCTCAGCTGCTCCTTTTTAAAAGAAGTTGGCTCTACCAATCACATAACTGCCCTTTGCTGGGCTCTGGTACATCTGTGACAGGGGGCACAGCACTCCAGATGCAGCCTCATCAAGTGCTGATCAGTGTATGTGTGGGGAAGACTGGGCTCTCCATCTGCTGGCAGTGCTCTTGGATACTGCTGGGCACCTTTGCCACATGCCATCCAACAAGACAGCTCCCAGGTCTTTTTCTGCAGAGCTGCTTTCCAGGCCCCAGCCTGTGTGGGTTATTCCTTCCCAGGTGCAGGACTGTGTAGCTCCCTTTGTTGACAGTTGTGAAACACCCATCTGCTCCTTTCTCCAGCCTGCTGGCAACCCTCTGAACACAGCTACCCAGCATACCAGCTGCTCCTCTTGGGTCTGTGGCATCTCTAACCCACGGCAGGTGAGTTTGGTCCTACCAGCCAGGTCATTGGAAGATGTTACACACTCTCTGTCCCCATATTGAGCCCCAAGGATACAAGCCCTAGGGACTGACCCCTCGCTGGACTCTGCACTGTGGAATGTTTTAAGCACAGCAGTTCAGTTAGTTTGCAGTCTGCTCAGCTAGTGTGTGCTTAGTCAGTTTGTCTGTTTTGGAGGCCACTAGCAAAAGCCTCACTAAGCTCACAGAAGATCACATTTGTCCCCCACATCTCATGATAGCAGGGTGTCAGGCTGATTAGGCAGGAGCTCCCCTTTGTAAAATCCATGCTGATTACTTCCAATCACCTTCTTGTGCTTCGTGTTTGGAAATGACTTCCAGGAACTGAGGTGTGGCTGATGAGCCTGCAGCACTCTGGATTCCCCTTCTGGTACACAGGAGCAACACTTTTCTTTCTTCCTACCTCAGGAACCTCCCCTGATGCTCACGACCATTCAAAGGACATTGAGTGTGGTGCTGCAGTGACATTGTCCAAGCTCCCTGAGCATCCGTAGGTGCACCCCTCAAGTGCCATGGCATCAAGTGCAGTTTGCTTAAGTGTTCCCTCTAGCCTGAGCCAGCTCTGCTGAGGGAAGTCCTTCTCTCTCCAGACTTTCCCACTTACCTTAGGGACATCAAATTCCTGAAGGCAATTCCTACCACTAAAGGCTGAGATGAAGGCAGCATTGAGTACCTCAGCTTCTTCTGTGTCTGCTGGCAGCAGGTCCCCTGCACCACCGAGCGCAGAGGGCTCACATTTTCCTTAGCATTTCTTTTTGCTGAAGCTTTTCTTGTCACCTTTTCATGTCTCTCACCAGATTAAAAGCATTTCTAATCAAAACATGAAATAAATAGGTTATCCAGACTATAAAGAACAGAAAACAACCTCTGAGCAAGGCAATAACCAGTACTGAAAAACCAGTACAAAGAAGAGCGAGACCTCAGCAGTCACCTACAGCAGGGCAGCTCATGGGGAGTGTTTATTAACAGAGAAGTGTTTGTCCATCGAGCAAGACCTCAGCAGTCACCTGCAGCAGGGCAGCTCATGGGGAGCATTCACTAACACAGAAGCGTTTGTCCTTTCCAGCACTTTCCCTCAGGAGTGAGGGAGTTGACAGGCTGGGGTCTGCCTGAACTCCTGCGCCCTCTGCTGGTCTTTGCATGCAGCTGCTCCCAGAGGCTAAACGCCGTTACCAAGGCAATGTTGGTTTCATTAGACTCTATCCCCTCTCATCTTCCTCTAACGCTTCATCTCGAGTCTCTCTGCAGGCCCTTGCCAATGACACACACAGTCCACGTTAAGCCTACAGATACAGGGACAGCTGCAAAACAGCACAGGAAAGATTCTGGGTTTCCTCTTGCTCTTTGCTGGGAATAGCTGACTGTCACTCCCCCTTCAATTCCCAGACCAAGCAACTCCACCAACAGGAGCCAGCCACAGAATTCCAGATAAGATGCACTAAAGCCAGTGCAGCTCTGTGGGTTAGAGTTAGTGTAGGTGAAAGCAGAGCTGTGCAGCTCCATTGGTTAGGTAGTGCAGGGGAAGGGAGTAGCGTAACAGAAATGGATTTTTATTTCCTCCAGCATTAAGTTTTAAAACAAGACACTTTGCTCCTCTGTGGGCACAGGAATCACCACTGTGCAGCCTCTGGAAAGCACACACAAGAAAGCATTACAGAAACCACAAGATAAGCTGGCTAGAAATAAGAGAGTTCATCATGCTTTGCCTTGCTGCTCTGATAGCTGTGGAGACTGAGAGGCTTGTTCTCGTGAGGAAGGCTTTTGAACACCCGCAGGTGCATGAAGTCCTCATTGCCAACATGGACCTGCAAAGCATGAAAAACAGTGAGTTCCACTCGGCAGCAGCAAGCCCTCAACAAGGAGGGATGGTCTAGATGATATTCAGAGGTCCCCTCCAAACCCTACCATTCTGTGATCAGTGAGATTCAATCATAGAATCAATAAGGTGGGAAAAGACTTCAGAGATCATCGAGTCCAACCTGACACCAAACACCTCATGAGTAACTAAACCATGGCTCCAAGTGCCACATTCAAGCCCCTCTTGAACACCTCCAGGGATGGGGACTCCACCACTTCCCTGGGCAGCACATTCCAATGGCCAATTACTCTCTCTGGGAAGCACTTCCTCCTCACCTCCAGCCTAAACTTCCCCTGGCACAGCTTGAGACTGTGTCCTCTTGTTCTGGTGCTGCTTGCCTGGGAGAAGAGACCAACCCCCACCTGGCTACAGCCTCCCTTCAGGTAGCTGTAGAGAGCAATGAGGTCTCCCCTGAGCCTCCTCTTCTCCAGGCTAAGCAACCCCAGCTCCCTCAGCCTCTCCTCACAGGGCTGTGCTCCAGACCTCTCCTCAGCCTCGTTGCCCTTCTCTGGACACCTTCAAGTGTCTCAATGTCCTTCCTAAACTGAGGGGCCCAGAACTGGACACAGGGCTCAGGGTGTGGCCTAACCAGTGCTGAGCACAGGGCAGAATGACCTCCCTGCTCCTGCTGGCCATCCTGTTCTTGATACAGGCCAGGATGCCATTGGTCTTCTTGGCTACCTGGGCACACTGCTGGATCATGTTCAGCCTACTCTCAACCAGTACCCCCAGGTCCCTTTCTGCCTGGCTGCTCTCCAGCCACTCTGCCCCCAGCCTGTAGCTCTGCATGGGGTTGTTGTGGCCAAAGTGCAGCACCTGGCACTCGGGCTTGTTAAATGCCATCATCTTGGACTCTGCCCATCTGTCCAGCCTGGCAAGGTCCCTCTGCAGAGCTCTTCTACCCTCTAACAGATCAATTCCTGCCCCCAGCTTGGTGGCATCTGCAAACTTATTGATGATGGACTCAATCCCCTCATCCAGATCATCAATAATGATACTGAACAGGCACTAAAAACCTCCATCCCCTCTGAAGGTGGAGTCTTGTTCTAAACCAGATTGAGAGTCCTGGAAATACCTGGCCTGTATCAGGGACAGTGTGACTAGAAGGACTGAGGGAGGTATTGTCCACTTGTACTTCACGCTGGTGAGACCACATCTTGAGCACTGGGTTCAGTTTTAGGCACCTCACTACAAGAAAGACAACAAGGCCAGAGAAGGGTCTGGAGAACAGGTCTTGTGAGAAGCAACTGAGGGAAGTGGGGTTGTTTAGTCTGGAGAAAAGGAGGCTGAGGGGAGAACCTTCAATTGTCTCTCCAACTCCCTGAAAGGAGGTTGTAGTGAGGTGGGTGTTGGTCTCTTCTCCCTAGTAACAAGTGATAGGATGACAGGAAATGGCCTCAAGTTGCACCAGGGGAGATTTTAGGTTGGTTGCTAGAAGAAACTGAACATTGGAAGTAGGCTTCCCATGAGGCCTCCCCATCCCTGGAGGTGTTTCAAAGACACAGAGATGTGGTACTGAGGAACATGGTTTGGCACCAGCCTTGACAGAGTTAGGTACTGGTTGGACTTGATGATCTTAAAAGGTCATTCTGTGATTCTGAATCTTCTATGCTTGCTAATCCTGCCTGTGCCTGAGACAGGCAATGTGCAGGTGGGGAACTGGAGTTGCAGAGAAGTGATTAATACCTTGAGCACATGCCCAATGCTCTAATCTTACCTGGCCCAACAAGCACTTAAGAGCTCTGATTACAGTTGCTTGGGGGTTGCGTGTGGCATCACCACAGGCAGAGGCAGAGCAGGTTTGATACTTCACTGTCTCATTCCACATCTGGACTTCACTAATGTGGTTAGTGCTCAACATCACAGATGTGTAATTAGCCCCAAACCCAAGTGTCAACAAAATAACTGAAAAGTAAAGCTCATTGTGAAAACAGGGAGGTGTTATGAAACCAGGAGAGAGTCTTCTTCTCCAGAGGCATTCCAAACCCACCTGGGCATGCTCCTGGGGGATTTACTCTAGGTGATCCTGCTCTAGCAGGGGGGTTGGATTAGATGATCTTCAGAGGTCACTTCCAACCCCCAGCAATTCTGTGAAGAACTTCCTCTCCATTTAATACAGGCTGGGAGATGGGCTGGGAGGTGGAGGGGGGATGTTTGCTTTTTTCATGTTCAGATTGTTTTCTTGTAAAGGACAAATCATAGGCATCCCTCTGCAGGCAAGGAAAAACCCAACCTCCCCATTCCAAATAATACACATCTTAATTAAAAATAGGTATATTGAAAAGATCCCATTGCCCAGTGTCCTCTACCTTGATGAAGTAGTTGGTTCCAGCAACCACCTGAGTTTTAAACTCCACTGCAGTGAAGACATCAAATGTTTTCCCTTCTTTTTCTTCCAGCTGAGGCTTCACCTGAAGGAAACAACAGGCTGCTTAAGACTGAACCAAGATTCAGGTGTTTAGGACTTAAGGCCTACACTCTCAGCATGCCTTGGTACCCTCCAGCTGCCTGCTGCTGCACTCCCAGGCAGAGGGCAGTTCCCTGCTCTCCCACTGACTGAAGTATTAACATCAGCAACGTCTGTGGTGAAGCAAGACCAAAAACCGTGCCGCTGCCAGACAGGCAGCAAAGCCAAGAGAGACAGAGGTGTGACTCGGTCACCACAGCCTGACACCAGCCTGGAGCCTCCACAGGAGAACTGTGGGGTCTGCTGGAAGCTTTACTGTGACAAAGGATCTCCTCTCTGCATGCATCCACTTCCCCTTCTGCTCTGTGTATCTAACCAGCAGTGTGGAGCGGTTCGGTACCTACAGGCACGAGCCCATAGACGTGTTTCATTTACATCAGTCTCCCAAGGAGAGGAAGGGTGGTCTTGGGCACAAGTTCCCTTTCCAAATTCAGGAGAAGTCATTGCAGAACATCAAATTCTTGCTCAGGCTTTGCTTACAAGGACAACAGGAATTAGTCTTGGAAGTCCTTGCTGCAGTCATAGCTCTACCCCAGCCTACAGCTCTACATCCTGCCTGCATCATAAGGCAGCCTTCCCTCCCTCCCACTGCAACAGCAGTGCTCAGACGGTCTCCCTCCAGCTCGGTGGTGCTTCCCCTCCTCCCTGAATTCAAGGGGAATAAATAGACATTTGGTCTCCTGCCTGAATCCCAACTGCTTCCCTGGGGCAAAACAAGTGTCTGTTTGCTGCTGCCCAGGCACTGCAGGTAAAGCATGAACAGAAACAGCTCCTGTGGCAGGGTACTTCCTCCCACCTCTCCAGCGCTGAGAAGGCACAGAACCAACTCTAGTGCCTTTCCAGGGGAGCTCAGCAGTGAGCATCCTGGCCCTGAGAGCTGTGACTATACATCTTCTCCCAGAGGTCACACCTCTGTGATTCTTCCAGGCTACAAGTAGTACATCACAAGTCAGACAATGATGTTGGGCTGCTTTTCTGCACGTTTGGGGGTTTTACCACGTGGAAATCAAAGTGCACCCAGCAGCTTTGCATTCTAAGATGCAAGGAAGGGCACAGCCCCGGAAAGTGCAGTGATTCCCTTATCCCTCCTCTGCTTCTCAAGTCAAGTGATTTCAGTTTCCATCACTGGAGCTACTAAGCAGGGCAGAGGGCAGACGTCTATTGTCCCACTGACCCTATCCTGCCCCATGCTCCCTTATCAATCCTAGGCACTGTGGAAGGTTGGTTTCTTAAGTCTCAAAATCACCCCAGCTCAGCACATTGGGTAACTCCACCGGAAAGCTGAAGCCTGGGCTCTGTGACTGTGGCCAGCTCAGAGTCATGTGCAGCTGCAAGCTTGTCAGGGAGTCACTGTGGCAGTGACTCACCACAGCACGTGATGAATGGGCAGCCAGAGCTGAGTACCTGGAGGGAGAGCCCAAGAGTCTCTGGCCTATCAGCCCACCTTGCTAATTCATGAGCTTAGGCTAGATCTGGGGTCCTGGTGGACACGGGAGCCAGCACTGTGACCAGGGGTAAGAAAGGTAACAGCACACTGGGCTGTGTCAGCAGGAGCCCAGCCAGAAGGGAGAGACAAGAGACTGCTGCCCTGGTGAAAGAACACTGGAAGTCTGTGTTCGGGTTTGGGCCCCGAATACAGGAAAGATGTCAACAAACTCCCGAGGTGGCAGAGGGCCACCAGGAAGCCAGATGGCTGGAGCATGCCTGCTGTAAGGAGAGGAATGAAAAAGAAATCTTGCTCAGCCTGGAGAAGCTTTGAGGGAGCTTTTCCAGAATCATAGGAGCATGTAGTTGCTTTGGTTGGAAAAGACCTTTAAGATCATCAGTTCCAAGTCTAATGGTCTGGTGCTAAGCCACGTCTCTCAGCACCACATCTCTGCAGCTTTTGAACCCCTCCAGGGATGGGGATTCGACGCCACTCCTAGGGACTGTTCCAGTGAGAACACTGAAGAAGTTTCTTCCAATATCCAACCTAAACCTCCTCACTTGTTCCTAGGGAGATGAGACCAACATCTACCTCACTCCTTCCAGGGAGCTGTAGAGAGCCAGGTCTCCTTTCAGCCTCCTCCAGGCTAAACAACCTCAGTTCCCTCAGCCGCTCCTCACCACACTGTCTCCAGAACATGGCAGGGAGGCCTTTTCCAGTCAAAACAGGACCTGTGACTTCCTCAGCAGTTCTCAGTGATGTTCCTATTACTGCACACGGAGGCTGGTGCTTAGGGGATGCACGTCTCTCTTTCTCAAATGCAGAATCATCAGATTCTAGAAGCTCTGCATTAATGTCAGTGACTGCTGTGCCTTTGGGTGCTCTGTACCTGTTCAGAAGCTGCTGCAGCTCGGGGAGCAAATCCGGCCTGCAACAAAGCCTAAGAAGCTGGAACTCAAACTTCCTCTTTCTTCACCAGCCTGACACACCCTGGCTGCTAAAACCAAAAAGCAGAAGGAACTGAAGGTCCCCTGACTGAAACAAGACCGTGTGCTTTGACAGAAGATGGCTGTGCAATGGCACTCTTGGAGCAAAAGCATGCACTTCACTAGCACAGGCAGTAAGTTACTGTAAGTAGCAGCAGGATCTGAAACCGGCAGTGGTTAGAGCTGGATTTTGCACTAGGGAATAGCGGAAGCAGCAGAGAAGTTTTCTTGCTTCTTCCCCTCACAAAGGCTAAACAAACATTCAGATTTTGTAACAACCATGGCAGGCTGTACACGAGGCAGGCTGTGCACAGGTGACCACAAAGACCAACAGCCTCCTGGCCTGAATCAGGAGTAGTGGGACCAGCAGAAGCAGGGAAGCGATTGTGCCTTTGTACTCAGCACTGGTGAGGCCGCACCTGGAGTACTGTGCTCAGTTTTGGGGCACTCACTACAAGAAAGAGTGCTGGAAAAGAAAAAGAAAGAAAAGGTGCTGGAGTGAGTCCACAGAAGGGCAGTGGAAGTGGTGAAGGGTCTGGAGGGAACTCTGGAGATTGGAGTGGGGTGGGGATCAGCCTCTTCTCCCTGGTGGGTATCACATCAGCTGCACGGCCAGGACCGGAGCTGGAAGCACCCCGGCTCTCACTGATGACTCAACGCTGCCTCTCTACATCTCTCCAAAATCATCTTCTTGATTGGTGAACCCGCTCTGCCCGGACTCAATAAAACTCCGCAGGGCCAAGCAGGCACAGGGAGGGCTCCAGGAAGGCAATGACTGCTCAGTACTTTTCCGCAGTGTGTCAGTCTTCGTGCTTTTAAACCGGCCCGGGGGGTGGGGGGGAGAGGAGGATGGTGTAAAGTCGCCTCCGCCTTCAAGCTGCGTACAGCCGTGGCCAAATACCCTGGGTCCCCACCACTCCCTCCCGACGGGGGACAGAGCTCAGACCGACCGCGGCCGCGCTCCCCAGGGCCGGCAGGCCCGGGCCGAGATCCAGCAGCTCCTCACTGGGACCGGCGGGACGGGCCCCGGCCCCGGGACCGGCGCCTCGCCCCCGCTGCGGCCAGCGCTCCCCACCAGGCCCTTCCCGGCCCCGCGGCTTCCTCCCGGGGCTGGCTTCCTGCCGTGCTCAGCCCGCGGCGCAGCTCGGCGCCCTCACCTCGTCGGCGATGCGCTGTATCTCGTCGGTGGCGGCCCGAGCCGCCGAGGCACCGCCGCACAACATGCCGCAGCCGCTGCCTTCCGCCCCGCTGCCAGCGCCCGGGCGGTGCCGCGGCCGGGGCGGTGCTACGGCCGGGCTGGCCCTGGGGCCGGGCGAGGCGGGGCTGGGCCTAGGCCGGGGCCCAGCGCCGGGGAATCACTGAGCCGTGGTTTGGTAGTGGCTGGAACGAGCACGCGAAGAGCATCGGGTTCAAACTCCGCCTGCCAGAGCAGGATCAGCCGGAGTAAACCACACAGGAAGGCTCCCAAACGCCTTTGGAACGCCTTCGGAGACTCAGCCGCTCCGGCCAGCCTGGTCCAGTGCTCTGCCACCCGCAAAGGGAAGGTTTTCCTTCTGCCCTCCTGTGTTCCAGTTTGTGGCCAGTGCCCGGTGTCCTGTCCCCGGACATCGCTGAGAAGACTCTGTCCCCATCCCCCTTCAGATATTGATAACCACTAATAAGATTCTCCCCCCAGTCTCCTCCTGGCTGAAGAGCCTCACATCTCTCAGCCTCTCCTCCCTGCAGAGATGCTCCAAGTCCTCTCCTCTTGGTGGCTCTCTGCTGGACTCTCCCCAGCAGTTCCCTGTCTCACACTGGGGAGCCCAGAACTGGGCACGGTATTTCAGAGGAGGCCTCAGCAGGGCAGAACAGAGGGAGAGGAGCTCCTTTGGCCAGCTGGCCACCAGGATGCCATTTGCCTTCTTGGCCACATGGGCATGTTGCTGGTGTACGGTCAGCCTCCTGTCTGCCAGTAGCCCCAGGTCCTTTTCACACCTAGGTTGCATTTGGCCCTGTGAGGCAGGGGGTGGGAGCATCCAGCCCCCAACAGTGATAGTTCTAGGGATGTGGCTAGGCCAGAGGAACTGCAGCACTCTCTGGCCTTGGCAGAAAGCTTCCTGTGCTGAAACCCAGTAGATGATTTAAAATAAAAGAAATTTAAAAGAAAAAAAATTAAAAGCTAAAAGCAAGAATTGCTGTAAAAGCTGCCTGCAGGATGAGCTAGCACAGGCCTGCAGGATGAGCTAGCACAGGCCTGCAGCCTGAGCTTGCCAGGTGACACCTCAGTGACAGATCTGTGTGAGGACAGGGCTACCCTAGGGCTATCCTGAACTGCAGCGTTTTTCTTTCCCAGCACGTGATGTTTTCCAGCAGCCCTCACCTACATGGCATAGAATTGTTTCCACTGGAAAAGACACATCTGCTTCAGCAGCGTGGAAAAGTTCCAGTGGTGCCCAGTGATAGGACAAGGGCCAGTGAGCACAAACTAGAACACAAGAGGCTTCAAAGAACCATGGAACGGCATAGGTCAGAAGGGACCTTAGACACCATTTACTCCAACCTCGCTGCCACAGGCAGGGATGCCTCTCAACTAGACTTAGTTTCACTTAAACTCGTTTGCTTTTTGGGTGCCAGAGCACTGGAACAGGCTGCTCAGAGAGGTTAATCCTAGAATAGAATCAACAAGGTTGGAAAAGACCTCAAAGATCATCAAGTCCAACCTGTCACCCAACACCTCATGACTAGTAGACCATGGCACCAAGTGTCACATCCAATCCCCTCTTGAACCCCTCCAGGGACAGTGACTCCACCACCTCCCTGGGCAGCACATTCCAATGGCTAATAACTCTCTCTGTGAAGAACTTTCTCCTCACCTCCAGCCTAAACTTCCCCTGGCACAGCTTGAGACTGTGTCCTCTTGTTCTGGTCTGATTGCCTGACAGAAGAGACCAACCCCCTCCTGGCTACCACCTCCCTTCAGGTAGTTGTAGACAGCAAGAAGGTCTCTCCTGAGCCTCCTCCAGGCTAAACAATCCCAGCTCCTTCAGCCTCCCCCCAGCCTCGTTGCCCTTCTCTGGACACGTTCAAGTGTCTCAATGTCCTTCTTAAATTGAGGGGCCCAGAACTGGACACAGGACTCAAGGCATGGCCTAACCAGGTTGTGGAGTGAGACTTTCAAAACCAGCCTAGACACATTCCTGTGCAACCTGATCTAGGTGAACCTGCTCTAGCAGAGGGGTTGGACTAGATGATCTCTGGAGACACCTTCCAACCTCTACCAGTCTGTGATTCTGTGATGCCCAGGACTCCCTCATGCACCACGTGCATCGTTCCCTCCTTCAGGCTGATGTAGCTTGTTCCTCAGCCAGCAACCTAAAGGCTGTGGTGAATCATCCAGCCTTTGAGAAATACCCTGGTAAGACTTCACCCAGAGTATTCAGATCTTTAGCTGAATTTCCCCCAGTTTAAACACCCAGAATCTTTGGGAAAACAACAACAAAATCCTACCTTCCTCATCCAGCTTCCAAGCTACGCCAGACTTACTGGTTAGAGAATCCTTGCACTTGATGATCTTGGAGGTCCTTTCCAACAGAAACAATTTTAACAGTTCTGTGATCCCTTGACACATTTGGTAAAATGCAACTCTAAATTTAACAGCAGAGGCTATGGGGCACAGAATGGACCTCCAGCACGGGTGGGGAAGAGGACACGGTGAGAAACATGAAACAGAATCAGGAAAAAACGTTTCTTTCCCCTTGTATCATCCTCACTCCTCTGTGGAGAACACATACTTGCTCTGCCGGGACTTGGGGCTGGTGGAGTTGTGCTGGGTTAGTGAGCAGAGTGAGGGGGAAGGATTGAGCTCTTTGTTGCGTTGGTTCCCTGCCCATCGGCCAAGTTTACCCATGGAAATCCCACCAGACTCCTTTCTTCTGTTCCCATGGCTGTTGCTTCACTACCAGATGTCTTGGAAAACGCCAATATTGGCACAACCTTTCCAGTAGCTTTTTGAGCCGTGGGAGGGGGCAGCCAGTCGCGTGTGCACCTTCTACTGAGACATGCCAGTGGGCATTCAACAGAGAATGTTGCCCAATTAGTCTTCACTGCTATTGCCTTGTATGACACACAGAGAGGTGGCTGAGCAAAACCTTCTCTTCTGGACTTGGCCAGATGAGAACATGGGAAAATGGCTCTGGCTGCAAATCACCTTCCTGAAGGGGGCCTTTTGTTAACCAAACATCCTTTGCATCTCATGTGTGCATCACTGCAACGCAGCTCTCAGGCATGGTGTGGAGCTGGAGGCTTAGAGCTCCAGGTATGTGTGGAGTGAGGCTGGATGGGGCTTACCCAGCAAGCTGATCAGGTTAGTCTGTTGCTATAAAATTGTGGCAGCTGTACCACACACAAGGGTACAAATTCCTTTTAAATAGATGTAAATAAAACAACTCCCCTCCCCCGCCAAAAACAAACACAAAAAAATCAAAACCCCCACAAGTCCAAAACATGTAAAGAATGAAATCCACCCAAAGAACGAACACCTGAATGTCAGCAGTGCATAGCCACTGAGTATGTTCTCCAAACAAGGCAGCAGATGGTGAATTTCTGTTCCACTGCTCATGCACAGACTTTGATTTGCATCTCGTGCCATTTTCATGTCGTTCTTTAAGCTCTTCATTGCTTTGTTTCAGGGGCTACCTGCCTGGGTTTGGCCCACAGGAACGACTCAGTGCCACGACAGCCTGCTACGGAGGCTTTCGGAAGCGAGAGCCGTGGCCGAAGCCCATTTTAAAGCCCATTCTGCCATCTAGTGCCCTTCCCCGGTCGTGCATTTAGACTCGGGAGACCACGGCCTCAATTCCGTACTCCTAACAAAGCCCAGAGGCCGCCAGCACGGACCTGTTTCTTCAGAATCAGTGAGCAACTCTCAATGGGTCCAGAGGTAGAAATAAGGGTGGTTTGCACAACTCTGCCCACAAGGATTTGTGTTCTCAAACGTGTTTGTTTGTTTGTTTGTTCTCTTTTAACCAGCTATGGCCACAGCCTGAATCAAACACTGGCATTTGCAGGCCTTACAGGCGGATTGCTTCTTACATGGCATGATGAACATCTGAGACCACTTCGAGGAGAACGTCACAGGTTAACAAAAGGGTTAAAATATCTGAATAGCAAGCTCCTTGGAGCTCTGCATTTTGCTTTCAGAAGCCAAAAACCCTTTTCCTTGTCAGCAGCAAGTGGAGGGCAAAACACAGTTTTGCTGCAGTAATGTCACCTGCCTGGTGAAAGAGCAACCAAGAGGAAACAGCCACAAGACAGCCTGGGGTATTTTCCCCAGTGCATTCACACTCTGGTCTCTGCTCATAACTGAGCTGCAGGACCTTTCTATAGTGACCCAGTCCACTCTCATGAGGGTACAGACATCTCCACACCACATGCTTTTTTCTATCACATGGGATATGAGAAGAGGGAAATAAATTCTGTGACATAATCTCCCTCCTACCAGGCTGTCAAGGAATGCTTTTTTCCTCTCATCAGGCTGCAACAGTCTTCTAGTGACTGTCTTACTTCAATCTTTCCAGCATGGATGGAGAAGAGCTAGGCATGCCGTGAAGAACAAGGGACAATGGGCACCATATGGAACACAGGAGGTTCCATGAAAACAGAAGGAAAGGTGTTCTTCACTTTGAGGGTGGCAGAGCACTGCACCAGGCTGCCCAGAGACACTGCGGAGTCTCCATCTCTGGAGGCATTCTAAACTGACCTGGATGTATTCCTGAGTGATTTACTCTAGGTGATCCTGATGTAGTAGGAGGGTTGGACTAGATGATTTTCTGAGGTCACTTCCAACCTTTACCGTTCTGTGAAAACCAGGAACACTTCAGTCTGCTTTTGGGGAAGAGGGACAAGTGTCAAGAGCAATGAAGTTCTGCTGTGCTCTGTTGAAGTCTTTACCATTTGTCTTCAGGTATGGTCTACCTTCTTTGTGCTAGATGGGCCAGGAAGGAAATCATCATAGAATCACAGAATTGGTTAGGTTGGAAAAGACGTTTAAGATCATCAAGTCCAACCTTTTATCTGGTGCTAAACCATGTCTCTCAGCACAACACCTCTGCATCTTTGAAACACCTCCATGGATGGATTCAACCACTTCCCTGGGGAGCCTGTTCCAGTGGTGGAGAACCCTTTCAGTCAAGAATTTTCTTCTAATATCCAACCTAAACCTTCCCTGGTGCAACTCAAGGCCATTTCCTCTTGGCCTGTCACTTGTTATTAGGGAGAGGAGACGAACACCTGCTTCACTACAACCTCCTTTCAGGCAGTAGTAAAGAGCAGGAAGGTCTGCCCTCAGCCTCCTTGCCCCCATCTTAAACAACCTCTGTTCCCTCAGCTGTTTCTCACAAGACCTGTTCTCCAGACCCTTCACCAGCTTTCCTGTCCTTCTCTGGATCCCCTTCAGAACCTCAATGTCTTTCTTGTAGCAAGGGCCCCCAGAACAACCCAGGACTCAAGGTCTGGCCTCACCAATGCTGTGTACAGGAGGACAATCACTTCCCCTGGTCCTGCTGATCACACTATTCCTGATACAGGCCAGGATGCTGTTGGCCTTCTTGGCCACCTGGGCATACGCTGGCTCATCTTCAGCTGTCTGTCATTCAACACCCCCAGGTTTTTCTCTTCCAGACACTCTACCCCCAAACCTGGAATATTCATGAGGTTGTTATGACCCAAGTGCAGGACCTGGCACCTGACTTTGTTGAATCCTCTCACATAATTTCCCTTAGGCCACGGATTCAGCCTGTCCATGTCCCTCACTAGAGCCTTCTACTATTACCCTCCAACAGATCAACTCTTCTTCCCAGTTTAACGTCATCTGCAAGATTACTGAGGGCACACCCAATGCCCTCATCTGCATCATTGATAAAGACATTAAAGAAAATGGAAATGACAGAAATAACCTAGCAGGTGCCCTCTGGGAGCCAAAACATCTCCAATTTATCCATTTGTCTTTGTGTGCATCTCAGAGCTGAAGGCCTATATGTCTTCCTCACCCAGTCATCTACCAGCACACACACTTCAGATACTCACCACTCCTGCAATGGTATTTACCACACCTGGGAGCTCTCTCTCCCTCCCTAACCTCCTCCATTTCACTTTGTCCCATTTGCTTGCTGTCAGGCCCACCAGCGGGGTCACGACGAGCGCAATGCTCTGTGTAGGTTTGAGGCAAAGCACAACACTGACTATGGTGTGAAGGGGTTAGCCATGTATGCCATGTGGAATAGTACAGCAGCAACACTTTGTTAAGCATACAACTACTAGCGACATAATCAATCGTGGATACATCTCATTGTGCTCTCACAGCTGTCTCTGGTGGGAGGCAGGGGGGAATTACAAGCTGTTCTCCCCCTTCACCAAAGCAGGTAGGCTGGAGGTAAAGCCACCTCAGCTGGAGAGAAAACCAGTAAGCAACCTAGTAGCTTGGTCTAGTGCAATGGAGTCTGTGAAGAGTATTGTCCAGTGTTTCCTGCTGGGCGGAAAGGAGAAGACTGAGACATTACTAAACATAAATAGCAGGGCGCTCTGTCACATTAAATACTTTACATGTTCACACCCTTGGCTGACCACAGCATGCAGGATGTTGGGGGCTTCTTTTATTGTTCCCCACGACTGTGCTTTCCCCAAGTGAAACCTTGTACCTTGCTTTTGTAGAGCTGGGAGTCCTGATGCACGTGGTTACAGATCACATATACTGGATAAAGAGGGGATATTATACATAGTGGGAAAGAGGAATATTATACATAAAGGTAAAAGCAGAGTATAGTGGAGTTGCCCAGTGCCTCCCATAGTCAGCTGAGCTGCAGTCTGGCAGGAAAAGCTTAGGGAGGCAAGGCGGCATGCAGACTTCTGCTTAAGCCCCACCAGAGATGATCTTCACTTGTCCTTCTGAGATGTCCTGGTGCCAACAGAGTGACTACACATCCAGTCCAAGGCTCCCCAGACACAGTCCTTCCTCTAGAGGCACAGGCATTACTGGCGCTAGCAGTACGGCGTGGCAGGGCTGTGTCACAGAAGCGTGTCATTGTTGTCTTTCCCATTCAGA
The DNA here is from genome assembly GCA_015227895.2 of Colaptes auratus. Taxonomy (NCBI): domain Eukaryota; kingdom Metazoa; phylum Chordata; class Aves; order Piciformes; family Picidae; genus Colaptes; species Colaptes auratus. The sequence continues at coordinate 14,222,321 of CM037635.1, read as the reverse complement.
AGCAAGGGCGAGCAAGTTCCCCCTGGAGCTGCTGTGCTTCTCAGGATCTTTCGTTAGGAAGGTACCGTGTGCTCTGTGACCGAGCCGCCTCCAGGGCCTAGAAAATTTCGGGAGTTAGCCGAAGGCAGGGAAGGTTCTGCCTCAGGGCCTGGCACCTCTTCTTTGGTGTCTCCTACCACTGACTCCTGTGAACTGGTCTCTGGGCTGGAAGCCGCCTGGAAGCCGGGCTCGGTGCCGAGCGGCTCGTTATTCTGCAGCGGAAGCAGGGCGCGGTGCCGCATCAGGCTATCGTCGCTGTTCTGGGCCTCCAGGGAGTTCCTGTGCTTGGCGTTCCTGTTGGCCATGGCATTCTTCTGCGGCTCCTCAAAGCTCAGCGACAGAGTGACCGTGCCGCTCCCAAAGCTGACCTTCTGCTTGCATCCACGCTGCTGCTGCCGCTGCCGCTCGGCAGAGGCTGGTAGAGGAAAAGGGTCCTCGTGGTTGCTCTTGCTGCTGATGGAGGAGGAAGGTGTGGAGCCGGTGGAGCCCCCCAGGCTATTGGAGCGTTTGCGGGACACGTTGCTTCGCCTCAGCGTGGCCCTGGCGGCCACCTTGAAAGCGTGGGCAGCTGTGCTGCAGCGCACCTCCTCAATTGTGTTGCGGGAGGGCTTGAAGAGGATGATGTAGACTTTGTTGAAGAAGATGCAGGCCAGGAGCCCAAAGCTGGCAGCCAGTATTGCAATCACCTCCACGGCAGAGACAAACTTGCCGTATGTGCTGGCGTAAGCAGGGATGAAGGAGATCCACACGATGAAGAATATCAGCATGCTGAAGGTGATGAACTTGGCCTCGTTGAAGTTCTCCGGCAGCTTTCGAGACTTGAAGGCGAAGAAGAAGCAAATGGCAGCCAGGAGGCAGGTGTAGCCGATGAGGAAGCCAAGGGCCATCAGGGAGCCCTCGTGGCAGGTGATGAAGATGATCTCATCCTCCAGCTCGTGGTTGCGGTAGCTGGATGGCGGGGCCGTGTAGAGCCAAATCACGCAGATGACGATCTGCACAAAGGTGCACAGAAAGACCAGGAGGAACTGGAGGTTGAGGCCCCACCACTTCCGGTGGAGGCTGGTGGGGATCTTCGCCTCAAAGACAAGCAGGACGCGGTTGGTTTTACCAGGATGCAGGAGATGCAGAGGACAAAGCTGATGCCAAAGCTGGCTGCCGCAGACGACAAGTCCAGTTCTGGGGCTCGCCAATGAAGAACAACGAGCTGGAGAAACAGCAGAGCAAGGAGAAGAGGAGGAGGTAGGACAGCTCCCTGTTTGTGGCCTTCACAATGGGTGTGTTGCGAAATTTGGTGAAGACTCCCAGGACAAAAGAAGTCAGGAAAATCCCCAGCACAGCAAAGAGAGTCAGAGCAATCCCAAAGGGCTCGGTCCAGGACAGAAACTCTATCTGCTTGGGGATGCAGGATGTGTGGTTCTCATTGGACCAGTAATCCTCAGGGCACTTGTCACAGGCACTTGCATCTGAAAGACAAGCGATGGGGAGAGGTTTGTCACAGTAAGAAGCTGAAATGTGGGATGACACGCACAGCAACTATGCACCTGCCTTCACCTGAGACACATGGAAAGTTGCCTTGAGGTGTCTGCAGGTGCCCAGACTCATAGGCTGGTGTCTACAGGGAGTTTGACACTGGAACAACCAGCCCCACGTGGGCTTAGCTGCAGCTGAAAAAAAGCCCTGCCCCTGCACTTGTGTTTCTGGAATCCATTCTGTGGCAATACTTTGCCAACTTCGATCGCTGTCAGCTGTTGTTACACAGACTCTGTCCTTCTCTTTCTTCACTTTTATCATCTACTTCTGTCTGCCTTCACACCTCTCTCACCCACCTCATTTGCAACATCCTGCCTGCCTCCATTACAGAGGAAATTAAAAACGTGCTTGCCCCCTTAAGTGCTTTCAGAACCTATTTCATATTCCACAGAGCAGAGTCTTAGCAGTGTTTAAATTGCTCTTCCCTGAAGGCAGCCAATGCCCTTGACTCCCAGCACACTCATTTCATGCTGGAACATCAGAAGATGTGTCTTAGAGATATCATTCTCCCCACACCCAACATAGCATCCTTTGGTACTTGCCAAGGGAAATCTGATGTCTCCATCTCTTTCCTCTGCATGAAACTAGTGTCTACTGGGATGGCAACATATGTCTCCAATGGCTGCCACAATCAGAAAGCAAAGGACCTGCTGCTCCTGCTCTTCTTTCACCTAAATGGATCTTGTGCTCCACTGGGGAGGGTCATGACTCCCTTGATGGCAGTGGAAAGGGACTGAGAGCAGTGAGCTGGAAGCCACCACCTGCCTCAGCCTTCAGGATGTATTCAGATGATCACTTTTCTCTTTCTTGTGCTTTTTATCTGAAGGCCAATTGCAAACTGCATGCAAGGCAGAGCTAACTTCACAATCCCATGGAATTCAACTGCTTCCACCAGAGTTAGGGTAGAAGCAGCTGAAGCAGGGTCGAAGCAGCATTTAGCACTGCATCCTAAAGATGTGTTTGCACTGTTGACTTAGAGATGACTTAGAGACCACACTGCCACTGAAAGGAGTAAACCCTCCTCTCCTAGGTCTGCTCATTCCTGTCCCCTCCCTTGTGTTAAGATTAGAGGTCACACAGCTTCTCACTCTACCTGGAAACTCAACGTGACAAGGGTTTGTTTTCAGGATGACCAGAGACCTGATCCAGCTCGCTCTGTGGAACACCAACACTGCTGCCAGACAGAGCTGGGAGAGAACATGATAGACTGTCTCTTTTAGTAGTACCAGTGTCTCATCTGGATGAGACTGGTAGTAAAACTGCTCTCTATACCTAAAGCTACATAAAGCTGGCAAGCATGGGAAATAAAAAGCATTGCTGTCAACTGAAACATGAGCAGAAAACTGTGGAGTCAGAACACGGTCACCCCATCAGCCCCACAAATTTCAGCAACACACCAGTGCCAGCTTTCAAAATCCCATGAAAATCACCCCACAAGACCTCTATTACACATGAGCAGAACTGCTTCTGCCTAATTTGAAAATGCACCCTGTGCTGCTGTGTGTTCATGCTAAAAACAATCATCCCTACCCAATAGGATGCAAACTGGACCGTCCCAAAGGAAGACAACTGCTCCCCAACAAGTGGTGCAGGAGATCCTGAGCGCTCTGCAGTGTTGAGTTCTGAAAGGATTTACTTGCCTTTGGTACCTCGGGGAGGCCCAGCACTGGGGGAGCACTACTGGTGTTGGAAATAGGTAATTTTTCAGCCAGCTCTAAACTGAGGTCACCTTTTCCTTCCAGGGCACAACCCAAGTGGCTTGCTCCAAGCTCCCACTGAAACCAATACGTCAGATATCCACAGATGTTTGGTAAGAGACAGAGATTCTGGTGTCTTTTAGTTACAATGCTCCACAGAAGTTGTGGTTGGTGACCCCCTCATAAAAGGAAGTATCTGTCTCTACTTGTGAAGTCAGGGATGGAATGGAATTGATTTCTTTATAAAGCATGAAATAAACCCTGACAACATGAGGAAAAACAGACAGAGAATTACAGGATTTAGGGTTAGGGTAGGCAGTGTTGTCTCCTCCCAGGCTTCTGTAGAAACAAAAGCTATTGCTACAGTGCAATGGAGTTGGCTTCTGGGTGCCTGGGAGGCCTTTCTATGCAAGTCCTTTTTCATGTTGTCTGCCTTAACTGTCCTAACTCAGGGCAGAAGGGATAACAGGGCTTATCAGAAGACCTGAAGACTATAGGACTCAAATCCCATAAGCTTTGACCAAGTCCCTGCAGACTTTTCTGTGAAGCTCCCTGGCACAGCAGCCTCCAGCTCAGCACCTGCAGGGAAGCAATTTCAGCAACAACTGCAAATGCTGCCCAGAGGGCTGGCATGGTCCTCTGCAAACCCCAAAGCAGCTCCATATTTACCTGTTTCATCACTGTACTCCCCATCAGGGCAGTCCACACACTCAAAGCAGCAGGTGGGCTCTCCCTCAATAATGCCCTTCCTTGTGCCTGGGAGGCAATCCCTGCTGCAGTTGGAGAAAGGCACCTGCAAGAAAAGAGCCCGAGGAGGGTTAATGCCTGAGGGTGGCAATGCCCAGCAAGAGCTTAGAGGTCTTTTTCAACCTTAATGATTCTGTGATTCTAGTCTATGTTGCCTTTCTACTTTGCAGTTTCTACTTTGTTCCTTGGGCTTCCTCCAAGGGTGGTGTCCTTTGGTTGGCATGCTGGATGGAGACCCTCAGAGGCTCACCTCTGCCCTCCACAGAACAGACACATGTTGCACAATTAGCCTTTCCTCAACCCACTGCATTTGTATTTGGTTGAAAGAACAAATCAAGGGATGGCAAGGAAGAGCAGCAGATCTTAGTAATCTCAGTGCTGTGTTGTGGGCACTGCAAACTGGTGTGTGACCCATGATACACATAGCAGAGAACAGCCATCAGGCACTTCAGAACAAAGGACAGTAACTCACTACTGTTAGGAATTTGAGTCAACCATGGAGCTGGGGCCTTCACTACAAGAAAGACATTGAGGTCCTGAAGAGGGTCCAGAGAAAGGCAACAAAGCCGGTGGAGGGTCTGGAGAACAGGTCTTGTGATGAGCAGCTGAGGGAACTGGGGTTGATTAGCCTGCAGAAAATGAGGCTGGGGGCAGACCTTCTCAGCCTCTACAGCTCCCTGAAAGGAGGCTGGAGCCAGCTGGCAGCCGGTCTCTTCTCCTTTGGAACCAGTGAAAGGACAAGATGAAATGACCTCTCTCAAACCCTGGAATAGGCTCCCCAGGGAGACAGATGAATCCCCATCCCTGGAGGTGTTTTGAAGAGGCAAAGATGTGGTGCTGAATGACCTGGTTTAGCACCAGACTCGGTAGACTTCGAGAATGATTGCATTTGATGATCTTTAAAGTCTTTTCTAAGCAAAATGATTCTAGGTGTCTAGCATTTTGTGGCTTGAGCATTCTGGGGCTTCAGCAAACTCCTGGCCAAGCTGTCAGCCCCTGCCTTGGACAGCAGCACTCTGAGCTGGGTTAGGAACTGGCTGCAGGCTGAGCCCAGAGAGTGGTGGTGAATGGTGCCACAGCCATCTGGCAGCCAGGCACTAGTGGTGTGCCCCAAGGATCAGTGCTGGGCCCCATCCTGTTCAATATAGTTACTGATGATCTGGATGAGGGCATTGAGTCCATCATCAGTGAATTTGCAGGTGACACCAAGCTGGGGACAGGAGTTGATCTGTTAGAGGGCAGGAGAGCTCTGCAGAGGGACCTTGCCAGGCTAGACAGAGTCCAACAGTATGAGATTGAACACATCCAAGTGAATGGTTTGAGCCAGTGATCTTAAAGGTCTTTTCCAACCATAACCATTCTGTGCTTCTGCTCAGAGCATGTTGCCACACAAATACTGAGCTTTTCCAAGCCCAGCTGGAGTCTCTGAGAGGAAAACCCCAAACAAGTGGAATTGAAATCCCTGGCACTCTAACCCCTCCTTCTGATCACTGCAGACTCCACTGGCACATTTTCCAACAGGTAGGATTTTGTTGGATTGTTACTTAAACTGAGTAGTTTTGTTCCCTTGGTCTAAATTCCTCCAACAGTTCAATATTTCTCTTTGTCCTAAACTGCTAGAAACATGACTGGATGTTGCCAAGTGTCATGCCAGGGCATGCAATTTGTGAGCCAGTGGAGGAGGTTGTGCTGTCTGTGTCTGCTGCAGCCTTTCTTTTTTTTCCAGTTTATAGAGTCTGCATTTCTTCCAGACAGAAGCCTTTGCTCAATGACTTCACTCATTGAAGCCTTTTGTGCTTCTGTCATACTCAAAAAGAGATTAAGTGCTGTTAAAATGAGCACAGCAACTTCAGCACCGGCCAGAACTGCGAAAGAACAAGTTAAAGAGTAGGTGAGAGAGACTCATTTTGGCAGAACTTGATGAAATTCCCCCAGAATGCTTAAGAAGACAGCCACAGCAATCTCAGAAGTACTAGCAATTGATCTTGGAGACATGTGGAGGATGGGTGATGTCCCAGAGGATTAGAGGAGGATAATCATAACACCTGGCAGCCAGGCACTAGTGGTGTGCCCCAAGGATCAGTGCTGGGCCCCATGCTCTTCAACAGCTTTACTGATGATCTGGATGAGGGCATTGAGTCCATCAGCAGTAAATTTGCAGATGACACCAAGCTGGGGGCAGGAGTTGATCTGCTGGAGGGCAGAGAGGCTTTGCAGAGGGACCTGGACAGGCTGGACAGATGGGCAGAGTCGAAGGGCAGGAGATTGAACACATCCCAGTGCCAGGTGCTGCACATTGGCCACAACAACCCCAGGCAGTGCTACAGGCTGGGGTCAGAGTGGCTGGAGAGCAGCCAGGCAGAGAGGGACCTGGGGGTACTGGTTGAGAGTAGGCTGAACATGAGCCTGCAGTGTGCCCAGGTGGCCAAGAAGGCCAATGGCATCCTGGCCTGCATCAGGAAGAATGTGGCCAGCAGGAGCAGGGAGGTCCCAGCACTGATTAGGCCACACCTTGAGTCCTGTGTCCAGTTCTGGGCTCCTCAGTTTAGGAAAGCTGTTGAGCTGTTGGAAGGTGTCCAGAGAAGGGCAACAAAGCTGGGGAGGGGTCTGGAGCACAGCCCTGTGAGGAGAGGCTGAGGGAGCTGGGGTTGCTTAGCCTGGAGAAGAGGAGGCTCAGGGGAGACCTTCTTGCTCTCTCCAACTCCCTGAAGGGAGGTTGTAGCCAGGTGGGGGTTGGTCTCTTCTCCCAGGCAAGCAGCACCAGAACAAGAGGACACAGTCTCAAGCTGTGCCAGGGTAGGTTTAGGCTGGAGGTAAGAAGAAGTTCTTCCCAGAAAGAGAGATTGGCCATTGGAATGTGCTGCCCAGAGAGGTTGTGGAGTCACCATCACTGGAGGTGTTTAGGAAGAGACTGGATGAGGCACTTGGTGCCATGGTTTAGTTGATTATATGGTGTTGGGTGAGAGGTTGGACTTGATGACCTTTGAGGTCTTTTTCCAACCTGGTCTATTCTATTCTATTCTATTCTATTCTATTCTGTTTTGTTCTGTTCTGTTCTGTTCCGTTCCATTCCATTCCATTCCATTCCATTCTGTATTCACTCATAGCTGGGAGCAGTCACTGTTGCCTGTCTGAAGTACAGCTGAAGCACACTTTGGGGATGCCATTCCTGAGCTCCTAACCAGGATTGAATGATTAATTGGATGAACAGGTATCCAGGGCAAATCCTAGGAGCTTCCCACTTGAAGAACTCCTTCCTGTTAATACCTGCTTCTGGGGACAGTCTTTCAGCAGGTAATGCAGCCCCCAGGACTTGATGAGAGCAGACTGTCTCTCCCTAGGTTGCCACTGATGTTTTTGAACAAGGCTGAGGGAAAGACCCAACTGAAGTCATGCACTGCTGCCCCATTATCTACTAAGTTGCTTTAGCTTCTAAGGAGGAAAATTAAATTGGTTTCCCATGCTTGCATCTTGACAAATCCATGCTGGCTTTTTTCTTATCACTTTATTATCCTCCAAGTGTCTACAAACTGTTTAATTTATTTTCTTTTATCAAGTCACTTCTGTTACTGAAGCTCAGCTCAGTCATGTGCAATCCCCTTGGCTCCTGCATCTGCTTATACAAACAGGTACAATACAATACACCAGGCTGGAAGAGACCTTCAAGATCATCGTGTCCAACCCATCAACCAATCCAACCCACCCAAACAACTAAACCATGGCACCAAGCACCCCATCAAGTCTCCTCCTGAACACCTCCAATGAAGGTGACTCCACCACCTCCACAGGCAGCTGATTCCAGTGGGCAATCACTCTCTCGGTATAGAACTTCTTCCTAACATCCAGCCTAAACCTCCCCTGGCACTGCCTGAGACTGTGTCCTCTTGTTCTGGTACTGGCTGCCTGGGAGAAGAGACCAACCTCTGCCTGGCTACAACCTCCCTTCAGGTAGTTGTAGAGAGCAATAAGGTCACCCCTCAGTCTCCTCTTCTCCAGGCTAAGCAACCCCAGCTCCCTCAGCCTCTCCTCACAGGGCTGTGTTCCAAACCCCTCCCCACCTTTGTTGCCCTTCTCTGGACACCTTCCAGCAACTCAACATCTTTCCTAACCTGAGGGGCCCAGAACTGGACACAGGACTCAAGGTGTGGCCTAACCAAAGCAGTGTACAGGGGCAGAATGACCTCCCTGCTCCTGCTGGCCACACTGTTCCTGATGCAGGCCAGGATGCCATTGGCCCTCTTGGCTGCCTGGGCACACTGCAGGCTCAAGTTCAGCCTACCATCAAGCAGCACCCCCAGGTCCCTCTCTGCCTGGCTGCTCTCCAGCCACTCTGACCCCAGCCTGTAGCACTGCCTGGGGTTGCTGTGGCCAATGTGCAGCACCTGGCACTTGGATGTGTTCAATCTCCTGCCCTTGGCCTCTGCCCATCTGTGCAGCCTGTCCAGGTCCCTCTGCAAAGCCTCTCTGCCCTCCAGCAGATCAACTCCTGCCCCCAGCTTGCTATCATCTGCAAATTCACTGATGAAGGACTCAATGCCCTCATCCAGATCATCAGTAAAGATGTTGAAGAGCATGGGGCCCAGCACTGATCCCTGGGGCACACCACTAGTGCCTGGCTGCCAGGTGTTATGATTATCCTCCTCTAATCCTCTGGGACATCACCCATCCTCCACATGTCTCCAAGATCAATTGCTAGTACTTCTGAGATTGCTGTGGCTGTCTTCTTAAGCATTCTGGGGGAATTTCATCAAGTTCTGCCAAAATGAGTCTCTCTCACCTACTCTTTAACTTGTTCTTTCGCAGTTCTGGCCGGTGCTGAAGTTGCTGTGCTCATTTTAACAGCACTTAATCTCTTTTTGAGTATGACAGAAGCACAAAAGGCTTCCATGAGTGAAGTCATTGAGCAAAGCTTTTTGTCTGGAAGAAACTCAGACTCTATAAGCTGGAAAAAAAAGAAAGGCTGCAGCAAACACAGACAGCACAACCTCCTCCACTGGCTCACAAATTGCATGCCCTGGCATGACACTTGGCAACATCCAGTCATGTTTCTAGCAGTTTAGGACAAAGAGAAATATTGAACTGTTGGAGGAATTTAGACCAAGGGAACAAAACTACTCAGTTTAAGTAACAATCCACCAAAATCCTACCTGTTGGAAAATGTGCCAGTGGAGTCTGCAGGGATCAGAAGGAGGGGTTAGAGTGCCAGGGATTTCAATTCCACTTGTTTGGGGTTTTCCCCTCAGAGACTCCAGCTGGGCTTGGAAAAGCTCAGTATTTGTGTGGCAACATGCTCTGAGCAGAAGCACAGAATGGTTATGGTTGGAAAAGACCTTTAAGATCACTGGCTCCAACCATTCTCTAACTCGACCAAGTCTGGCACTGAAGCATGTCCCTCAGCACCACATCTCTGCAACACCTCCATGGACAGGGATTCAACCACCTCCCTGGGGAGCATTTGAGACCTCTTTCAGTGAAGAATTTTCTTCTCATAGTCAACTTACAGCTTCCCTGGTGCGACCTGAGGACATTTTCTCTCATCCTATCACCGGTTACTAGGCAGAAGAGATCCACACCCACCTTGCACCTTTCAGGGAGTTGTGGAGGGTGTGAAGATCTCCCCTCAGCCTCCTTTTCCCCAGGGTAAACAATGTCAATCCCCTCAGCTGCTCCTCACAAGACCTGTTCTCCAGACCCTTCCCCAGCTTCATTGCCCTTCTCTGGACATGCTCCAGCACCTCAATGTCTTTCTGATAGTGAGGGCCCCAAAACTGAACCCAGGACTCAAGGTATGACCTCACCAGTGCTGAGTACAGGGGCATGTCTTCCCTGATCCTGCTGGTCACACTATCCCTGATAGAGGCCAGGATGTTGTTGGCCTTCTGGGCCCCCTGGGCATACTGCTGGCTCATGTTCAGCTCACTGTTGATCAACCCCCTGGGTCTTTATTTGCTGGTCAGTTTTTCAGCCTCTCTTAATCCTGGAAAGTTCATGGGGTTGCTGTGACCCAAGTGCAGGACCCAGAACCTGGCCTTGTTGAGTCTCATCCAACTGGCCTCAGCTCATTGATCCAGCCTGCCTACATCCCTCTGCAGAGCCTTCCTACATCCAAGCAAATCCAAGCCTAGCTTAGAGTCATCTGCAGAGTCACTGAGGGTGCACACAATCCCCTTGTCCAGACCACTGATAAAGACAATGAAGAGAACTGACCCCAAAGCGATCCCTGGAGAACACCACTTGTGACTGGCCTCCAGCTGGATTTAATTCCATTCCCCACCACTCTTTGGGCCTGGCCATCCAACCAGTTTTTACCCAAGCCATAAGTAGGAGCAACCAGTTTCTCCAGGAGGATGCTGTGGGAGACAGCATCAAAACTGACAAACCTTCAGAGAGCTCTGTGTTTAAACCATAAGTGCAGCAGGGGTCCCTGTTGTAAAGGTGAGGCTTAACTGGTGGTGTGAACTTATCAGGGAAGTGTTCCTGCTCCAGAAGCAGTTACCTGATCTGCCACCCACCTGGTGCATTGCCTTGTTGATTAGTCAGGTCCTGATTTAAGATATCTAGCCATGGCAGCAGAGACCTGGCAGCAACACTGCTAAGCTAATGCTCCCTGTGTCACCCTCCAGAACACAAGCTAGAAGCCTGCTCAGTATCCACTCCTGGTGCAGGGACTTATGTCTAGTTTGGAGTGGACTGCTCCTGGCTAAGGTGGCAGCTCAGCTGGCTCTTGTCTGGAGATCTCTGCACCACATTTCCATCACACCAGGGGAGATACAGCCCTATTAGTGACAGTGCAGTTATACTGAGAAGATCTCACATGCAAGAAAGTGGAGAAGGACTTGGGCCTGACTACAGTTGATGGCTACATCAGGTACTTTTGAGACTGCACAAGCAGCTGCTGGTAAACTTAACCAGGCAGCAGGTACTGACATCTCTCACTCTTTGAGACCCATGTCCAAGTTTACCTGGGCAGACAGACAGGGCTTGTTGTGTTCACTCTGCAAGGCAAGGATGTGAAGAAGGCTGTGGGACTTGGAGGGTGAAGCCAGCAGAAAGAGTTGCAAATCTAACTAAGAGCAGGTAGAGATACTTCTCGATACACAGATACTGGTTGGGGAAGAGATGACTGTTTTCAGCAGTGAGCTCAGGAAGGCTTCACTTAGTCAACAACCCAGCTTGGGGAATGAATTTCTCATGTGGAAATAGGACTACAAAATTCCAAGCTGTGTGCTTGGGCCAGCAAAAAAGTCATTATTTAAACCATTAACACTCCAGCTTACCAAATGCGTAGGAGGGGAGGAGCTGCTGCCTGTTATTGTCCAGAAGTGTGTGAAGGCTATGTGTGTGAAGGACTGTGGCACAGACCATGCAGATGGCAAGATGGATGGATCTTCTCGTGAGACAGGGAGCCACAATCCAAGGAATGTGCAGGGTGAGCTCAAATTTCAGCTTGCAGAGGCTTGGGAGCCATTGCTGTGAGGACTGAAGCACTTACCTCCTTAGAGAATCCGCTCCACAGGATCTTGTTTTCATTGATAAAGAGCCTCTCCCCTTTCTTGGCATAAACATTGTAGTGCCCAACCTCTTCAAAGACAACTGAGCCATCCTCTGGAGAGAGATGCCAATTGATGATGGAGTAATTCCCTACCAGGTCCCCAAACTCATCAAAATCCACTTGCTCCCCCATGTTGTTGGTGAAATTCAAGTGCCGCAAGTGCTTGAGAACCTAGAGAGACACAGAGAGAGAGAGGCACCATCAATGCCTGAGTGTCACAACCCTGCCACAGCACACATCTGCTTTGGGGATGGAGCTGGAAACAATCACTGTACTGCAGTCCTGAAACTCTTAAAAATCAACCACAGCAGTACCAGGCTTTCATCAGCATCTCACAGAGTCACACAATGGTAGGGGTTGGAAAGGACCTCTGAAGGTCATTTAGCCCAACCCCCCTCCACTAGGGCAGGTCACCTAAATTAGAATGGAATGGAATGGAATGGAATGGAATGGAATGGAATGGAATAGAATAGAATAGAATGGAATAGAATAGAATAGAATGGAATAGAATAGAATAGAATAGAATAGAATAGAATAGACCAGGTTGGAAGAGACCTTCAAGATCATTGTGTCCAACCCATCAATCAATCCAACCCACCTAAACAACTAACCCATGGCACCAAGCACCCCAGCAAGTCTCCTCCTGAACACCTCCAGTGATGGTGACTCCACCACCTCCCTGGGCAGCACATTCCAATGGGCAATCACTCTCTCTGTGTAGAACTTCTTCCTAACCTCCAGCCTAAACCTCCCCTGGCGCAGCCTGAGACTGTGTCCTCTTGTTCTGCTGCTGGCTGCCTGGGAGAAGAGACCAACCCCCACCTGGCTACAACCTCCCTTCAGGGAGTTGTAGAGAGCAATGAGGTCTCCCCTGAGCCTCCTCTTCTCCAGGCTAAGCAACCCCAGCTCCCTCAGCCTCTCCTCACAGGGCTGTGCTCCAGACCCCTCCCCAGCTTTGTTGCCCTTCTCTGGACACGTTCAAGTGTCTCAAGGCCCTTCTTAAACTGAGGGGCCCAGAACTGGACACAGGACTCAAGGTGTGGCCTAACCAGTGCTGAGTACAGGGCACAATGACTTCCCTGTTCCTGCTGGCCACTAAAAAAGCAACACTTGGAGCTCACTTGGTACATGGCAGGCCTGAAGACTCCAGGTCACTTTTTTGGTTTGGTTTTGTCTCCTGGTTGCATAGTCTCAGGTAATCACAGTGTGCCCATCCCTACATACTGGCTCCTGTAATTTCCACCTCATGCCTTAACCAGTCCCATGCTCTGGACAAGAGCAGTTAACCCCAGGGACAACTATAGCTGAAACATTTGTGACCTAGATAGCCTGACAGGGTGGAACAAAGAACCTGCAGCACCAACAGCTGGAGGTGGTTCCAAGAAATGTGCAGCTGTGGCACTTGGGGACATGGTTTAGTAGGCATGGTGGTCTTGGGCAGATGGTTGGACTTGATCTTAGAGGTCTTTTCTAACCTTAGTGATAGAAAGCCTGTACTGGCAGCTGTCATCCACATCCTGTTTGTCTTAAAAAGTGGTTTATGCACTTATCAGATTGGTTTTTCTCCTTCATTTAATGGATGTTCTTAGTTTCTCTGTAGAACTCATCTGTGGTAAGCTGAGGTGACTCTGAGGGCACCTGGCTGTCAGCTGGCCTTAGACCACCATGATGTAGTTGCTGCTATGGCTCTAGCTTGTAAGCCCAGTCCTCCCTTTCTCTGGTGTTTAAGACCAGGCTGGATGAGGCTCTGTCCAGCCTGATCTAGGGTAGAGTGTCCCTGCCCATGGCAGGGGGGTTGGAACTAGCTGATCCTTGTGGTCCCTTCCAACCCTAACTGAAACTATGAAACTATGAAACCTCTTAGTGCCCAAACACAGAACCCTGGATGGCAAAATGTAAGAAGAAACAAACTTAAATCAATTTGTCTGAGCAGGCAGAGGCCTCCTCACCCCACAGACAGGGAACAGACAACATGGTGTTGATGAAACCTTTTCACCAGGAAACAGAGGGACAGGGGAACAGAATCCCTTCACTAATTCCTGTCAGTCTTGCTCAGTTGCCTCATTTTTCTCAGTTTTCTTCCTCCTATCAAGCTAAAATCCCCAGAGCTACAGAGATACCCTCCTCTCACTGCCTCTATCAACACCAGCCTGAGAGTCTAGAAGAATCCCTGTGGAATTATGCATGATGAGGCCATTGATTCCTTTGCAAAGTCATGGAATGTGGATGGAAGAACACAAAATATCACCAGAGCATCCAGGCTTTGAATAATGGGTGAGAGGGCAGAGGAAGGATGTTTTAATTCCTCATCCCTGCTGGCCCTCCTCAGTAGACCAGCTCCCTTTGAGGTATGCAGCTGAAATAATCTCACTGAAGAGCCAGGACTTGGCCCTGGAAGACCTCACCCTCTGATGGACATGGCTGTGGTGAGCATAGGCTGCTGCAGGGAAGAGAAGACAAGATTGTTCTCTTCTCCTGCCCCTCTCCCATGAGGGTCACCCAATAAGATGCCACTTGTCCAGTTGTCATGGGTTGAGTTGAACAGGCTGCAGACATTCTATACCATGCTCTCACCATGCCAGCTTCAAAATCAGAGTGCAGGCTGGAGCAAAGTATGAGGGGGCTTGAAGTTCAGATTGCAGCACAAGAGGCTTCTGTTTCCAGCTGCTGCTTCTGGTTTCCAGTTTGGGGTGCTGGCCTTGTCCACGGGGCAGGCTGTAGGTTGTGAGGGGAGGTCTCTGGCTTCTGCTTCTGCATTTTGCTGTGCTTTTCTGCAAACAGGCTAAGGTAATGGTGCACTGCAGCATCTCAGTAAATTCCTTACCTCAGCCCAGAGGGGTGTTTTGTGTTACTTTCCCTCCCATCTGTGTGGGGGGAGAGGGGCTTGTGAGAGCAGGCTGTGTTAACCCAGGGCAGCAGCCCACAGAATTACAAAACCTTTAAGATCAAGTCCAAAAATCATCTAACTCTACCAAGTCTGGTGCTGAATGATACTCCACAGCAGCACATCTCTGCATTTCTGTAGCACCTCCAGGGATGAGGATGCAACCACCCCACTGGGGACATGGTTCCAGTGTTTAATAACTCTTTTCAGCTCCATCAGGGAATAGATAGAACAGAGCAGAAGCAGCTCTGAGGTCAGAATGGGTGACATGGGTTGTGCAGATCCACAGTGATCTGGGTCAGCTCCCTTTGGCCTCATCTGCAGTGAAGCTGCAATCTTTGAGGTGGTAGTAGGAACCCTGTCCATCAGCAGCCGTAAGTGCCAAGCAGGGAACTCGAGTTGCTCTGCAGGCTCTAGCACCTACCACAGTGTGGTGGGTGAACACCCTTTTCTGGGAACAAAAGAACAAAGCAGGGGGAGGGCTTGCAGGTGCTTTTCACTCCCTGCAGGGCATTTTTCGCCTGGGAAGCTGAGTCTGTTCCACTCCCCCCTCCCTGCCCAGCTAGGGTATGTAAAGCAGGACATCCTAGCTGTTGGCCCTGCTTCTCTGGCTCCTGCCTCTGCTGGATGAGAGCTACTGCAGCTGCCCTCCTGCTCCTCTGCCACGTGGTGGGACCTGATCCTTCTCCCTGCTGCCTCCAGGCTTCCTCAGAGAAAGGCTGGTTTGGTATTGTTCTCTTGGTTTTGTCCCCCTCCCACCCATCCTTGTTCCTTGCCCTTGTGAACCTTCTTCCTGTTATTGTTATATATATATATATGTACATATATTGCTTAAAGACAACTCTTTACCTCTCTACTTCCAAGCCGACTCCAAATTATTGCTTGGTGGATTTGCTCCTTCCTTTTCTCCCCTCTCTGTTGGGAGGGAGGAGGGGGTAGTGGGGGGAGAGATTTTTAGCCTTGCCCCCCACCTGAGCTCTTAACTTCCAGTTAAGGCTCAAACCACTACACTAATGTACAGTCTAAATCTACCCTCCTCAAGCTTCAATCCATTCCCTCTCATCCTATCACTGCAAGCCCTCATAGAAGGTCCCTCTACAGCTTTCTTGCAGCCCCCCTTTCAGGTACTGAAAGGCTGTGACAAGGTCTCCCTGGAGCTTTCTCTTCTTCAGGCTGAACAGCCTCAACTCTTGTAGCCTGTCCCCACAGGGGAGGTGCTCCAGCACTCTGATCATCTTCATGGCCCTCCTCTAGAATAGGATAGAATAGAATGGAATGGAATAGAATCGAATGGAATGGAATCAAATGGAATGGAATCGAATAGAATGGAATAGAATAGAATAGACCATGTTGGAAGAGACCTAGACCTGCTCCAAATCAAGCAGGCTGCTGACCAGTCTCTGCCCCATTGATCACAGAACAGACTGATAGAATTGTTTTGGTTGGGAAAGACCTATATGGTCCTGGAATCCAACTGTTGTCTAACTCTTCCAGGTCTGGTGCTAAACCATGTACAAGCATAAGTCAGTGAGGACAGAGGTCCCTGTACCCAACAGAATGGAGAACATCCATGGACAAGTCAGGGAAAAGGACTGAATCACTGTACCCCATGCATGATAAACCCATTCTCAGTTCAGGATTTTTGGCTATGCTAATTCAAATTAAAGCTCATCAATTAATTAAGGGGCAATGGTGCATTGCTATCCTCAGCATACAAATAAAGCTTAAGGAGGAGAATTTATTATGGTGTGCTCTCAAAGCACTAATCCAACACAGACCATTCAGACATGGCTGTGAAACACAAGCATTAATATTAATGGAAAGCAGAACACACAAAACCCCTGGAGAACACAGAAGGGAAAAAATCACCAGGCTACACACTAAGAAATACCAAGCTACATAATACCAGGCTAAGAAATCATTAGGCTACATACTAAATGGCCAGACAGAAAGGGACCTGGGGGAACTGGTTGATAGTAGGCTGAACATGAGCCAGCAGTGTGCCCAGGCAGCCAAGAAGGCCAATGGCATCCTGGCCTGCATCAGGAACAGTGTGGCCAGCAGGAGCAGGGAGGTCATTGTGCCCCTGTACACTGCACTGGTTAGGCCACACCTTGAGTCCTGTGTCCAGTTCTGGGCCCCTCAGTTTAGGAAAGATTCTGAGTTGCTGGAAGGTGTCCAGAGAAGGGCAACAAAGCTGGGGAGGGGTCTGGAGCACAGTCCTGTGAGGAGAGGCTGAGGGAGCTGGGGTTGCTTAGCCTGGAGAAGAGGAGGCTCAGGGGAGACCTCATTGCTCTCTCCAACTCCCTGAAGGGAGGTTGTAGCCAGGTGGGGGTTGGTCTCTTCTCCCAGACAAGCAGCACCAGAACAAGAGGACACAGTCTCAAGCTGTGCCAGGGGAGGTTTAGGCTGGAGATGAGGAAGAAGTTCTTCCCAGAAAGAGATTGGCCATTGGAATGTGCTGCCCAGGGAGGTGGTGGAGTCACCATCCCTGGAGGTGTTTAGGAAGAGCCTGGATGAGGCACTTGGTGCCATGGTTTAGTTGATTAGATGGTTGGGTGATAGGCTGGACTTGATGATGTCTGAGGTCTTTTCCAACCTGGTCTATTCTATTCTATTCTATTCTATTCTATTCTATTCTATTCTATTCTATTCTATTCTATTCTTTTCTATTTCTATTTCTATTTCTATTTCTATTTCTATTTCTATTCTATTCTAAGTTCTTGAACACATTCAGATTGCAAGGTGTCATGTATGCCAGATCCTCATGACATAACATTGCAGGAGACAGCCAAAGAGGACTGAAGGAGCTAAGGAGGCCCAGGAATGCTAAATGAGTTGTATGCTATTGACCTTGCTACCAGAAGAAAAATAGTAATCCTGGACATATCCCAGGGGTGCTTGTTTTAGAGCTATAGTGTGACATTAACAGAAGCAGAAGGTCCTTAAAAAGAGATTAGAGAACAGCCTAAGCAATTTAAATGGGATCTAAAAGGCTGACAGGACCAGACAGTTCACCACTGCACTCCACAGGTGATAAAAAGAGAGCTGAGCCAGTAGGTTGGTAATATATGCATAAAAGTGTCACTGGCTCTGAATGACAATTCAACAGATATTGCAATATATTGCACAGCAATCCCACTCCTCCTGCTAGTACACATGCACATGCAAGGCGCTCCCCATAGCATGCCTGGAGCCTGCCTCCACGTCAGCCCACGCAGGGCATGCATTCACGGCTCAAGAACTGTCCAAGAGATGTGTAAAGCCAGGGATCAACAGAGAGGAAGGATCTTCTCACTGGGAATTCCTCCAGCCCCAGCAGCCAGCTCCCTGTCACCTGAAACGTTCCTCACTAGGCGGCAGCAGATACAAAGAGCACCGCTGAGGAAGTCTGCAGAGAATGCATGGGTTGTGCAAAGGCAAACAATCACACAGCCAGAGGATCGGCTCTGTGGGAAAAGACCTTCAAGATGATCAAATCTAACCGTTCTCCAACTCTACCAAGGCTGGTGCTAAACCACGTCCCTCAGCACCACATCTCTGCTTCTCTGAAACACCTCCAGCATCTGAAACACCTCCGGGCTTCAAGCACTGCCCCAGGGTGACAGGGCAGGCTGTGCCTCCACAGGCAGGAGAGCTGCAGAATTCTCTAGCTGAACGTTTGGGTGTAAAAAGGAAAGCAAAGGCTGACTCTAAACGAATTTCATTGGTAGGTGACTGGGATGCAGCTTTACGAGTATTACACTCTGTCTCAGCCTGTCTTTCATTTCTTGGCCAGAATGCATGCTGCTGGCCCTGGACTAAAACAGATAAGATAAGCAGCTAACTTTTCTTAACAACCTGCTTTCAGCTAATTAATTTCCCTTAAAATCCTTTTCTCTCTCTTTCTCCTTTTTCATCTAATTAACTGGACAGAAAGGGAAGGGGGGGAGAGGCTGGGGGGAACCCGAGGTGAAATCCTCCTCAGGAGGCTCTGGGTTGTGTTCTTTCCTGTAAGTTCTTGTATGATACTGTAAATACTGTATGTTTTGTACATACCCATTGCATTATTGCTTGCAAAATACAGCTTTCCATTTGCTTCTCCAGCTGAGTTTAGCTGTGCTTCATGTTGGTGGATTAAACTGTCACACCACTACACCCAGTGAGCCTGCTCCAGGGTTTGAGAACCCTTTCAGTGATGAAGTTTCTTCTAATGGTCAACCTAAACCTCCCCTGGTGCAATTTGAGACCATTTCCTCTCAAGCCAAAGCAGTGAAACTCAGGCATCAAGGCATTAGCAATTCAAGCCTCAGGTGCAGAAGTGGTACCACCTCCTGCAACCCATTACTGGCAACTTAACCTGACCTTTCCATTGCATGCTGTGGCAAGGAGGGCTAATAAACCTTCTGCATGTGTAAACCAGGAAGTAATAAAGAGTATGTAAAGGTGGGATTATTTTGTTTCACTGTCTGGCTGTGCTGAGGCTAAGCAAGACTGAATGTATGCCAAAAGGATGGGTGAGCAAATGGACAAGATCAGAGAATCACAGAACCACAGGGGTTGGAAGGGATGTCCACAGATGGCCCTTCTGCTATAGCAGGATCATGTAGAGCAGGCTGCATAGGAACAAATCCAGAAGGGTTTTGTAAATCACCAGAGAAAGAGACTCCACAATCTCTCTGGGCAATCTGGTCCAGTGCTCTGACATCCTCACAGGAAAGAAGAGGAGAAGGAGCAGGAGAAGGAGAAGGAGAAGGAGAAGGAGAAGGAGAAGGAGAGGAGAAGGAGAAGGAGAAGGAGAAGGAGAAGGAGAAGGAGAAGGAGAAGGAGAAGGAGAAGGAGAAGGAGAAGGAGAAGGAGAAGGAGAAGGAGAAGGAGAAGGAGAAGGAGAAGGAGAAGGAGAAGGAGAAGGAGAAGGAGAAGGGAGAAGGAGAAGGAGAAGGAGAAGGAGAAGGAGAAGGAGGAGAAGGAGGAGAAGGAGAAGGAGGAGAAGGAGAAGGAGGAGAAGGAGAAGAAGGAGAAGGAGAAGGAGAAGAAGGAGAAGGAGAAGAGAAGGGAAAAGGAGAAGGAGAAGGAGGAGGAGAAGGAGAAGGAGAGAATTAACCAGGTTGGAAAAGACCTTTGAGATCATCAAGTCCAACCTATCACCCAACACCATCTAATCAACTTATCCATGGCACCAAGTTTCTCCTTGTTTCAGTGAAACCTCCTGTGTCCTAGTTTGTGCCTGTTACCCCTTGTCCTACCACTGGGCACCGCTGAAAATAGCCCAACCCCAGCCCTTTGACCTCCACCCATTACATATTGATAAGCACTGGTAAGATCCCCTCTCAGTCTGCTCTTGTCCAGACTAAGCAGTCACAAGTCTCTCAGCTTTTCCTTGCAAGTCCCTTAGCACCTTAGGGGACTGTCCAATGCATTCTCTCCAATAATTCCTTGCCCTTCTTGAACTGGGCAGCACAGAACTGCACACAATACTTCAGGAACAGCTTCACCAAGTCAGAGTAGAGGGGGAGAAGAATCTCCCTCAACCTGCTGGCCACACCCTAGAATACCATTTGCCTTCCTGGCCGTGAAGGCACATGGCTGGCTCCTGCTGAACTTGTCCACCAACACTCCCAGGTCCTTACCCACAGAGCTGCTTTCCAGTAGCTCAGCCATAAGCTGTACTGGGCAGGGGGTTTTTCCTCCCCAGCTGCAGGACTCTACATTTGCCCTTATTGAACTTCATGAGGCTCCCTCTGTCCAGCTCTTCAGCCTGTCCAGGTCTCATGGTTGGCAGCACAGCCTGGGGAGTGCAGCCAAGCCACCCAGTTCTGTATCATCAGCAGACTTGCTGAGAGGAGACTCTGTCCTTTCATTGGTTGTTGTTGAAGATACTGTAGAAGATCGGATGTGGTATGACCCCGGGGAACTCCCATTAGCACAGGCCTCCAGCTAGACCTGCACTATAGCTCACAGCCCTCTGTGCTCTGTCCTTCAAAGAGTTCTCAATCCACCACAAATAAACATATAGAAATGAAGGAGTAGAATCATAGAATCATAGATCAGTAAGGTTGGAAAAGACCTCAGAGATCATCAGGTCCAACCTATCACCCAACACCTCAGGACTAACTAAACCATGGCTCCAAGCGCCACCATCCCTCTTGAACTCCTCCAGGGATGGTGACTCCACCACCTCCCTGGGCAGCACATTCCAATGGCCAATCACTCACATCTTATGACTACCTCCCCACTCTGTCCAAATGATCATGATCAGACCTAGGAATAATTTCATCAATGTACAAAAATACCTTGTGGAGAAAAAAATTGTGGAGTTATTTCACCTGGACTTTTAAATCTAATAGAGCAAGGCCAAGCAAGGGCCAGTGAAACCAAAGCTCATTTAAATCCCTACAAGAAATAAGACACAATCTGTGATGAGAGTCTTGACCTGGCATGGATCATTCTAATGAAGAACAAAGGTCTACTAGTCAGCATGTCTTTGGTGAAAACAAACCTTGCTAAACACAAGTTTGACTGGCAAACACAGGCCTTGAGAAGTGCAGGGTCTGGGCTGTGCATCTGCTGTGGACTATCTCTCAGATGGATCAAGATTACTTTCTGGAACATGGCATAAATTTTCATGGTTTATTACATAAAGGATTTCAAACTGCATGATCATTTGGAAAGTGACTCCACTGGAATGTGTTTTGAATTCTTGCTGAGGCTTTGTGGAGAGAGATGATCTCTGAACAGACAGAGGTAATGACACAGGTACAGTGAGAGCTAATTGTTAGTGCTGTTAGATGTCCTGTGGTCTCTGTGCTGCTGTCTTCGCCTGCAGCTGCAGTATGAAAGAGTGTGGTGGGGTGAGAAAGTTCCCTCCCCCCACACAAACAAAAAGAAACCACAGCTAGCTCAGTCAGAAAAGCAGATGAAAGCTCTATGTACAGGCATCAATGGAATGATGAATATGTACACAATATACAATATTACAATATATACAGGAAAACACAGCAATGAACACAATGCAGAAAAGCCTTCTCCCTCCAGCTGGCCAGGGGGGTTCCCTGAACCCCCCTCTCTCCCTCCCTACCTCTCCTTTTTCCCAAAAAGGGTTAGAGAGAGAGAGAAAGGCAATTAAGGAAGAAAAATTCTGTTAGTTCAAAGCAAATGCAAGAATTAGCTTTCTTATCTGGTTAGCTTTGTTAACCAAGGTCACTCCTGCTTCAGAAAGAGAGAAGCCGTCCAGCCCACAGGACAGAGAAGCACAGACTGCACCCAGCCTGAAGCCAGACCAGACTGAACTAACAGAACCCAAACTTAAAATTGCATTCTACAATCTACCAATGAAATTAGTTTAGACTATCTTGTTTTGTTCAAATATCAAAACATTCAGCCAGAGTGTTCAGCAACTGTCTCTTTCTTAAAGGCATAGCCTCAACCGGTCACAAACAGCAACCACAGCCACCCAGTCTAGACTTAAGTCTAGACTTATTTGCCGTAATTGCTTTGGTTTTCACCTGTGGGAAATGTAAAGTAGAGAAATCCTTTGGGTACAAACACAGAACCACAGAACAGTGAAGGGACCCTGTGACCGGTTTAGGCTGTGCCTTTAAGAAAGAGACAGTGGCTGAACACTCTGGCTGAATGTTTTTGATATTTAAACAAAAACAAGATAGTCTAAACTAATTTCATTGGTGGATTGGTAGAATGCAGCTTTGAGTTTGGGTTCTGACAGTCTGGTCTGGGTTCTGGCTGAGTTGTGGATGTGGTCTACCTGGACCTCATCAAGGCCTTTGACACCGTCCCCCACAGCAAACTCCTGGCCAAGCTGTCAGCCCCTGGCTTGGACAGCAGCACTCTGAGCTGGGTTAGGAACTGGCTGGAGGCTGAGCCCAGAGAGTGGTGGTGAATGGTGCCACAGCCAGCTGGCAGTCGGCATAGTGGTGTGCCCCAGGGATCAGTGCTGGGCCCCATCCTGTTCAATATCTTTATTGATGGTCTGGATGAGGGCACTGAGTCCATCATCAGTAAATTTGCGGACGACACCAAGCTGGGGGCAGGAGTTGATCTGCTGGAGGGCAGAGAGGCTTTGCAGAGGGACCTCGACAGGCTGGACAGATGGCAGAGGCAAGGCAGGAGATTGAACACATCCAAGTGCCAGGTTCTGCACAGTGGCCACAAGAACCCCATGCAGTGCTACAGGCTGGGGGCAGAATGGCTGGAGAGTGGCCAGGCAGAGAGGGACCTGGGGGTGCTGGTTGATGGTAGGCTGAACATGAGCCTGCAGTGTGGCCCAGGTGGCCAAGAAGGCAATGGCATCCTGGCTGCATCAGGAAGAGTGTGGCCAGCAGGAGCAGGGAGGTCATTCTGCCCTTGTATACAGCAGTGGTTAGGCACACCTTGAGTCCTGTGCCAGTCTGGGCCCTCAGGTTAGGAAGGAGGTTGAGTTGCTGGAAGGTGTCCAGAGAAGGGCAACAAGGTTGGTGAGGGGTTTGGAACACAAGCCCTGTGAGGAGAGGCTGAGGGAGCTGGGGTTGCTTAGCCTGGAGAAGAGGAGACTCAGGGGTGACCTTATTGCTCTCTTCAACTACCTGAGGGGAGATTGTAGACAGGCAGAAGTTGGTCTCTTTTCCAGACAGGCAACACCAGAACAAGAGGACACAGTCTCAGGCTGCGCCAGGGGAGGTTTAGACTGGGATATTAGGAGGAAGTTCTATACAGAGAGAGTGATTGCCCATTGGAATGTGTGCCAGGGAGGTGGTGAGTCACCATCATTGGAGGTGTTCAGGAGGAGATTGATGGGGTACTGGGTGCCATGATCTAGTTGTTTAGGTGGATTGGATTGGTTGATAGGTTGGACACGATGATCTTGAAGGTCTCTTCCAACCTGGATTTATTGTATTGTATTGTATTGAGTTCATTCTGTACCTTTCCCTCTGTTCGTGTGGGCCGGTCGGCTTCTCTCTCTCTGAAGCAGGAGCGGCCTTGAATTAACAGAGCTAACCAGGTAAGAAAGCTAATTCTTGCATGTGCTTTTGAGCTAACAGAATTTTTCTCCTTAGTTTCCTTTCTCTCTCTCTCTAACCCTTTTTGGGGAAAAGGGGAGGTAGGGAGGGAGAGAGGGGGGTTCAGGGAGCCCCCCTGGCCGGCTGGAGGGAAAAGGCTTTTCTGCATTGTGTTCATGCTGTGTATTCTGTATATATTGTAATGTTGTATATTTGTGTACATATCCATTGCATTCCATTGATGCCTGTAAATAGAGCTTGCATCTGCTTTTCCGACTGAGCTAGCTGTGGTTTCTTTTTGTGTGTGTGGGGGGAACTTTCTCACCCCACCACAGACCCCCACAGATCATCTAGTCCAACCCTCATCCTGAACAGTTTTGCCCTGATCAGGTTGCCTAGGATGACATGCAGGTGAGTTTTGAAAGTCTCCAGGAAAGGATACTCCAGAACCTCTCTGAGAAGCTTGGTCCAGTGCTCTGCCAGCCTCACAAGAAAGAATAAATTTCCTTACATCTCAGTGAAATCCCCTGTGTCCCAGTTTGTGCCTGTCACTGGGCACCACTGAAAACAGCCCAGCCCCTTGAGTTCCTATTTAACTTTCATGTGACTCCTCATAGTGATGCAGATCAAAGTCCTTTCTGAGTGCAGTAGTGCTTCTGGTCTAGTGAGGAGATCATTCTCTCTATTCTACAAGGCAAAAGGTTCCTTTATATGTCATAAGAGGTAATTTGTTCTCCTTCCTCCAAATTCACTGCTCTGTAGAGACACTCCTACTGCGTGACAATTCCCTTGGGGATAAAACCATGGGCCTGGTCAGTACAGTATCTGTGAAGATGGCTGAGCATCCATCCAGAAAGAAAAGAAACAACTCCCTAAAGGGAGGTTGTACCCAGGTGGGGGTTGGTCTCTTCTCCCAGGCAACCAGCACCAGAACAAGAGGACACAGTCTCAAGCTGTGCCAGGGGAGGTTCAGGCTGGATGTTAGGAAGAAGTTCTTCCCAGCAAGAGAGATTGGCCATTGGAATGTGCTGCCCAGGGAGGTGGTGGAGTCACCATCACTGGAGGTGTTTAGGAAGAGACTGGATGGAGTGCTTGGTGCCATGGTTTAGTTGATTAGATGGTGTTGTGTGATAGATGTTGAAGCACTGAGAGAACTCCCTCTCGACAGGTGGACTCGATGATTCAAAGGTCTTCCAACCTGGATAATTCTATTCTATTCTATGCTAAATAAGCTATGCTATGATTATCATGCCTCTGAAGTTAGCTTCAACCCTACCTTGGAAAAAAAAATGGAACTCAGAGAAGTCAGGGGAATTACTATAACATAAACCCAGTTTTTGATAAATCCACTTGTTTCCTCGCCTCACGTCCTGAGCAGAGCTTTCATGGTGCCTTTTGTCAGCAGCTCCATCTTTGGAGCAGCGTTGGTACGCGTAACTGCTGTAAGAAACTCATTTTATGCAAGAAAGACCCAGTGTGTCTTGGTAAAAGATACTGATGTCTTGAGAACTGAAGTGATAATTACTCTCTGAAGTCACTTCAGAGAGGGAAGTCATACAAGGCTCTCGTGAAGCCTTCCTTAAAAGGTGTGGCCTCGCCAGTGCTGAGAACAAGAGCACAGTCACTTCCCTGGTCCTGCTTGTCACGCTATTCCTGATAAGGCCAGGATGCTCATGGCTGCCTTGGCCACCTGCTGGATCTCCTTCAGATGCCTGTCTGTCAGCAACCCTTAGTCTTTCTCTGCTAGGCAGCTTTCCAGCCACTCTTCCCCAAGCCTTTTGACTCACACGTTTCTGTGTGTGGCCAACATTGTCTGCTTCTCAATGTGGTCTCCCACAACAAAGTCACACTGGTGATGTAATTGGTCTCTGTCTATGGTAAATGTTATCTCCACTGCATTTATAATGCAGACTAGTGGAGATTTTGCTGTGTGCTGATACTCAGAAGCTTGAGAGTCACAGACTGCATTGGGCTGGAAGGGACTCTCAAAGGTCATCTTGTCCAGCCGCCCTGCAGTGAGCAGGGACACCTCCAACTAGATCAGGCTGCCCAGGGCCACATCAATTCTGATCTCAACCATATTCCTGTCACCTGTTCCAGTATTTTACCACTCTCATTGTAAAGAACTTCTTCCTTATGTCTAAACTGCTTCCTTATGTCTTCCTCTGTCTTCGTCAGGGCTCTTCCCCAATGACTGATTTTCACACTGGTCTCGGTTAATGCCGGTGATTCTCTGTACCACAAAGCAGCTGCTCTCCAAACACTGTTTTAATTGTTCAGACAGGCCCATATAGTTCAACAGACAAAAAATTGATTAGAGAAGCCATTAGGCTCAAAGGTCTGGAAAGACCTGTCATCTAGGGTATCATTTACTCCTTTAAAGCCCCGCCGAATCAATTTCTAGCCAGCCAGACCACACTGAAATGTGAAGCTGTAGAAGGCACCAATCTATTTTTTACCTCTTCATAACAGGTATCACCAGCACTGAGGAAGGAACTGTTGGCTGTGAGGTGCACAGGTGTAATAAACAACTTTCACTGTTGCTAGGTGAAGCCTATTAGTATTTGCTTTTATTTTGTGGAAGAGCATATGGCAGCTTTTCACCAAGTTTGAGACCAGTCAGACTTCCAGGCATGCAATAACTGACAGGAGCACATCTTTAACCTGCTGCTCATTAGAACAGCACATTTGTCAGCCTGTGCAACTCACTGTGCTTTGGTGCCTAGAAGAGCTACCTGAGTTTTCATTCATGAACCCCATGAGGTGCACAGCCTCCAGTGTAACCACAACCTGCAAATTGCCTAGGAGTAACATAAGGATGCTTTGCTCCATGACCCTGTGACAGCACACCTTTACCTTCTCAGATCCACAGGAGCCTGTCTTCCCCATTTAATTGCAATGCTTTTACTGTGAGACAGAGGCTCATCAGTTGCTTGTTGGCAGCCATGAAGAAAACAAATGAATGGGCAGAAACACAGCTTCAACTATTGTCTACCTGGACTTCAGCAAGGCCTTTGATACCATCCCCCACAGCAAACTCCTGGCCAAGCTATCAGCCCCTGGCTTGGACAGCAGCACTCTGAGCTGGGTTAGGAACTGGCTGGAGGCTGAGCCCAGAGAGTGGTGGTGAATGGTGCCACAGCCAGCTGGCAGCCAGGCACCAGTGGTGTGCCCTAGGGATCAGTGCTGGGCCCCATGCTCTTCAACATCTTTATTGATGAGGGCATTGAGTCCATCATCAGTAAATTAGCAGATGACAGCAAGCTGGGGGCAGGAGTTGATCTGCTGGAGGGTAGAGAGGCTTTGCAGAGGGACCTGGACAGGCTGGACAGATGGGCAGAGTCCAAGGGCAGGAGACTGAACACATCCAAGTGCCAGGTTCTACACATTGGCCACAGCAACCCCAGGCAGTGCTACAGGCTGGGGGAGAGTGGCTGGAGAGCAGCCAGGCAGAGAGGGACCTGGGGGTGCTGGTAGATGGTAGGCTGAACATGAGCCTGCAGTGTGCCCAGGCAGCCAAGAAGGCCAATGGCATCCTGGCCTGCATCAGGAACAGTGTGGCCAGCAGGAGCAGGGAGGTCATTCTGCCCCTGTACACTGCACTGGTTAGGCCACACTTTGTGTCCTGTGTCCAGTTCTGGGCCCCTCAGTTTAGGAAGGAGGTTGAGTTGCTGGAAGGTGTCCAGAGAAGGGCAACAAAGTTGGTGAGGGGCTTGGAACACAGCCCTGTGAGGAGAGGCTGAGGGAGCTGGGGTTGCTTAGCCTGGGGAAGAGGAGACTCAGGGGAGACCTTATTGCTCTCTATAACCACCTGAGGGAAGGTTGTAGACAGGCAGAGTCTCTTCTCCCAAGCAACCAGCACCAGAACAAGAGGACACAGTCTCAGGCTGTGCCAGGGGAGGTTTAGGCTGGATGTTAGGAGGAAGTTCAACACAGAGAGAGTGATTGGCCATTGGAATGTGCTGCCCGAGGAGGTGGTGGAGTCACCATCACTGGAGGTGTTTAGGAGGAGACTTGATAGGGTGCTTGGTTGATTAGGTGGTGTTGGATGATAGGTTGGACTCAATGATCTTGAAGGTCTCTTCCAACATGGTCTATTCTATTCTATTCTATTCTATTCTATTCTATTCTATTCTATTCTATTCTATTCTATTCTATATCTGAATCTCAGAATAGTTTTAGTTGGAAAAGGCCTTTAAGATCATTGAGTCTTACCAGTCTCTAGCTCTACCAAATCTGGTGCTAGACAATGTCCCTCAGCACCTTGAAGTGCCTCAAGGGACAGGGATTCAACCACTTCCCTGGGAGATCATCAAGTCTAACCCAACACCATCTAATCAACTAAACCATGGCACCAAGTGCCTCATCCAGGCTCTGCCTAAACACCTCCAGGGATGGTGACTCCACCACCTCCCTGGGCAGCACACTCCAATGGCCAATCTCTCTTTCTGGGAAGAACTTATTCCTAACATCCAGCCTAAACCTCCCCTGCCACAGCTTGAGACTATGACCTCTACCTTCCCGGGTCCAACTTCAGGCTGTTTCTTCTCATGCTACCTCTTGTTACTAGGGAGAAGAGACTCTCACTCACCTTGATTCAACCCCCTTTCAGGGAGTTGTAGAGAGCAAGAAGGTCTCCCCTCAGCTTCCTTTTCTCCAGGCTAAACAATCCCATAACCCCATAATAACTCACATGTGTTGGTGGGCTAACACCACTGAAAGCCAACAAAATTAAATGGTAGATACTTCAATTATGGAACGCACCATTTATACTCCCCAGGCACTGACACCACAGGCAAGGGCTGCTCTGGACTGAAGCTTGGAGTAATTGAGCCAGGAGTTCACCAGGTTTGCCTTATCTGTCCTACAAACCACCCAAACAGTGGCAGCAGACACCGTTAGCAGCTGCTGCCTCCAGTCTCAGGCGCAGAGGTTTCTAACACCATCCTCGCTCTCTTGGGTTGCTGAAGAAACCCTTGAGCTGCCTGTGAGAAGAGGAAGCCAGCACTGACCACTGGCATTAGTCCTGCTGCACATGAGATCGACTTGAGTAGAAAGATTTCACTCTGTCTGCTTGTCAGAGACTCACTCTCTGAAGACGCTGGAGGACACACGCTTGTGAGGCGAACTCATTACCTCCAGGGCTGAGGTAAGCTTCCCGAGGGTAATGAGCTGCAGTGCCTGATATGAAGTAGGTGTGCACACAGAGTTAGCATTTAACTGCCATTCATGTGTTTGATTTTGAAATGAAGTGAAAAAATGTACAAATATGCTTAAGAGCAAACAACACAGAATGGTCATCATTTCAAGTACGGTTCCTGCTGCTCCTGCAGAGAAGAACCTGAGAGTGCTGGTGAGCAGCAAGTTCAGCGAGAGCCACCCATGTGCCCTCACAGACAAGCAGGCACCTGCCACAAACTCCAACACAGGAGGTTTCACTTGAACATAAGGGAAAACTTCTTTCCTGTGAGGGTGCTGCCTGGAGCTGGCTGCCCAGAGAGGCTGTGGAGTCTCCTTCTCTGGAGACTTTCAAAACCCACCTGGACATGTTCCCACACAACCTGATCTATGGGAACCCACTCTAGCATGGGGGGATGGACTAGATGATCTCGGGAGGTCTTTTCCAACCCCTAGTGTTCTGTGATTCTGTGATACCCAAAAGCCCAGATCAGCAGGATGTTTTACATTTTGATGTAACCATCCTTCAGAGCACTGGACACACAACACCAAAATCGGTAACCTTCCCCGTCATGGAATCATAGAATAGAATAGAATAGAATAGAATAGAATAGAATAGAATAGAATAGAAGTAGAGTAGAATAGAATAGAATAGAATAGAATAGAATAGAATAGAATAGAATAGAATAGAATAGAATAGAACAGAACAAGTTGGAAGAGACTTTGAGATAATTGCATCCAACCTATCATCCAACACCACCTAATCAACTAAACCATGCAACCAAGCACCCTATCAAGTCTCCTCCTGAACACCTCCAATGATGTGTTTCATAGAATCATTAAGGTTGGAAAAAACCTCAAAGATCATCAAGTCCAACCTATCACCCAACACCTCAGGACTACTAAACCATGGCACCAAGTGCCACATCCAATACCCTCTTGAACACCCCCAGGGATGGTGACTCCACCACCTCCCTGGGCAGCACATTCCAATGGCTAGCAACCCTCTCAGTGAAGAACTTTCTCCTCACCTCCAGCCTAAACTTCCTCCACAATCCTCCACAAACACCACACTCTTTTCTTTAATGATGCTATGAATATCCTGCTTTACTTGCTGACAAGGCATAAGGGAATGAATTAAAAATACATTTATTCTGGGTCATTGTTATGGACACAGTGAAAGCTGAATCTGTGGCTTGTCCACTTCAGCCATCATGCTCCTGAAAAGCAGAATACATTGGTTGATGGGTTGGACACGATGATCTTGAAGGTCTCTTCCAACCTGGTGTATTGTATTGTATTGTATTGTATTGTATAAATAGGCAAAGCTCAGAAGGACCCAGAAATCGTGGGATTCCCCTAAACCAATGCCCAACACTGCACTCATCACCTCTGAACAAAATTATTTGGTCAACACCAGTCAGGTACCCAGAGCAATGCAGGTTTCCCATGAATGCCAAACCAGACTTTTAATTTGATCTGACTGAGACTGGGCAGAAATTAGACTGTGGTTGCCACGTGCAGGATGTTGGCCCAACATCTGCAACCTTCATGGCAGGGATCTGCAACCTTCATGGCAGGGATCTGCAACCTTCATGGCAGGGATTTCTGGATGAGGGCATTGAGTCCATCATCAGTAAATTTGCAGATGACACCAAGCTGGGGGCAGGAGTTGATCTGCTGGAGGGCAGAGAGGCTCTGCAGAGGGACCTCGACAGGCTGGACAGATGGGCAGAGGCCAAGGCAGGAGATTGAACACATCCAAGTTGCCAGGTTCTGCACATTGGCCACAGCAACCCCAGGCAGTGCTACAGGCTGGGGTCAGAATGGCTGGAGAGCAGCCAGGCAGAGAGGGACCTGGGGGTGCTGGTAGATGGTAGGCTGAACATGAGCTGCAGTGTCCCAGGCAGCCAAGAAGGCCAATGGCATCCTGGCCTGCATCAGAAGAGTGTGGCCAGCAGGAGCAGGGAGGTCATTCTGCCCCTGTACACTGCACTGGTTAGGCCACACCTTGAGTCCTGTGTCCAGTTCTGGGCCCCTCAGTTTAGGAAGGAGGTTATCTTGCTGGAGCGTGTCCAGAGAAGGGCAACAAGGTTGGTGAGGGGTTTGGAACACAGCCCTATGAGGAGAGGCTGAGGGAGCTGGGGTTGCTTAGCCTGGGGAAGAGCAGACTCAGGGGTGACCTTATTGCTCTCTACAACTCCTGAAGGGAGGTTGTAGCCAGGCAGAGGTGGTCTCTTCTCCCAGGCAGCCAGCACAGAACAAGAGGACACAGTCTCAGGCTGCGCAGGGCAGGTTTAGACTGGCTGTTAGGAAGAAGTTCTATACAGAGAGAGTGATTGCCCATTGGAATGTGCTGCCCAGGGAGGTGGTGGAGTCACCTTCATTGGAGGTGTTCAAGAAGAGGCTTGATGGGGGCTTGGTGCCACGGTTTAGTTGTTAGTTGTTTAGGTGGGTTTATTGTATTGTACTGTATTGTATGAGGTGGGTTGGATTGGTTGATGGGTTGGACGCGATGATCTTGAAGGTCTCTTCCAACCTGGTGTATTGTATTGTATTGTATTGTATTGTATTATTTTGATTAGACTATCCTGACTAGAGGAAATTGCACATGCAATGGGCATGTGATTTTCCTTCTAATCACCTGTGGTGGTTTGATTTCAGGCATGCTTGGGTCTGGTTTTCCTCTGATGACCAGAATAGGGCAGAGTTGGCTACATGCTTGGCATATGTACATTGGACAGCCTTACAAGCTACTGCTGTTATGTAAGAATGCAGTTGCTATTAAAAACTGATTACATACTGATTATCACAGCAGAGAGTGCAACCAAACACATGGTAAGTAGAGAGCATTCCTAGAGGATCAGAAGACAAAATGCTTGAATCAGGGTATCAGAGCTGGAGGGGTTGGAAGGGATCTCTGAAGATCATCTAGTCCAACTTCCCTGCTAGAGCAGGATCACCAAGGAACATATTCAGATGTGTTTTCAATGCCTCCTGAGATGGAGACTCCACAGCCCTCCAGGCATCCTGTTCAAGTGCTCTGCCACCCTCAAAGGGAAGATGTTTTTCCTTATCTTTACATGGAATCTCCTTGGTTCCAGTTTGTGTCCATTGCCTCTTGTCCTGTCACTGAACATCACTGAGGAGAGTCTGCCTCCACATTTATGACTGCATCAAGAATAGTGTGGCCAGCAGGAGCAGGGAAGTCATTGTGGCCCTGTGCTTAGCACTGGTTAGGCCACACCTTGAGTCCTGTGTCCAGTTTCGGGCTCCTCAGTTTAAGAAGGACATTGAGGCTCTTGAACGTGTCAGAAAGGCAACAAGGCTGGGGAGAGGCCTCAAGCACAGCCCTATGAGGAGAGGCTGAGGGAGCTGGGGTTGTTTAGCCTGGAGAAGAGGAGGCTCAGGGAAGACCTCATTGCTCTCTACAACTACCTGAAGGGAGGTTGTAGTCAGGAAGGGGTTGGTCTCTTCTCTCTATCAACCAGCACCAGAACAAGAGGACACAGTCTCAAGCTGTGCCAGGGGAAGTTTAGGCTGGAGGAGAGGAGAAAGTTCTTCACTGAGAGAGTTTTTAGCCATTGGGATGTGCTGCCCAGGGAGGTGGTGGAGTCACCGCCCCTGAAGATGTTCAAGAGGGGATTGGATGTGGCACTTGGTGCCATGGTTTAGTTAGTCATGAGGTCTGTGGTGACAGGTTGGACTTGATGATCTTTTAGGTCTCTTCCATCCTTATTGATTCTATGATTTTATGATACTTGCCCTTTAGATATTGATTAAGCATTTGTGAGACCCACCCTCAGTCTCCTCTTCTCCAGGCCAAACAGCCCCACATCTCTCAGCCTTTCCTCTAGGAGAGATGCTCCAGTCCCCTCATCGTAGTGGCTCTCCACTGGACTCTCTGCAGTAGTTCCTTGTCTCTCTTGAACTGGAGATCCCAGAATTAGGTGTAGTATTCCAGATGTGGCCTCACTAGGCCAGGGTGTCACACAGAATTGCAGAACATTAGGGGTTGGAAGGGACCTTGAAATATCATCTAGTTCAACCCCCATGCCAGAGCAGCACCACCTAGAGTAGGTCACACAGGAACATGTCAAGGTGGGTATTGAATATCTCCAGAGAAGGAGTAGAGGGGGAGGAAAACTTCCCTCAGCCTGCTGGCCACAGTCTTCTGAATACACCCCAGGATTCCATTGGCCTACTTGGCCACAAGGGACCGTTGATGGTTCATCATCAGCCTGTTGTCTGCCAGGGCTCCACAATACCATCCATGTGCCAGTGATCAGAACACAGCAAATGTGATTAAGTCATTAGTATCAGATTATCAGTTCACAAATGTCACTGCCAAATCAAAGCAGCTCTCTATTATTTTAAGCCCAGGAGGCACACATTGTTGTCCTCCATTACTCAACCTGCTTTAGTCTGATCCTATATAAGACTAAAACTAGGGGGGTCAGTATAGCCTGTATGGAAAATTGCTGCAGGATTGCAAAAGATCAAGAGCTTGCCAAAGAAAATGAACTTTAAAAACTGTTTTCCTTGTTTATGTGCTCTCTCCAGGCCCTCTTGTTTATGTAAGGGCTCAACATACGATCAAGTTACCTTGTGTCAGCCAGGATTTGGTAAGTGTCTGTGTGTGCACTTTTGGCCTGGAGAAAATGCAAGAAAAGAAGGTTGTAGAGAGGTGGGAGTTGGTCTCTTCCCCTAGTAACAAGTGATAGGAGGAAAGGAAATGACCCCAAATTGCACATGGGGAAGTTTAAGTTGGCTACTAGAAGAAACTTCTTCACTGAAAGAGTTCTCAAACACTGGAACAGGTTCCCCAGGAAGTGGTTGAATGCCCATGGCTGGAGGTGTTTCAAAGACACAGAGATGTGGTGCTGGGGAGCACAGTTCAGCACCAGCCACAGCAGAGTTAGAGAATGGTTGGACTCAGTGATCTTAAAGATCTTTTCCAACCAAAATGATTCTGTGATTATATGAAAATTCAGCTTAGAATAGAATAGAATAGAATAGAATAGAATAGAATAGAATAGAATAGAATAGAATAGACCAGGTTGGAAGAGACCTTCAAGATCATTGTGTCCAACCTATCATTCAACACCACCTAATCAACTAAACTATGCAACCAATCACTCTATCAAGTCTCCTCCTGAACACCTCCATGATGGTGACTCCACCACCTCCTCAGACAGCCCATTCCAATGGGCAATCAATCTCTCTGTGTAGAATTTCTTCCTAACCTCCAGCCTAAACCTCCCCTGGCACAGCTTGAGACTGTGTCCTAAGCCCCTTTCATTGCAGACAAGCCTAACACACCTGACCCTCTCTGTGGGGTGGGAGCATTTACCTAACTTGCACCCAGGAACCTTAAGCTGTGCCTGAGATGCAGGATTACAAAAGGCCCCTGACCATCTTGTCTTTTATCTGCAAGCAGATGACAGAGGCACACAAATGAAGGACTCACCTGCCACGCCTCAACCTTCTTAATGTCTGCACAGGATCCATTAGTGAAGAGTCCTTTCCCAGGGGTACAGGTATATATATCCTGCAAGGCGTGGGCAATAGAATACACTGCCAAGTACACATTATAGGATATCCTCAAGTGTGTGTAGTCCATGTACGGTGTCTCCACACTGGTGATGTTCTCATCCCCTGTGCAGGGCGGTCGGAAGGCAGCTGTTCCATTTCCAGATCCCAGGCCTTCTTCGTGGCCCTTGTGGAAGGAAGTCGAAGCTGGGGAAGTTTTGGACCCCTCGGGGAGGTAGCAGTTAAATGTCTCCTCCCAAAACTCCTTGGCAAAGCCATTGTTGCTGGACTTCTTGGGGTGCACCTTCTGCAGGAACTCGCGGAAGCCCGGAATCTGTCCCGCCTTCAGCGCGAACCCGATGGTGCTGCCGATGACGCGGAAGAACTCCGGCATGGCTATCAGGGAGGAGCTGGCCCAGGCCTCGCTCGCCAGCCAGATCTTCCCAGTGATGTTTCGCCTGACTATTTCTTTGATGAGAGGCTCCAGGTCTGGGCCGCTGGAGAAAACCACAATCACCCTCGCTGTGGAGTTCTGGATGACCTCCACCACCTGCTGGATCTCCTCTTCATCTGAGTACTGGGAGATGAGCTCGCTAAAATCAATGCAGATGTCTCTCTCCTCTGCCTCCTCCCGAAACTTCTCAATGCCTGGCCGGCCGTAGTCATCATCAGCTGCGATTGTTCCCACCCAGTTCCAGCGGAAGTGCTCGATGATGTCTGCCATCGCCGTGGCCTGGTGCTCGTCGTTGGGGATCGTGCGGAGAAAGGACTTGAACTGGTTCTTATTGCTCAAGAGTCGACTGGATGAGGCATAGCTGACCTGTGAGGGCACAGTAAACAAGCAAAACACACCATGAAGCCAGCTGCCTGGGAGTAAATTCTCTACTTTGAGCCATCATTACTGTCAACCTGTGTAACCTCAGCTGGGATGAAGAAAGAGCCGAGCACCACACCAGAGGCCAGGTACTCTTAGCCTGCAGTTACACATGATCCAACCTGAGAGTCTGTATGCTCTTCCAGCTGTGACTAACAGAGGCATACATACAGGGAGCACCTGCTTGGGCACAAAAGACTGGAACAAGCTCATGTCCACTTGTAATGAAACTGAGGGTGAGAGACACAGACAGTAACTTGGAAGAATGGCAAAGAGGTGAGCCACAGGTGGCCTCCACACACCTCACTGCATTTCCTACCAAATCAAGAAGCATGAAGAACATATCTTAGTATCATAGTTTCAGTCAGGGTTGGAAGGGACCACAAGGATCAGCTAGTTCCAACCCCCCTGCCATGGGCAGGGACACCCCACACTAGATCAGGCTGGCCACAGCCTCATCCAGCCTGGGCTTAAACACCTCCAGGGATGGGGCCTCAACCACCTCCCTGGACAATCCATTCCAGGGCTTCTCCACTCTCATGGGGAAGAACTTCCTCCTCAGGTCCAGCCTGAATCTCCCCACCTCCAGCTTCATTCCATTCCCCCTAGTCCTATCACTACCTGAGAGCCTGAAAAGTCCCTCCCCAGCCTTCGTGTAGGCCCCCTTCAGATACTGGAAGGCCACAATGAGGTCACCTGGGAGCCTTCTCTTCTCCAGACTGAACAGCCCCAACTCCTTCAGTCTGTCCTCACAGGAGAGGTGCTCCAGCCCTCTGCTCCTCCTCGTGGCCCTTCTCTGGTCACCTTCCAGCACCTCCAGATCCCTCCTGTAATAGGGGCTCCAGAACTGGAGGCAGTACTCCAGGTGGGGTCTCATCAGAGCTGAGTAGAGGGGGAGAATCCCCTCCCTTGCCCTGCTGGCCACACTTCTCCCGATGCAGCCCAGGATCTGATTGGCTTTCCGGGCTGCAAGTGCACATGAGAGCTCCTGGTGAGCTTCTCACCCACCAGCACCCCATTTCTCTTCTAGATAAATGAGGGCAATGCACATCATTCAGACAAAATGCAGGCTTCCTCAACCTGAACCAGACAGAGACAGAGACAGCATTGCAGTACCAATCCTGAGTACTGCAATCCTGAGTGTACTCTGTCTCTCCTTGCCTCACACCTCTGACCCCACTCTTAATCAGGCACCTTATGTGTCATATACATGCCAGGTGAGGAAAGGAGACTCAGGAGAGACCTTCTCACTCTCTTCAAGTCTCTGAAAGGAGGCTGGAACAAGGAGGATGTTGGTCTCTTCTCCCTAGTTACAAGCAGTAGGTCAAGAGAAAATGGCCTCAAGTTGCTCCAGGGGAGGTTTAGGTTGGATATTAGAAGAAAATTATTCACTGAAAGTGTTCTCAAACACTTCAACAGGCTCCCAGGGAGGTGGTTGAATCTCTATGCCTGGAGGTGTTTAAAAGAGCAGAGATGTGGTGCCGGTTTAGCACCAGACTTGGTAGAGTTAGATGACGATTGATTTCAATGACCTTAAAGGCATTTTCCACCCAAGTAGCAAGAATGTGTTGTACATCAGTTGCCTTGACCCTCTAGAGTGTCATGGTAATGCTAGTCAATACTACCTTTGCAGTACTTCCTGACTGCTGGCCAGAATCAGCAAAGAAGCCAGTAAGCATTCCACACGCCAAGAGCCATCATATTTCAGGGTTAAAACAGGATTTTATTTCCTTTTCTAAAGCTATCAAGAAACACTTTTATTTTTCCCCCTAATCAGAACAAGTGCCTTAACACTCCTAAGATGTAATTTGCAGTTTCTACAAGTAGGAAGAAAACCATAAAGCCCAGAAGAGAATAGTTTAAATACTTGGAGAACTTTTACAACTCACTGATCTTTGCATGTTGAGCTTGGTGTCTGAACTCCTCAAGATCAGCTCTCATGTGAAAAAGTCTTCTACAAATAGTTCACTTTGTACAAAGTGGAAATTCACAGAATACCTTATCCCATCCTTAAACTCTGGCATTTAATGCTTCTGCAAGAAGAAAGCAGAGGAAGTCTCCCGGTGCAGTTTCAAATCCTCCTTTCAGAGCTGCTGTCTCCCTCAGACAGGTTCCTACCCAGTGCTCTTTGTGTCTCCTACAACCTGTTGCCAGGAGGTACAGCCAAGGTACCCCACTCCCACATGTGCTGTAAGGGTACACTGAGATGAGACACCAAGAAATAGAACAGAAGTCGTAACATTTTCCATTTCTATGTCAACAGAATGAGTAATGAGCCTTACATTAACTGTAAAAGATATCCTCATCTTCTGCTGAGATGGAGGCTTTATTAAGCATGGCTTTGCTAATGGCCTGCCTCTAAATGGCAGTGATAATGTGTCTTCTAATGCTGCCCAACGACTCCAAACTTAAAAGCCTGCTTTCAGTTGTCAGACTCAACCAGCTGGCTAAGATTTTGTTCCCAAACTGACCCTCCTGACATCTACCCATTTCTGTACCCTCTAGATAAGACCACAGCCTCGCAGCACAAACAGCATTCCCTGTTCAAAGGGGAAGCATGAGAACCGCAAACATCTCTCATGTTCAGCCCAACCAGCCAGCCCTTCTTGGCTGCCTTTGTTCACCTGGTAATGTGATGTGCAAATCAACAATACAGCAGGTGGCTCAGGAGGAGTCACCACCCCCGGAGGTGCTAAAAAAGGTATGTTTGCACGGCACTTTGGGACGGGATTAGGGGGCATGGTGATGTTGGGCTGATGCTTGGACTTGATGATCTGAAGAGCTCTTTTCCAGCTATGATTCATTTGTGGTGCAGATGAGAATGGGAGCCCTGGCTGAAGTAAAACGTCCTCTCAGGACAGACTGAAAGTGCAGTGTGGCACAATCTTGTTAAGAAGGACTCTTACAAGCCCTAGTACCTGTATTAGTTCTAGAAGGGCAGTTAGTGAGCAGTGTTGGGCTCTACAAGGCAACACACAAATGGACAAGACCAAGCATGTTTTCCCAAAGCTGTCTTCAGTATGGAAACCTAAAATCAAGAGCAACAACATGAAGCTATAACATGCCAGCCACATACTTTGCTTAGGGTCTTGACAGTGCAACAAGCTTGTTAACAAAAGGGATTGGACCATGGATTCTTGCTCTGGCCCCAGCACAGTCAGCACACAGCAAGAAGGATGCTGAGACACAGGAGCTGGCACAGCACAGGTGACCCCCATCCACGGGCTTTTGCAAACCCTGTTTTGGAGGCCCTAGGGCAAAAGAAAGGCAGGTCAGCCCAGAAGAAACTCTCTCAGCACCTCATCAGCACAAGCAGCAACTTTACAGGTCACCTGCTTGAATGATCAGAGCTGCTGAGAGACCTAAAAGCAGCCAGCAATGACTGAACTCAGCCTTAAGTGGGCTCTGTGGGAGTTGGGCATGACTAGACAGTGACCACGGCGAACTAACATCACAACTAACCTGTCCAGGCTGACAACTGCCAATGGGTGACCTAAAATACCCATTGTATGGATTAGACCATTCTAGAGGATTCTAATTCTCCTAGACTAAGTTGCTGTTGGCTGCTTTATAACCTTTGTGCTTGGGGACTGCAAACTGCTAGCGAGACACACTTCTGACATCAGAAACCCTCCAAACTGTTCCTCTCCTTGAAATTCTGCGGGGAATGGCAAAGACTAAACAGTCTTTGTTTGATCTCTGCAGAGCAGAGAATCAAGCTGCTTCTGTAACCCAACCAAGAGAGGTGAAAGCATACCTGAGGTATGTAAAAGAGTCCCAGCAGATTGGCCACCGCGGTGGAGATGCCAGAGCCAGTTGCCCCCACGACTGCAATTGTGGAAGGGATATGTTCTGAGCAGTTGCAAAACTCGTCCAGGTTCAGGGAATCTATCTTGTTCTGGGCCACAAAACTCAGTGTGGCCTCCAGGGCTTTCGAGACTGTGTTGCAAGTGTCAAATATCCTGTATCCAAGAGTCATGTTGGGAAGGAGAGTTGGGCTACTGTTTATTTCTTCTATGGCAAAGATCATAGCCTGGAGCCAGCGGAAGCCTCGGAAATTATACCTGGGGGAGCAAAAAGAAAAACAAAATACAGTGAGAATGAGGAAAACACAGGAGAGGAGACCAGGACTGAGACAAAAGAGCAAAGAATTCCAGATACAAAAGGCATCTTACATCCTACTAAAGCTGAAGAATCTGGGGGTTTGTCTTCAGTGGTTAAAGAAGAGGCATGCCCGTGCTAAAAGGGACCTTTCTGCTTTACAGCTCCTCTGTTTAAGAGCTCACTTTGAAGGTTGTGAGGATGAAATGAACTTCTCTGAGTCCTCTGAAGTTTGGGAAAGCTGAAAGAGAGCATGCCTGGGGAGAGCAGCTCTGTCCTGCCCCTTCTGCTCGGGTCCTTAAAAACCTGGATCTTGTGACTCCTGAGCAAACGCATGACACAAAGCTAAATCTACCACGTTTCCTTCCAGGCTCCCCTGACTTGTTTCTGAATCCAGATGGCAGTGTCTGCTAAGCCTGCACTGAGTATGATGCTGCCAAGGACTTGGCTCAGGGGTACTTGGTGTGTCAGCTGCTAAAGGCTTTAGGCAGGCACATCGAGCTGAGACATCCTTGTTTGGATATACACGTGCTCTGCTCAGGGAAATTTGGCTTCCCATTGCACACTTCACATTGTGAGAGAGAGCATCATCAGCCTGCTCATACCAGAGAACAGAGGCATGAAAGAAAGGTAAATCCTAGCTGAATTACCAACCTGTTAAGTAGATACTTGGGTGCTTTCGTTGAAGGAAGAGCTCTTCTCATTTTATAGTGTTCTCATGCATTTGCCATTAGGTCTGGCCTATGAAATTGAAACTCTGTTTTCTGAAGCATTCTCTGCCCTCCAAAATGGAGCAGCTGCACTTTCTGACTCTCTCTCAGCTGTGCACGGAGCTAACCCAGAGCTGGGGAGCTGTGGCAAGTGTGCTGCAGGACCCAGGGGTCCCTCCTTAGAGCATCACCATGAGCTGGCAGTAAAAGAAGCTGAATTGTTTCAGCTGGGAAACACCAGCTGAAGGGTCTGCGCTGGTGAGGGGTCCGGAGAACATGTCTTATGATGAGCAGCTGAGGGAGCTGGGATTGTTTAGACTGGACAAGAGAAGGCTGAGGGGAGAGCGCTTTGCTCTCTACAACTATCTGAAAGGAGGCTGTAGTGAGGTGGTGTTGGTCTCTTAAGTAACTAGCAATAGGACAAGAGGAAGTGGCCTCACGTTGCATCATGTGAGGTTTAGACTGGACATTAGGAAAACTTTCTTTCCTGAAAGAGTGGTCAGGCATTGGGAGAGGATCCCAGGGAACGTGGTGAAGCCACCATCCCTAGGGGTGTTCACAAAACGTGCAGACAAGGCAATTCAGGGCAGGGTGGTGTTGGGGTGACAGCTGGACTCGATTTTAGAGGTACTAACCAGCCTTAATGATTTTACAAACCGTTACCTAATTACCAATTCTAGTGCTAACCCATGAGGCAAGGTCAGTGACTGCAGAGCCACAAAAAGAGAGAAGCTTCTTCATACAATAATACAATACAATACAATACAATACAATACACTACACAGGTTGGAAGAGACCTTCAAGATCATCGCATCCAACCCATCAACCAATCCAACCCACCTAAACAACTAAACCATGGCACCAAGCACCCCAGCAAGTCTCCTCCTGAACACCTCCAATGATGGTGACTCCACCACCTCCCTGGGCAGCACATCCCAATGGGCAATCACTCTCTCTGTATAGAACTTCTTCCTAACATCCAGCCTAAACCTCCCCTGGCACAGCCTGAGACTGTGTCCTCTTGTTCTGGTACTGGCTGCCTGGGAGAAGAGACCAACCCCCACCTGGCTACAACCTCCCTTCAGGGAGTTGTAGAGAGCAAGAAGGTCACCCCTGAGTCTCCTCTTCTCCAGGCTAAGCAACCCCAGCTCCCTCAACCTTTCCTCACAGGGCTTGTTCCAAACCCCTCACCAACTTCGTTGCCCTTCTCTGGACACCTTCCAGCAACTCAACATCTTTCCTAACCTGAGGGGCCCAGAACTGGACACAGGACTCAAGGTGTGGCCTAACCAGTGCAGTGTACAGGGGCAGAATGACCTCCCTGTTCCTGCTGGCCACACTGTTCCTGATGCAGGCCAGGATGCCATTGGCCTTCTTGGCTGCCTGGGCACACTGCTGGCTCTTGTTCAGCCTACAATCAACCAGCACCCCCAGGTCCCTCTCTGCCTGGCTGCTCTCCAGCCACTCTGACCCCAGCCTGTAGCACTGCTCATGGAAAGCAGCAGGAAGAAAGTGGCTTTGATGCATACTGTTCTCAAGTCTTATTCACTGTGTTTTCTTCCACAACACCTGCACAAGCAACCATTTGTATGCTTGTGAAGCCACTGCATTTCAGGGTAATTCAGCTGGAACAGCAGAATCTTTCATGACCTGAAAAGCCTGCCATTGCTTCTGACACACTGTGGGTCAAGAGAGCAGTTAGCTTGCAGGTTTGTGTTGAGTTGCAGCTGGAAAGAGGGAAGCATCAAATCTGCTATGCTTGAGATCCATTGAGAAACCTGATGGGCCCCAGAATCATAGAATCAATAAGGTTGGAAAAGACCTCATAGATCATCAAGTCCAACCTGTCACCACAGACCTCATGACTACTAAACCATGGCACCAAGCACCACATGCAATCCCTTTTTGAACACCTCCAGGGCAAATCACTCTCTCTCTGAAGAACTTTCTCCTCACCTCCAGCCTAAACCTCCCCTGGCACAGCTTGAGACTGTGTCCTCTTGTTCTGGTGCTGGCTGCCTGGGAGAAGAGACCAACCCCCACCTGGCTACAACCTCCCATCAGGGAGTTGGAGAGAGCAAGAAGGTCTCCCCTGAGCCTCCTCTTCTCCAGGCTAAGCAAACCCAGCTCCCTCAGCCTCTCCTCACAGGGCTGTGCTCAAGGCCACTTCCATGGAAGAGCCTGGAGAAACAGCCTGGAGAAACAGCCTGGACAGGAACAGATGCTCAAAGTGGTACATTTCAGATTTCACATGAGAGTCACTTTGAGAGATATTTCCATTACCATGGAAGCTTCATGGAAGCATAAACTTTCAAACTCTGAGCTGTATAACCTCAGTATTTTTCAGTTGCTGGATTAGATTAATTGCTTTCAAAGCTCATGTTAGCCCTGCCTGACTTCTTCAAAGCTGAGTGAGCACAGCCACATTACTGCCAGTCCACTGGTTCTAGCTGACTCATCTGGGAGCAGAAGTTCAGAAGATATCACATCTAAGGTTTATCTTTAAGTCTTAAAAGCTTGCAGTTATTCCATTTGATTTCACCCACTCTGGACAGCTTTGGCCAGCTTCCAAGTGAAGTTGTGCTCTGAGGTTGTACCTCAAAGACCAGACAGCATGACTTCAGTACAGATCTCTTCAAGTCAGAAAGTCTGAGGCTAATAAAAATCCTTAGTTACAACTTATGACTAAAGCTATTCTAAGATCACTCTTTAGAAAATGGGCACTCTTTAGAACACAGGGGTGTGAGTTAACATTAGAAGTAACTCATCATAGAATCATTAAGGCTGGAAAATACCTCTAAGCACACAAGTCCAAGTGTCAACCCAATTGTATTTATTTTATCCAAAATATCTTTGAAATGCTTTTGATGATTTACCTCAAACTAGCCTGAGCAGGAGACCTGAAGTTCTCCTCAGCTGCACCTTTGCTGGTAGCAGCACCATCAGATCAGAAGAGGAGCAGATGAAATGGAGACAAACTTGTCTTGCTCTGTTTTCTCTCACACTTCATAGAGATTCAGATGAGGTCTCGTTTTGTTAAGTGCTGCATCAGTACTTTAACACAGATATGGTCAGGTGAAGGCAGTGCCCCCAAACTAGTCTAAATGAAGCCAGATTTCATGATCATTTCAGTCACTTTGAATAGAATAGAATAGAATTAACCAGGTTGGAAAAGACCTTCAAGATCATCAAATCCAACCTATCATCCAACACCATCTAATCAACTCAACCATGGCACCAAGGGCCTCATCCAGGCTCTTCCTAAACACCTCCAGTGATGATGACTCCACCACCTCCCTGGGCAGCACATTCCAATGGGCAATCACTCTCTCTGTGTAGAACTTCTTCCTAACATCCAGCCTAAACCTCCCCTGGCACAGCTTGAGACTGTGTCCTCTTGTTCTGGTGCTGGCCGCCTGGGAGAAGAGACCAACCCCCACCTGGCTACAACCTCCATTCAGGTAGTTGTAGAGAGCAAGAAGGTCTCCCCTGAGCCTCCTCTGCTCCAGGCTAAGCAACCCCAGCTCCCTCAGCCTCTCCTCACAGGGCTGTGCTCCAGACCCCTCCCCAGCTTTGTTGCCCTTCTCTGGACACCTTCCAGCTACTCAACAACTCTCCTAAACTGAGGGGCCCAGAACTGGACACAGGACTCAAGGTGTGGCCTAACCAGTGCAGTGTACAGGGGCAGAATGACCTCCCTGCTCCTGCTGGCCACACTCTTCCTGATGCAGGCCAGGATGCCATTGGCCTTCTTGACCACCTGGGCACACTGCTGGCTCATCTTCAGCCTACCATCAATCAGCACCCCCAGGTCCCTTTCTGCCTGGCTGCTCTCAGCCACTCTGACCCCAGCCTGTAGCACTGCATGGGGTTGTTGGGGGCAGTGTGTATTGTGTCACTGAATTCTCTCCTGTTATATTTTA
The DNA here is from genome assembly GCA_015227895.2 of Colaptes auratus. Classification (NCBI taxonomy): domain Eukaryota; kingdom Metazoa; phylum Chordata; class Aves; order Piciformes; family Picidae; genus Colaptes; species Colaptes auratus. The sequence goes on along the minus strand of CM037635.1, from coordinate 14,178,582 downwards.
AGACTCCACAGAGGGACTGCAGACAGATTCTTCTTGCCTTGGTGTGCACACAAGCAATGGTTAAGAGAAGCCTTTGGACCTGGCAGGAGGTAACACTGATCCAGCTGACCTCCTGTGCTGCATTGCTGCTGTCACTAAGGTGATGATTAGTCACTGGAATGCTCTGCCAGCCATGCAGAAATCTGACTGGTAATTTCCATGAAGAAACTGCAAAGGATTTACTAACAGAAGCAAACTTCTCATAAAGTTACCAGACACTTTAAATAGTCACTGGTACTTTCTTTGTCAAACATAAGCAACCTCCAAAACTTACTTTCTGCCCTATCAGAGGTACATCACTTCCATGGTAATGAATGATTCAAAACCCAGCCAGCATGGATTCAGGAAGGGCAGGTCCTGCCTCACTAAGCTGATCTCCTTCTGTGCCCAGCTGACTGCCTGGTGGATGTGGGGCAGGCTGTGGATGTGGTCTGCCTGGACTTCAGCAAGGCCTTTGACACTGTCCCCCACAGCAAACTCCTGGCCAAGCTGGCAGCCCCTGGCTTGGACAGCAGCACTCTGAGCTGGGTTAGGAACTGGCTGGAGGCTGAGCCCAGAGAGTGGTGGTGAATGGTGCCACAGCCAGCTGGCAGCCAGGCACCAGTGGTGTGCCCCAGGGATCAGTGCTGGGCCCCATGCTCTTCAACAGCTTTAATGATGATCTGGAGGAGGGGATTGAGTCCATCATCAGTAAATTTGCAGATGACACCAAGCTGGGGGCAGGAGTTGATCTGCTGGAGGGTAGGAGAGCTCTGCAGTGGGACCTTGCCAGGCTGGACAGATGGGCAGAGTCCAAGGGCAGGAGATTGAACACATCCAAGTGCCAGGTTCTGCACATTGGCCACAGCAACCCCATACAGTGCTACAGGCTGGGGTCAGAGTGGCTGGAGAGCAGCCAGGCAGAAAGGGACCTGGGGGTACTGGTTGATGGTAGGCTGAACATGAGCCAGCAGTGTGCCCAGGTGGTGGCCAAGAAGGCCAATGGCCTCCTGGCCTGCATCAGGAAGAGTGTGGCCAGCAGGAGCAGGGAGGTCATTCTGCCCCTGTACACTGCACTGGTTAGGCCACACCTTGAGTCCTGTGTCCAGTTCTGGGCCCCTCAGTTTAGGAAAGATGTTGAGTTGCTGGAAGGTGTCCAGAGAAGGGCAACAAAGCTGGGGAGGGGTTTGGAGCACAGCCCCTGTGAGGAGAGGCTGAGGGAGCTGGGGTTGCAGGTGGTGGTTCAATCCCCATCCCTGGAGGTGTTTCAGAGACACAGAGATGTGGTGCTGAGGTGCATGATTTGGCACCAGACTTGGTAGAGTTCTGTAATGGCTGGACTCAGTGATCTTAGAAGTCTTTTCCAGCAAAACAGTCCTATGGTTCTATGATTCATGCCTGTGACACTGTATCTCAGTGCAGTAAAAATAGATCCCCATGGCAAGTAGTTCATTGCAGCAAGAGGAATGCTGGAGTATGGCCTGCCTGTGCCATAATGCTGACAGTAACACCAACAATACCATCGCCCCCACTACTGCTAATCTGCCTGAAATCAAGGAAGGGTAGAGAAATCAGTTTACAAATAGGCCTCTGTGGGTGCTGACAGGGAATGTGAATCAGTGATTGCCTGTGCCTCTGCCTCAACTGCAGGCATCAGATATGCATCAGCACATGCCATAAGGAAAGTTGCTGCAACAGCACCTGAGGCACACAGAGACAGAAAGAGTGTTTCTATCAAATGTGGGATACCTGATTGCTTAAACAATGCACAGGAAACAAAACTGCTCTCAGTTTCTCCTGTGTGACATTGGCAAAATCATGAGTGAAGTGTTGATTGTGGACTCCACAGCTTGGTGCTGAAAGCATCGAGGTGCATTTGGGAGCATAAGCAGCAACACGCAGTCGCTTCAGACAGGTGACGTGTGCTGAGCTGGGGAGGCAGGTGCTGTGCCACCAGAGTGGCACATCCAGACAGTCCCCAAAAGAAAGGAAAGCCATATTATCTTAAATTGTTTGGTACTGAGGTCCAGGAGAGGCTGACACTAACCACCCATGGGCTTTCTCTGGACCACTTACATCTTTTCTTGGTTTGAAAGCAAGGAGCTTTTTGTGTGCTCTGGTGACTTGCTGCTGCTCCCTCATGCAGGAAGGTGTGAAGAAAGACAGGAGGGCCACACTCCTGGGTCCTGGACCTGGATCTGATTTTCTCACAGAACCACTGGGAAAAACCTTTAAGATCACTGAGTTACAGTACAATAGACTCACAGGATCACAGTATCACCAAGGTTGGAAGAGACCTCAAAGATCATCAAGTCCAACCTGTCACCACAGACCTCATGACTAGACCATGGCACCAAGTGCCACATCCAATCCCCTCTTGAACACCTCCAGGCATGGTGACTCCACCACCTCCCTGGGCAGCACATTCCAGTGGTGAATGACTCTCTCAGTGAAGAACTTTCTCCTCACCTCCAGCCTAAACTTCCCCTGGCACAGCTTGAGATTGTGTCCTCTTGTTCTGGTGCTGGTTGCCTGGGAGAAGAGACCAACCCCCTCCTGGCTACAACCACCTTTCAGAGAGTTGTAGAGAGCAATGAGGTCTCCCCTGAGCCTCCTCTTCTCCAGGCTAAACAACCCCAGCTCCCTCAGCCTCTCCTCACAGGGCTGTGCTCAAGGCCTTTCCCCAGCCTTGTTGCCCTTCTCTGGACACATCCAAGTGTCTCAATGTCCTTCCTAAACTGAGGGGGCCCAGAACTGGACACAGGACTCAAGGTGTGGCCTAACCAGTGCAGAGGACAGGGGCACAATGACCTCCCTGCTCCTGCTGGCCACACTGTTCCTGATGCAGGCCAGGATGCCGTTGGCCTTCTTGGCCACCTGGGCACACTGCTGGCTCATGTTCAGGCGGCTGTCAATCAGCACCCCCAGGTGCCTCTCTGTTTGGCAGCTCTCAGCCACTCTGACCCCAGCCTGTAGCTCTGCATGGGGTTGTTGTGGCCAAAGTGCAGCACCCAGCACTTGGATTTGTTGAATGCCATCCTGTTGGACTCTGCCCATCTGTCCGGGCAGTCAAGATCCCTCTGCAGGGCCATTCTGCCCTCTAACTGACCAACATCTGCTCCCCACTTGGTGTCATCTGCAAATTTGCTGATGACTGTCTCAATGCCCTCATCCAGATCATCAATGAAGATATTGAACAGGATGGGGCCCAGCACTGATCCCTGGGGGACACCAACAGTGCCTGGCTGCCAGCTGGCTGTGGCACCATTCACCACCACTCTTTGGGCTCAGCCTCCAGCCAGTTCCTAACCCAGCTCAGAGTGCTGCTGTCCAAGCCATGGGCTGACAGCTTGGCCAGGAGTTTGCTGTGGGGGACGGTGTCAAAGGCCTTGCTGAGGTCCAGGTAGACCACATCCACAGTTCAACCATTATTTAACTCTGCTAAGACTGATACTAAACCATGTCCCTCAGCATCACATCTCTGTGTCTTTAAACACATCCAGGAATGGGGATTCAGTAAGAGTGGTAAGCAACTCATTGCACCTGCTGACTGCAGGAATCCAGCACACATGGTGCTGGGCTGATGTTTGAGCTTGATGATCTTGGTGGTCTTTCCCAACCTTAATGATTCTATGAAAGTACTGACTGTCTCCCCTTTGCACAGGTTAGTAATACCAGTGGTAGCAGCAGCAGTAACATGTCATTGATGTACTGAAACCTAGAGGTGACAGGGAAGTTATTATGTGTACACAACCCTGAGAAGAAGAGAGGTGCTGGTATGAGTCAGGAGGTTTATATAGGCTTTGCCATCAGTCTTGAATAAAAGTACCTAAGGGTAATCAAAAGCTGTATAGAGAGGCTTTCACATTACTTTCTCCTTCTTTTCCTTTGCATTATATGATTCTAATTGAGTGCCTTGCAAGCATTGATAAATGAAGGTTATGAATTCACATGGGGTAGAATAATAGAAAAAAACAGGTTGGAAGAGACCTTCAAGATCATCGAGTCCAACCTATCACCCAACACCACCTAATCAACTAAACCATGGCACCAAGCACCCTATCAAGACTCCTCCTAAATACCTCCAGTGATGGTGACTCCACCACCTCCCTGGGCAGCGCATTCCAATGGGCAATCACTCTCTCTGTGTAGAACTTCTTCCTAACCTCCAGCTTAAACCTCCCCTGGTGCAGCCTGAGACTCTGTCCTCTTGTTCTGGTGCTGGCTGCCTGGGAGAAGAGACCAACCCCCACCTGGTTACAACCTCCCTTCAGGGAGTTGGAGACAGCAAGAAGGTCTCCCCTGAGCCTCCTCTTCTCCAGGCTAAGCAACCCCAGCTCCCTCAGCCTCTCCTCACAGGCTGTGCTCCAGACCCCTCCCAGCTTTGTTGCCCTTCTGGACACATTCAAGTGCCTCACATCAATGTCCTTCTTGGAAAGACACAGCAGCAATTCAGAGAAGGGCAACAAGGACAGTCAAAGATATGGGACAGACTTAGCACCTTCAGTTTGACCAGGTACAGCCACATTCCAGCTACTCCAGTGCATTTTCCATCCTGCACAATATTTTGGTGCTATATGACTGGGGAGATTTTAGTTTGGGACAAAACTGGAGCTTACCTTCCCTACCACTGCTCCCTAGAAAATGTAGCTTTGATCATTCCATACTAGCCAACTGCCTAGAACCAAGGAACCTCAAATGTTTATGAAACACTGGCTCATGACCTGGGCTCTTAAGAGTCAGTATGAACAGGCCTGCCAAAGGCTAGCACCTCATCTTGGAGTACAAAACCAAATGGGACCACCACAGTTGTGCTGCTAAGATTTCTGTACCAGTCCAGCCAGGGGACTTTTCTGACTTAAATGCTGCTTAAAATAGAAAATCCTTTCAAGAAAATATCTGCTCTCAGTTTAAGATGCACCTACAACAAGCAACACATCTAAACTTTCCCATGGATGAATTATCTTCATCATTAAAACGTGATCACAGGAGCACAGGATGTCAGGGGTTGGAAGGGACCCAAAGAGATCATTGAGTCCCACCCCCTGCCAGAGCAGGACCAGACAATCTGGCTCAGGTCACACAGCAGCACATCCAGACAGGCCTTGAAACTCTCCAGAGAAGGAGACTCCACAATCTCTCTGGGCAGCCTGCTCCACTGCTCTGTGACCCTTACAGTAAGGAAGTTCCCCCCTTGTGTTGAGGTGGAACCTCCTGTGCTGCAGCTCACATCCATTGCTCCTTGTCCTATCACAGGGAGCAAGTGAGCAGAGCCTGTCCCCTCCCTCCTGAACCCCAGCCCTCTGATAAACATTTATTAAATCCCCTCTAAGTCTTAGCTTTTCCAGACTAAACTGCCCCAGGTGCCTCAGCCTCTCCTCACCAGGCAGTGCTCCAGTCCCCTAATCATCCTCGTAGCCCTCCACTGGACCCTCTCCAGCAGATCCCTGTCCCCCTTAAACTGGGGAGCCCAAAACTGAACACAGTGAAGACTGCTCTCAAAAAGTCTTCTCAACCCAATCTCTGTTGAAATTAACCTTGCCTGGAAATAGAGACTTTCTGGTAAAGATGTGTATGGTAAAGGAACCTCCAGTCATCTCTGATCCAATCAGGCCCATTTCACATAGCTGCTACTACCTCTGACTCTGCAGATAGATCTCTGACCTTCACAGTATCTCAAAATCATGGGATGGCAGGGGTTGAAATAAACCTCTGAAGATCAACTAGTCCAGCCTCCATGCTAAAGCAAGTCACACAGGAACATGTCCAGGTGGGTTTGGAATGCCTCCTCAGATGGAGACTCCACAGCCTCTCTGGGCATTTAATTCATGTACATACAGAGATAAGGACAAAAGAACTCCTGTTCATTAGCACTTCTTTCTGAAGGGAGGTTGTAGCCAGGTAGGGGTTGGTCTCTTCCCCCGGGCAACTATCAACAGAACAAGAGGACACAGTCTCAAGCTGTGCCAGGGGAAGTTTAGGCTGGATGTTAAGAAGAAATTCTTCCCAGCAAGAGAGATTGGCCATTGGAATGTGCTGCCCAGGGAGGTGGTGGAGTCACCATCACTGGAAGTGTTTAAGAAGAGCCTGGATGAGGCCCTTGGTGCCATGGTTTAGTTGATTAGATGGTGCTGGGTGATAGGTTGGACTTGATGATCTCAAAGGTCTTTTCCAACCTGGTTAACTCCTATTCTATTCTATTCTATTCTATTCTATTCTATTCTATTCTATTCTATTCTATTCTATTCTATTCTATACCATTCCATACCATTCCATTCCATCCTATCCTATCCTATCCTATCCTATCCTATCCTATCCTATCCTATCCTATCCTATCCTATCCTATCCTATCCTATCCTATCCCTTTCTGTGTGCTCTCTATGGGAGCATCTGAGGATGATCTCATACTCTAGATGGGTGTTATCTTGCTCAGTGCCTTAGTGGGCAGCTGCACCTGAAATCCATCAGCACAGCAGCAATGCTGTCAGCCACTCCTCACTGCCATCTGCACCAAAACAGTAATAGAGCCCCAGTCTAGAATAAGAGGTCCAAAATGTTCCAGTTACACAGTTCTTCACTTGTGATTGCAGAAGGGGTCCTGTAACATCGAACTGTTTCCCTGTGCATGGTTATGGCAAAATTCCACATCAACTTCTTGTATTTTGTTTCTATGACATCTCAGTTGCAATCAGTTTCCATTTCACTTCACACTTACCCTACAATGAGGGCCCCAAAACTGAACCCAGTACTGAAAGTGTGTCATCAGTAGTGCTGAGTGCAGGGGGACAATCACTGCCCTGGTCACACTATTCCTGATACAGGCCTGGTGCTCTTGGCCTTCACGGCCACCTGGGCAGGTGCTGGCTCCTGTTCAGCTGGCTGTCAATCAGCACACCCAGGTGTTTCTCCCATGGGCAGCTTTCCAGCCACTCTTCCCTAAGTCTGGAGCGTTCATGTAGTTGTTGTGGCCCACGTGCAGGAGCCAGCACTTGGCCTTGTTGCATCTCACACCGCCGGGCTTGGTTTGCACAGATTCAGAGATTCACAGACTGCATGGGCTTGGAAGGGACCCTCAAAGGCCACCTAGTCCCACCCCCTTGCAGCAAGCAGGGACACCTCCAACTAGATCAGGCTGCCCATATGTTGTGGTTTAAGCTCTCCCAGGTTCCAAAAAGCCCAAATGGAACCGATTTAGATTGCCTCCCCTCTCTTTTTATTTTTCCTGGGAGGGGAAAACAAATTAGAGAGGAGAAAAGAGAGGTAAAATTACGAAAGAAACAGTCTTGAATGGACTTGGAAGCACAAAGGTAAGTTTAGCAAAATATAAAAGGCATTTGAGTAAAAGGAAGGCCACAAAGGTACAAGGAAAAAAGGGTAAATAAACATATATACAGCTGGCACAGCTGGCAAAGGGTTCTCTGGATGCAATGTGCATTCTCTTTAGATGCAGTCCTTAGGAGTTTGGCTGAAGCATGGAACAGGCCCCACGGCTACAACAACAGCAGGAACAGCATCTCACACAGACAAGGACAGGAGCAAGAGAAGGGAGGCAGGAAAATGCCTCCCCTTACACAGGCTTGGTGGACAGGCAGTGGGGGTGGAATAGACTTTGACCCGAGGACCCCTCCCCCTGGGAGGGGGAACCAAGCTCTCTGCCCACCCGAGTCAGGTTTCTTTGTCCACCTGGGGGCTAGGTTCTTTTCAGCCCAACCCCTCCTGGGCTGGGTGAAACCTGGCACCCCATGGCCACATCAAATTTGATCTTGAGTGTCTCCAGGGACAGGGCCTCAACCACAGTCCTGGCAACCTGTTCCAGTATTTTACCACTCTCACTGTAAAGAACCACTTCCTTAGGTCCAGCCTAAACCTACCCTGCTCCAGTTTAAAACCACTGCCCTTCATCCTATCAGTACAAGTCCCTTCACATACTGAAATGTAGTTAAAAGGTCTCACTGGAGCCTTCTCTCCTTTAGACTGAGCAGCCCCAATGCTTTCAGCCTGTCTTCATAGAAGTGGTGCTCAGTCCATTAACCCAGCTTGTCCAGGTCCATCTCCAGAGCCTTTCTTCAATCCACACTGCTCCCCAGCTTAGTGGCATTTACATATGCACTTCCTGCCTTGGTTTTTCTATTATTCACATCTTCCCACTGTGTCTGCAAGCATCCAACCACGGACCACATTCACACAATGTGTAGAACATTGCCTGAAGTTGGGAAAGTCAAGAATTCCCCACCATAACTCCTTACTTTCCCTTTATGTATCTTACCTTATACACTCCACTGATTCTGGTCTTGATTTTAGATCCTGGTCTTTAGCAGCCACTCCAAAATGAATGGGGAACAGTCCTCCAAGAATAATGTCTCCCTTCTTCTGTGCCCGTTGGTTCGGCCCGTAGGCAGCAGCATTCCAGGTAAATAGCAAAAGAATGAAGCAGCAGCAGCTATACAAAGTCATTGTTCCTCTTTTTCACCGGGGGTTATGGGATGCAAAATTGGAAAAGATGATGTAAGAGAGCAAATGTTGCAATGCTGAAGCTTTTCCTTTCCTTAATACAGCATAGAGAAGGTTTGGGCCACATGTCTGCAGGGAGATAAGCCACAAGATGGGAGCCACAGTGCTGATATTTCTCCCTCTGTCTTCTCCATTGCAAGCCAACAATTCAGCAGTCCTTCCTTCTTTGTAACCATTATGGAGAGCCCATCTCTGAGAACTGTAAAAGAAAGACATGAAAGTGATACCAGCTATACACCAGAGCTCCCTGCTTGCTTCTTTGGTGGTTCTGCTTTGTCAAATCAACCCCTCAGTATGTCCCCAGGGCTCCACAACCCTCCTGGCACACATACCAACATTGACAGAATAAGCCAACACTCCAGCAAAGCCAACCACAGCTCCTCATTTTCTGCCACACCTGTGGAGTAGCTTACTAAATCCTCCCATGGTTCTGCACGATTCTGCTTACAAGAAATCCTTAGCCTGGAGAAGAGGAGGCTCAGGGGAGACCTTATTGCTCTCTACAGCTACCCGAAGGGAGGTTGTAGCCAGGTAGGGGTTGGTCTCTTCTCCCAGGCACCCAGCACCAGAACAAGAGGACACAGTCTCAAGCTGTGGCAATGGAAGTTTAGGCTGGAGGTGAGGAGAAAGTTCTTCACAGAGAGAGTTGTTACCCATTGGAATGTGCTGCCCAGGGAGGTGGTGGAGTCACCAACCCTGGAGGTGTTCAAAAAGTTAGTCTTGAGGAGTTGGGTGACAGGTTGGACTTGATGATCTCTGAGGTCTTTTCCAACCTTACTGATTCTATGATTCTAAGACTCTGATATTGGCCTGTGGCCCTTTGCCAGCAGGACAACAGAACTCGAACCAGAGCTAGGATTAGGAGGTGACAGAGCGATGCAGCAAAGGCTTTGGGTTCGCACTTTTGTTAGCAGAGGGACAGCAGTCCTTGCTTCATCAGTGTCCAACAGGAAGGAAGGAAATACTTTGCCAAAAGGTCATCTTCCTTCCACCACTCATGGAATCAGAAAAGATATGGGAAAAAAACGTATCAGACATATTCTAGGCTGATGTCCTCCCTCTCCACCTGGCTGAGACTAAGTCTGCTAGGTCCTGTGTGATGAATTACTGAATGGCAAACAATTACTGCAGCCAGCTGCAGACACTTTCCTAGAATCCTTTCAGCTGGAAAAGACCCTTAAGACTACCAGGTTCAACCATGCTCTAACTCTATGAAGTCTGGTTGCTAAACCATGTCCCTCGACACCACATTTCTGCATCTTTGGAACACCTTCAGGAATGAGGATTCACCCATCAGCCTGGGGAGCCCGTTCCAGTGTTTGACAACACAACCAATCTGAATCTCTGCTGGTGCAACCTGAGGCCATTTCCTCTCATCTCCATCTTGTTACTAGGGAGAAGAGACCAACACCCACCTTGCTGCAACCTCCTCTTTATTCTGTCCTGGTTGATGACACACTCCTGCTGATGCTCTATGGAAGTATCTACAAGCACTGACAGAACGGGTGCCTGGTCTTGTGACAGGAAGAGAGATGTAGTCTGCCAGCTGAGAAGAATGCTTTAAAGCATGACCCACTGCCTTGACACATGTCTGGCTTTTCTGTGCCTACAGCCAGACAGATGGTGCAGCAAGCTCAGTGCTTTAGCAGAGCATCACAGTTATTGCAGAAGAGGAAGTCAAGTATATCATGCATGCCATCTGCATCTGCTCACAGCCCACTCCCTACCCCAGTGTAAGAACTATGTAGGAAAGTTTCCACCCACATGGAGAAGCATGCCTGCCCTTTTTCACAAGAACTGCTCAGATCAGGCAGCAAGGAGACACATCACAGAAACACAGAATTAGTTCTAGTATTGTCAGTCTGTGCCTTGCTGTTGCCTTTCTGAGGATGCTCTTCCAATGCTGGATGAAATAACAGCATGAGATCCCGGAGAAAAAGCAGTCTTGCCTGCAGCTGAACCACTTGCCCTGTTTCACAGCTGCTCTTCAAACACATTCAAAGGTGCTCTGAGGCCTGCAAATAGTTCATGAGTGACTGGGTCTGACAAGTAAGGTCCATCACATGAGCTCTGGTTTCAGCCAATCTTCACATCCCAGCAGAGCCAGGTGCTCTACCTTTGGTGAAGCTGAGTGCACTTGTCTCCTTGCCTGCTTCATTCCTCTCTCTGATGAGATGCATAAACACCATTTCTGTCTGGCACAGGCATGAGAAGCTGTGCTGAGCCATTATGAGTTGAACAAAATATTTCTATACTCATCTTGATTAGCTTCTGTGCATAGAATGATCTCAACAGGGAAAAAAGGCCTCTGAGATTCAACCATTATCTAACTCTACCAAGGCTGGTGCTAAACCATGTGCCTCAGCACCACACTCTGCCTCTTCAAAACACATCCAAGGATGGGCACTTAACCACCTCCCAAGGGAAACCTATTTCAGTGTTTGAGAACTCTTTCAGGGAAGAAGCTTCTTCTAATGTCCAACCAAAATCTCCCCTGGTACAACTTGAGGCCATTTCCTCTCATCCTACCCCTTGTTACCTAGCTATAATCTCCTCAGCCTCTCTTCCCTCAGCTGCTCCTCACAAGACCTGGTCTCATTCCAGAATGAGCAGTCACAAGAAAGCCCTGAACAGGAGGCCAAAAGTGGGTCCTCTCTGGACAAGTCAGCAAGAAATAGCAGCCAAAAAATAAGTAAAATGCTCTCCTGGCTAGCAAAGTGAGGTTAAAATCTAGGAAGTAATGTGGCAGTATTATTAGTAAAGCCAATCTAAACATTCTTGTGGCCAGTGCTGCCTCAGACACACCTGGCCCAGGGTAGCAGGGGAAAGCAGCTCAGAAGGCCAGCAAAGGCATTGCATATCTGGGAGTAATTTCATGATTAGAAAGACTGCCACAGTTTAAATCAAGAGAGGATATGATGGAAAGGAAGAGGAGTAAAGATCTGAAATGATGGACAGAGATGGAGCCTGATGTGACCAGCAAGAGCTCATGGGTGAAGTTTTTATACAAAGAGTAAAAAGAGCAACCTGGAGCTTTATCCAGAGGTCACTTCTTGTGGGAAACCCTCTGCCCACATCTGCTAGGGAACAAAGGGAGCATAGCAGTTGTACTAGGGGAGAGCATTCTTGTTTAAATGCCACCAGGTATGAGGATAGTATGGAAAAAAGTGATTGTCCCCATGTACTTGGCACTGAAGAGGGAGTTGGGGCTGTTCAGTCTGGAGAAGAGAAGGCTCCCAGGTGACCTCATTGTGGCCTTCCAGTATCTGAAGGGGGCTACAAGAAGGCTGGGGAGGGACTTCTCAGTCTCTCAGGTAGTGATAGGACTAGGGGGAATGGAATGAAGCTGGAGGTGGGGAGATTCAGGCTGGAGGTGAGGAGGAAGTTCTTCACCGTGAGGGTGGTGAGGCCCTGGAATGGGTTGTCCAGGGAGGTGGTTGAGGCCCCATCCCTGGAGGTGTTTAAGCCCAGGCTGGATGAGGCTGTGGCCAGCCTGATCTAGTGTGGGGTGTCCCTGCCCATGGCAGGGGGGTTGGAACTAGCTGATCCTTGTGGTCCCTTCCAACCCTGACTGAAACTATGAAACTATGAAACTATGAAGAGGCCACACCTTGAATCCTGGGCTCCCTTTTGGGCCCCTCACTGTAAGAAAGGCACTGACCTTCTGGAGTGGGGCCAGAGAAGGGCAACAAAGCTGGTGAAGGGTTTGGAGAACAGATCTTGTGACAAGCAGCTGTGGGAACTGGGTTGTTTAGTCTGGAGAAAAGGGGAGAACTTGCTGTATACAACTCCCTGAAAAGAGGTTGCAGCCAGCTGGGTGTTTGGTTGGGGTGTGTGGTTTGTCTCCCCAGTTGCAAGTGATAGCACAAGTGGAAATGGCCTCAAACTGCACCATGGGAGGTTTAGATTGGATATCAGGGAAAAAATCTTTCTTTACTGAAAGAGTGGTCAAGCATTGGCACAGGCTGCCCAGAGAGGCAGGAGGTAGGGAGTATATCTCCACCCCTGGCAGCATTAAAAACTTGTGTAGACATGGCACCTTGGGACATGGTGTGGTGGGCATGGTGGTGTTGGGTTGGTGGTTGGAATTGATGATCTTAGAGGCCTTTTCCCACCTTCAAGACTAATGCTCTTTAGCCAAGGGCATCCCCTGCCCTGCTGGCAAAGACACCTGGGTGACTGCATATTCCTTTGAGGGCAGACATGGGGTCCCCTACGCCTGTCCTCTATGTATGTTTTGAGTGGTGTGTTAAGGATGTTTTCATGTGGAAGCTGGTCCCTGGGTCTTAAAAATGCTGCTTGAATGCCAAGCAGTTGCTCAGGTAACCCAGGCTTCTTTGGAAGTGAAATGGTTGGTTTTTCATATATAAAAGTGTTTCAGTAAAGCATTTCCTTTCTCTCAGCTAAGATTGAGGGGGGTTCTGCTGGAGAAGGGAGGTTGTAGCCAGGTGGGGGTTGGCCTCTTCTCCCAGGCAAGCAGCACCAGAACAAGAGGACACAGTCCCAAGCTGTGCCAGGGGAAGATTAGGCTGGAGGTGAGGAGAAAGTTCTTCACAGAGAGAGTTGTTGGCCATTGGAATGTGCTGCCCAGGGAGGTGGTGGAGTCACCATCCCCGGAGGTGTTCAAGGGGGATTGGATGTGGCACTCAGTGCCAGGGTTTAGTCATGGGGTCTGTGGTGACAGGTTGGACTTGATGATCTTTGAGGTCTCTGCCAACCTTGGTGATTCTGTGATTCTGTGCATGGAATCCTGTATATCACTTGGCCAGGGTGGGACAGGCTCAGTGACTTCCCCATCTGGTGTGGGAAGAAGGCGAGCTCGAGACCATAGGCTGCCAATTTATTAGTCTGTTTTTCTGCTCTTCCTTTAATGAGGGCTTTCTTTTACCCTCAGGCTTCCTTGATTATGAAAAAGGAAAACCACTCTCATAATGAGCAGACAGACAATGCACCAGTGGCATCCCCCAGGGATCAGTGCTGGGCCCCATCCTCTTTAATATCTTCATTAAAGATTGGATGAAGGGATTGAGACAGTCATCAGCAAATTTGCAGATGACACCAAGTGGGGAGCAGATGTTGGTCAGTTAGAGGGTAGGAGGGACCTGCAGAGGGACCTCTACCTACTGGACGGATGGGCAGAGTCCAACAGGATGGCATTCAACAAGTCCAAGTGCCAGGTGCTGCACTTTGGCCACAGCAACCCCATGCAGAGCTACAGGCTGGGGACGGAGTGGCTGAGAGCTGCCAAACAGAGAGGCACCTGGGGGTGCTGATTGACAGCCGCCTGAACATGAGCCAGCAGTGTGCCCAGGTGGCAAGAAGGCCAATGGCATCCTGGCCTGCATTAGGGATAGTGTGGCCAGCAGGAGCAGGGAGGTCATTCCTGCCCCTGTACTCTGCATTGGTTAGGCCACACCTTGAGTCCTGTGTCCAGTTCTGGGCCCCTCAGTTTAGGAAGGACATTGAGACACTTGAAGGTGTCCAGAGAAGGGCAACAAGGCTGGGGAGAGGTCCTGGAGCACAGCCCTGTGAGGAGAGGCTGAGGGAGCTGGGGTTGCTTAGCCTGGAGAAGAGGAGGCTCAGGGGAGACCTCATTGCTCTCTACAACTACCTGAAGGGTGGTTGTATCCAGGAAGGGGTTGGTCTCTTCTCTCTAGCAACCAGCAGCAGAACAAGAGGACACAGTCTCAAGCTGTGCCAGGGGATGTTTCGGCTGGAGGTGAAGAGAAAGTTCTTTACCGAGAGAGTCATTCGTCATTGGAATGTGCTGCCCAGGGAGGTGGTGGAGTCACTGTCCCTGGAGGTGTTCAAGAGGGGATTGGACATGGCACTTGGTTCCATGGTCTAGTCATGGGGTCTGTGGTTCCAGGTTGGACTCAATGATCTTTGAGGTCTCTTCCAACCTTGGTGATACTCTGTGATACTGTGATTTAGTTTGCTGGGATGCAATTCCGTTTACTGGGATGCTACAAAGGTTTTGAGCTGCTGCTGCTGAATAGTTAGGAAGCATTCTCTGCTACGAGGCAGTATGTGGCTGAAGTGTTAAATGCATAAACAGCAAACTCACATTCTTCTCTTTGCACACAGTAGGCACAGCTGAAAGATCTAAACTGGTAAAATAGGGTTCATTTTAAAACAGCACTTACAGAAGACGTCCTTCAGGAGCATGACAAGAGATTAGACAATGAAAACAAAGTCACTCATAGCATCATGGGATCATTGTGGTTGGAAAAGACCATCATGTCTAACTCTCAGCCCAATATCACCATGCCCATTAAACCATGCCCCCAAGAGACATGTCTACACTTTCTTTGAACACCTCCAAGGATGCTGACTCCATCACCTCCCTGGGCACTCATTCGTGGTGCAGGGTAATACTTGGTGTCTCCATGAGTAATCTGGAACTAGCCCTTTCCACAGGCAGGACACAGAATGCAAATAACATCAGGTGTCATCTGTGGATAGGATGTACTGTGTATAAACCACATCTCTGAGGCACCGAACAGAGAGAGAAACATCCAGAGAGCCACTGGCACAAAATGATACCCAGGAAAAGCAAGACCCAGCTCCTTGTAAAGCTCAGTCTACAAATTTACTACTCTCCCTACTTAAACAGCACAGCTGGGAAATGAAGTATCTCAGATTCATTGAATAGCACACACAGGTATCCAAGCTGCCTTCAAATGTTCTCCGTGCTTGGGGGTTGAAAATATCTGAAGATACTGCTTTCCCAATGACAAGTGATTAGCTTGCTGCCAGTACCCCAAGATCACAGCCTCTGGTCATGCTGTGGCAAGTCTGTCAGCTACCTTTTCTTAACTGGGGCTTCCTTATTAATGGCAAGTACTGTGAAGCCAAAGATTGAATTACCTGACAGTGCATGCCTGAAGGCATAAAACTAAGCAAAATAAGAGGTGCAAATTGTGCCTCTAATAGAACAAATGTCTAGGGTCCTGCAGTTTCCAGCTACTAAATGGAACAAAATTAATGAGCAACTGAATTAAGAAGGAAGCTTGGAATCTGTTGCTATTTATTTCCCCCTTGCAAATAGTTGTCCATGTAAACCACTCTTCAGCATTAGTGAGGAAATTCTTTGATGATAAGCCATTCAGTGCAGAACCTCTTTTCCCTGTCCATATATCCAGCAAATGCAATTCCCCCACATTTCTTTTGCAAGAGAAATATTAAAAGGAAGTACTGCAATTTAAATGGGTTTGGACACAGCTCTATTTTTAAACACCCATCCACCCCCCCTAAAACTTGTTATTTAATACTTTGTTCTACTCTGTTTTATAACTATCATACACTTTGATTTTGCTTGAAGCTCACCTAAGCTTCAGTGGAGAAACATAAAGTGGTTCCAGGAAGAGGGAGAAACATGGGGCCACTATTGCCATGGCAGAAACAATGGCTAATCACAGCTTTAAACAGCAGGTACTCCAGCCTTGCACTACAAGAAAGACATTGAGGGTCTAGAGCATGCCCAGAGAAGAGCAGCAAAGCTGGTGAAGGTTCTGGAGAACAGATCTCGTGAGGAGTCACTGAGGAGACTGGCAATGTTTAGTCTGGAGAAGAGGAATCACAGAATCAATAAGGTTGGAAAAGACCTCAGAGATCATCAAGTCCAACCTGTCACCCAGCACCTCAGGACTAACTAAGCCATGGCTTCAAGTGCCATGTGCAAACCCTTTTTGAACACCTCCAGGGACAGTGACTCCACCACCTCCCTGGGCAGCACATTCCAATGGTCAATTACTCTTTCTGGGAAGAACTTTCTCCTCACCTCCAGCCTAAACCTCCCCTGACACAGCTTGAGACTGTGTCCTCTTGTTCTAGTGCTGCTTGCCTGGGAGAAGAGACCAACCCCCACCTGGCTACAATCTCCCTTCAGGTAGTTGCAGAGAGCAGCAAGGTCTGCCCCGAGCCTCCTCTTCTCCAGGCTAAACAACCCCAGCTCCCTCAGCCTCTCCTCACAGGGCTGTGCTCCAGCCCTCTTCTCAGCCTTGTTGCCCTTCTCTGGACAGTCTCTGGAGACTCAGAGGAGACCTGATTGCTCTCTATGACTATCTGAAAAGAGGTTGTAATGAACTGGGTGTTTGCCTCTTCTTTCAAGTAAATAGCAATGAGAAGACAAAATGGCCTCAAGTAGCACCATGGGAGGTTTAGATTGGCTATTAGGAAAAACTTCTTCACCAAAAGAGTGGTCAGGCATTGGAGCAGGCTGCCCAGGGAGGTGGTGGAGTCACCATCCCTGGAGGTGTTGATAAAGCATGTAGACATGGCACCTCAGGGTATGCTTTAATGGCCATGCTGGTGTTCAGTTGTGGTTTGGTCTTGATGACCTTAGAGGTCTTTTCCAACTTTAATGATTCTATTATTCTACATAGAGGTGTTGGCTGACAGATTGGACTTGATGATCTTTATTGATGATCTGGATGAGGGCATCGAGTTCATCATCAGTAAATTTGTGGACAACACCAAGCTGGGGGCAGGAGTTGATCTGTTGGAGGGCAGAGAGGCTTTGCAGAGGGACCTCGACAGGCTGGACAGATGGGCAGAGGCCAAGGGCAGGAGATTGAACACATCCAAGTGCCAGGTTCTACACATTGGCCACAGCAACCCCAGGCAGTGCTACAGGCTGGGGTCAGAGTGGCTGGAGAGCGGCCAGGCAGAGAGGGACCTGGGGGTGCTGGTTGATGGGAGGCTGAACATGAGCCTGCAGTGTGCCCAGGCAGCCAAGAGGGCCAATGGCATCCTGGCCTGCATCAGGAACAGTGTGGCCAGCAGGAGCAGGGAGGTCATTCTGCCCCTGTACACTGCACTGGATAGGCCAAGCCTTGAGTCCTGTGTCCAGTTCTGGGCCCCTCAGTTTAGGAAAGATGTTGAGTTGCTGGAAGGTGTCCAGAGAAGGGCAACAAAGTTGGTGAGGGGTTTGGAACACAGCCCTATGAGGAGAGGCTGAGGGAGCTGGGGTTGCTTAGCCTGGAGAAGAGGAGACTCAGGGGTGACCTTATTGCTCTCTACAACTACCTGAAGGGAGACTGTAGCCAGGCAGAGGTTGGTCTCTTCTCCCAGGCAGCCAGCACCAGAACAAGAGGACACAGTCTCAAGCTGTGCCAGGGGAGGTTTAGACTGGATGTTAGGAGGAAGTTCTACACAGAGAGAGTGATTGCCCATTGGAATGGGCTGCCCAGGGAGGTGGTGGAGTCACCTTCATTGGAGGTGTTCAGGAGGAGACTTGATGGGGTGCTTGGTGGCATGGGTTAGTTGTTTAGGTGGGTTGGATTGGTTGATGGGTTGGATGCAATGATCTTGAAGGTCTCTTCCAACCTGGTGTATTGTATTGTATTGTATTGTATTGTATTGTATTGTATTGTATTGTATTGTATCTTTGAGGTCTCTTCCAACCTTACTGATTCTATGATTCTATAATAGTTGGGTTGGGAGGGATCTCCAGGGGTCATTCAGCCTATCCCTTAGCCTAAGAAGGACTCAGCAATAGTGCTGCTGCTCTCAGTGTTATTTTCTCTAAAACCTTTTAAGGTAGAAGACCTGTGAGGTATGCAGGGCAGCCTGCTCCAATGCTTCTCTGCTCTTACCAAGGCAAATGTTTGCTCACATCTAACTTGAATGTTTTTATCACAACTTCTTCCATCTGCTTCTGCATCTATCACACACATTCCAGTGTCTTCCTCTTTATAATCCCCTGATTTGGGATTTAAATTTGCCTCCCCTTTTTCTCCCTTTTTTTTTTTAAGATGAAACAAACAAAAATTTTTGTTGGCTTTTTTAGTGTTTGTTTTCATAAAAAATGCTTTTCTGAGCTCAGATTCTTCTTGTTTCATTCCCCTGGCCTTTCTCCAGCATGTCTCCACTTTTAATGTAGAGCAATGGACATAGCATCCTTGTTGGGCCCTTCCAAACGCTGAGCAGTGTGGTAGGCTCCTTGGTGTGTCTTGCAAGCATCCAGCCCTGTTTATACACCTCAGTGGGGCACTTGTCTGGTTTTTTGGAACAGCACAATATTGTTAGCTTCTGGTAGATCATCAGCTGCACACTAGGCAAAGCTGGGGATGTTTATATCCACAAGGCCATAGACTTCACAAGAAATTCTCACCTTCCAAAAGCCATCCAGCCCAATGGCAGAACCTGCTAAACTTCATGTGATCAGTCTGGATCTAGCATGCTCAAGCTCAGCTGAAGGAGTTCAAGCTCAGCTCAAGGAACTAGCTTGCTCAAGCTCAGCTGAAGGAGTTCAAGCTCAGCTCAAGGAACTAGCTTGTTCAAGCTCAGATGAAGCTCTTAGGCTCTCAGGACCTTTTTAAGCCAAGAGCTGGGAAAGATTCCTGATCCTATCCACAGCAACTGGGCTGTCCCAGATTCCAAACAGCCCTGGACTTCCATATAGCTTATTCAGAGGTTCTCCCACTTCTGGGAGGACTGGATGGCCCATGGGCAGCACAGCCTGAAAGTAAGATTGCCCTGGAGCCACGGTGTTGGGTAGTTTGGAGGAGCCAAGCTGCTCACTTCTGCAGACCTTCTTCCTTTAGACAAAGGTTAAATGCTGCTTTGTCAGAAAATGCTTGAGCACTCCCTGCTCAATCTTGGCTTGTTCAAGCTTCAAAGTTTCTATACATTTCTAGAAGGTCCAACATAGCTCTGTCAGGAGCTGTGCATCCAACAAAATAATTATTGCCTGGAGAGCTTGGGTAATGCAGGCACCAGAATAATTCATTAGGGTTTTTTGTGGCTTTTAAATCTGGGATTCATTAAGCCTCATTGTAATGGAAAGTTGCCATGTGATAAAGTGAAAGAAACTCCTCAGCAGATATCCCTGTAGGACATTGAAATTCTCTTATTAATGCAAGGCAAAGGTTAGATCATGGTAAGGCTGAAGCCACAAGCAACACATCTGCCCCCCCACAGACAAGGCAACTTTGTGCCCAACCTCATTGCTAAATCATAGAATCAATAAGGCTGGAAAAAACCTCAAAGGTCATCAAGTCCAACCTGTCACCCAAGACCTCATGACTACTAAACCATGGCTAAAGGAGGATACTTCTGTGAAGGGGACAATAAACACAGCACACAAGTCTACATGATTCTGACACCAGACAAGACTTCCAACGCTGAGGTACAACAACAATAAGACAAAAAAGTAAGTTGTTCATGTATGTCTCGTAAGACATATGAGGAGCAGCTGAAGGAATTGGAGTTTTTCAGTCTGGAGAAAGGGAGGCTGAGGAGAGACCTTCTTGCTCTCTACAACTGCCTGAAAGGGGAGGCTGGAGGGAGATGGGTGTCAGTCCCCAGGAGCAAGTGATAGGCCAAGAGGAAAAGCTCTCAAGTTGCACCAGTGGAGGTTTAGATGGGACATTGTAAGAAACTTCTTCAGTGAAACAGTTCTCAAACACTGGAAGAGGCTCCCCAGGGAGGTGGTAGAATCCCCATCCCTGGCAGTGTTTAAGCGGTGCAGAGATGCAGTGCTGAGGGACATGGTTTAGCATTGGATTTAGTAGAGTTGAACTCAGTGATCACAAAGGTCTTTTCCAACAACAACAACAACAATCTGATTCCATTCTGTGTCACTAGAGCAGGCATTAGCCCAGCCTTCTTGCATTTCTTTGGTCAAATCACAGTATCATAGTATCATAGTATCAGTCAGGGTTGGAAGGGACCACAAGGATCAGCTAGTTCCAACCCCCCTGCCATGGGCAGGGACACCCCACACTAGATCAGGCTGGCCACAGCCTCATCCAGCTGGCTTAAACACCTCCAGGGACAGGGCCTCAACCACCTCCCTGGACAACCCATTCCAGGGCTCCACCACTCTCATGGGGAAGAACTTCCTCCTCACATCCAGCCTGAATCTCCCCACCTCCAGCTTCATTCCATTCCCCCTAGTCCTATCACTACCTGAGAGCCTGAGCAGTCCCTCCCCAGCCTTCTTGTAGCCCCCTTCAGATACTGGAAGGCCACAATGAGGTCACCTGGGAGCCTTCTCTTCTCCAGCCTGAACAGCCCCAACTCCTTCAGTCTGTCCTCACAGGAGAGGTGCTCCAGCCCTCTGCTCCTCCTCGTGGCCCTGCTCTGGACACCTTCCAGCCCCTCCAGATCCCTCTTGGAATAGGGGCTCCAGAACTGGACGCAAAATGAGAGATGTGTTCATCAAAGACATACTCAAAACCAGACTACTAGGTGCTCAAATGGAGGAGCTGTGGTTTGGCTCTTGTCTGAGGAATGAAGCTGTTCTCTCTCTAAAGAATGCAAGAATTAACAGACATTTACTATGCAGCACTTCTCCCAGTGCCAAATTCCTACACACCATGCTCAGAAAAGACAGAGAATGTTGTCCAGACAAATAGCAGGATTGGGAAATGCAATCTTTAGCCTTAGAAAAGTGTGGAAACATCAGAGACAAGAGGAGGGTAGAGCAAAATTCAGATCTATTATAATGACTCTGGTTTTAAAAGAGTATGTATCCACTTGGATTTGTATTAAACACAAAATGGGAATGCCAGAGCTTTTACTGAGAAGGAGTGCACACAGGACAGATCATGGATGCCCCTTCCCTGGAGGTGTTCAAGGCCAGGCTGGATGGGGCCATGAGCAACCTGATCTACTAGAAGGTGTCCCTGCCCCTGACAGGGGGGTTGGAACTAGATGATCTTCAAGCTTCCTTCCAACCCAAACCCTTCTATGGATCTATGAAAATCATCAAGATCATCAGTGTAGTATTTCCATGCCCTGCTGTTATCTTAAGTGGGTATTATCTGTTACAGATGGAATGGCAGGAATCAGGATGCTGATATCCTATTACATTACAGAAAAAAAAGTATGCTAAAAAAAGACACATTACAGTCACACTTGGGATTGGAAAAGCTAAAAGTAGGACAAAAATGCTGCATAGGAATCAGTCATGGCAGTGAAGAAACTGCTGAAGCTCATATATAACAAGATCTGGCCAGTTCAGATAGAGAAAGCCATATCCTTAGCACTGTGAGGAACAGCTTGCAGGAGGAAAAGTAGGCCCAAGAACACATTTCCAGTGGGGTCCTAAGCAACAAGCAGCATTTGACCAGATAAAGGAAGAAGCAGTCCAAGCAATGGGTCTGGGACCTGTCTGAGGTGGTCTGAGGTGGTCCAGACATTAAGAACATTCTGTACAGGACTGCAAATGACAATGGTCCAGCCTGGTGCTTGTGGCAAAGAGCTCCAGGTGAGACATCCACTTGGTTTGTGGAGTTGTGGCTACAGAGGCTCAGAAGTAAATTACACTCCTACAGAGAAAAAGATTCCAGCTGCCTATGATGGAATAAAAGCTGCTTCTGAAGTGTGTCACAACTTCTTCATCCTGGCCTGTATTGGGAACAGTGCGGCCAGCAGGAGCAGGGAAGTCATTCTGCCCTGTGCTCAGCACTGGTTAGGCCACACCTTGAGTCCTGTGTCCAGTTCTGGGCCCCTCAGTTTAGGAAAGATGTTGAGTTGCTGGAAGGTGTCCAGAGAAGGGCAACAAAGCTGGGGAGGGGTTTGGAGCACAGCCCTGTGAGGAGAGGCTGAGGGAGCTGGGGTTGCTTAGCCTGGAGAAGAGGAAGCTCAGGGGAGACCTTCTTGCTGTCTCCAACTCCCTGAAGGGAGGTTGTAGCCAGGTGGGGGTTGGTCTCTTCTCCCAGGCAACCAGCACCCAGAACAAGAGGACACAGTCTCCAGTTGTGCCAGGGGAGGTTTAGGCTGGATGTTAGGAAGAAGTTCTTCCCAGAAAAAGAGATTGGCCATTGGAATGTGCTGCCCAGGGAGGTGGTGGAGTCACCATCACTGGAGGTGTTTAGGAAGAGACTGGATAAGGCACTTGATTATATGGTATTGAGTGATAGGTTGGACTTGATGATCTCAAAGGTCTTTTCCAACCTGGTTAATTCTATTCTATTCTATTCACAGATTCCACCTGGTCCAAGTGGATGGCTCTGATAACACAGAGAGCTCGAATGGGAAATCTTGAAAGGCCTAGTCTAGTGGAGGTGATCTCAAGTTGGCCTGAAGGTACCAACTGTACTAAACCTCCAGAGGAGAGAGTAACTCGTGCTGAGGAAGCTCCTCCTTACAGTGACCTTTCTGGTGATGCAAAGCAATATGCTTTGTTCACAGACGGTTCCTGTCGTCTTGTCGGGAGCAAGCGAAGGTGGAAGTCTGCAGTGTGGAGTCCAACACGCCGAGAGTGCAGAGGCAAAGGATGGAGAAGGAGAATCCAGCATTTCGCAGAGGTAAAAGCTGTCCAGCTAGCTCTCGACGTAGCTGAACGTGAGAGATGGCCAAAGCTTTATCTCTACACCGACTCATGGATGGTAGCCAATGCTCTGTGGGGTTGGCTAAAGAACTGGAGAAGGAATGGTTGGCAGAGAAAAGGAAACTGATTTGGGCAGCTGAGCTGTGGCAGGACATTGCTGATCGAATCGAGAGAATTCCAGTGAAGGTGAGACACATTGATGCTCACATCCTAAGAGCAAAGCTACTGAGGAACAGCAACACAACCATCAGGCAGATCTAGCTGCAAGAGTTTCTCAAGTAGACAGGACTCGGATCTTGATCTCGACTGGAAACACCGAGGTGAGATATTCTTAGCTCGGTGGGCTCACGATTCGTCAGGACATCAAGGCAGAGATGCAACCTACCAGTGGGCACGTGACAGATCCATAGACATTTGGATGCTATCACACAAGTCATCCATGACTGTGACATTTGTGCTGCTATTAAGCAGCAAAGCGACTTAAGCCCTTATGGTATGTGACAGATGGTCCAAGTACAAGTATCGTGAGGCTTGGCAGATTGACTACATCACTCTACCACGTTCTCGTTCTGGTAAGCAGTATGTGCTCACTATGGTAGAGGCAAACACTGGATGGTTGGAAACTTATCCAGTTCCACATGCAACTGCACGCACACCATTCTTGGTCTGGAGAGACAAATCCTGTGGAGACACGGAACTCCAGAGAGGATTGAGTCAGACAACGGAACTCACTTCAAAAACAACCTTGTAAAGAGCTGGGCCAAAGAGCACGGCATTGAGTGGATATTCCACATCCCCTACTATGCACCAGCTGCAGGGAAGATTGAACGCTACAATGGTTTGCTGAAGACCACTCTCAAAGCCATGGGGGGTGGATCTGTGAAAAACTGGGAGAGACATTTAGCACAAGCAACCTGGCTGGTAAATAGTAGAGGTTCAGTGAACCGAGCTGGACCTGCACACTCAGATCTGCTGCAGAAAGTAGAAGGTGATAAGAGTTCCTGTTGTTAGAGAAAAGAATGTCAGCCAAAACTGTTTGGGTATTTTCTCCTTCAGGAGAGGCCAAACCTGTCCAAGGGGTGATTTCAGCTGAAGGTCCTGGTCACACTTATTGGATAATGCAAGAGAATGGTGCAATTCAGTGTATTCCACAAGGAAATCCAACTTTAGCTGAGGGAGTTTAAATTCAGAGTGTTGTACAGAAACAACACTGCATCCAAAGGAAGAATCAAATGAGCAATCTACAGTGCATGAACCCTGAGAACCCTGAGAGCCCCGAGTCATCTGAGAGTCCCTGTTCCCTTTCTTCACCTCATCTGCAAAGAGACAAACTGTTTTCTTGTTTCCTGGTTTTGGACTTCTGAATCCTCTATATCTGACACAGCCAGAATGGACTGTGAACTTTATTTACTCATTAGTGTAGACATTGTTTAGATTGGATGGATAGTATTAGCAGCCAATGGAACGGTTTAGAAGGGGTGGATTGTGGTGGCTTTAGGCTATGCCTTTAAATTTTTGTTACAGATTTTGAGCACAAAAGTAAAAAAATAAATAAATAAATCACTATTGGGTGTAAAAAGAAAAACTAAAGATAATTCTAAACAATTTCATTGGAGAAACATCTAGTACAAAACTGCCTGCACCAAAACAATTCTTTTTCTTTTTACAGAATCAGAGAATCACCAAGGTTGGAAAAGACCTCAAAGGTCATCAAGTCCAACCTGTCACCACAGACCTCATGACTAAACCATGGCACCAAGTGCCATGTCCGATTCCCTCTTGAGCACCTGCATGGATGGTGACTCCACTCCCTGGGCAGCCTGTTGGGAACCCTTTCTGAGAAGAATTTTTTCCTAATATCCAACCTGAACCTCCCCTGGCCTCAAGTCCTATCACTTATTGCATGGTAGTGTTAGAGGGACATGAGGTTTCCCCTCACCTCCAGGATGGTGACTCCACCACCTCCCTGGGCAGCACATCCCAATGGCCAACAATTCTGTGAAGAACTTTCTCCTCACCTCCAGCCTAAACTTCCCCTGGCACAACTTGAGACTGTGTTCTTTTATTCTGGCACTGCTTGCCTGGAAGAAGAGACCGACCCAACCACCCTTCACTTAGTTGTAGGCAGCAAGAAGGTCTCCCCTGAGCCTCCTCTTCTCCAGGCTAAGCAACCCCAGCTTCCACAGCCTCTCCTCACAGGGCTGTGACCTCTCCCCAGCTTTGTTGCCCAGGCACATTTACTTCTGCTGCATCTGAAGTGCCAAATATTCCTGTCAGTAAGCTGCCCTTTCAGTTACTAGAACTTTTGTAACTATATTTTCATGTCACAGTCATACTATGAGTTTTTCTTTACTCCAAACATCAGGTACTGGTGTCCAAGAGATAAAGAGTCATGGGCAAAGGCCAATTGCAGGAGATTCAACAAGGCCATGTGCTTGGCCCTACACTTAGATCACAACAGCCCCATGGATGCTCCAGGCTTAGGGAAGAGTGGCTGAAAGCTGCCCAGTAGAAAAGGACCTGAGGGTCTTCATCAACAGCTGGCTGAACAGCTGTGCCCAGAGGGCTATGAAGGCCTGCAGCATCTGGCCTGTATCAGCAACAGTGTGACCAGCAGGAGTAGGGAAGTGATCACCCCCCTACACTCAGCTATGGTGGGGCCACTCCTTGAGCACTGCCTTCAGTTTTAGGCACAGCAGTACAGAGAGACATTAAGGCAGCAGAGTGGATCCAGAGAAAGGCAACAAAAGTTGCAGTGAGCTAGGTGGGGGTTGGTCACTTTTACTTAGTAAAAAGTGACAGGATGAGAGGAAATGGCCTCAAGTTGCACCAGGGAAGATTTAGGTTGGCTGTTAGAAGAAACTACTTCACAGAAAGGGTTCTAAACACTGTTAACAGGCTGCCTGGGGAGCTGGTCGAATCCCCATCCCTGGAGGTGTTTAAGAGATACAGAGATGTAGTTCTGAAGGATAAGGGTTGGACTCAATGATCTTAAAGGTCGTTTCCAACTGAAAGGATTCTCTGATCCTCTGAAAGAGTGTGGAGTAACACCGTGATCCATGTTTAGCACCATGAAACAGCGGAGTGCAGAAACATGCCTAGGCTGTCACTGATGATATTCTGCCCAGCAGAGCAACTTCAGAACGAGGAAGCCTGAACTGAGAGAGGCTGATGTCTGAGCTTCTAGGGAACTGAAGCTAGGGGAAAGGATCTAGGACACTTTTGTTTACAGAGTCCAACAGAGGGTCACTAAGGTGATGATGAGGAGACTGGAGCATCTCTGTTATGATGCAAGACTGAGAGAACTGCTGCTCTTTAGCCTGGAGAACAGCCTGAGAGTGGATCACAGTATCACCAAGGTTGGAAGAGACCTCAAAGATCATCAAGTCCAACCTGTCACCACAGACCCCATGACTAGACCATGGCACCAAGTGCCACGTCCAATCCCCTCTTGAACACCTCCAGGGACGGTGACTCCACCACCTCCCTGGGCAGCCCATTCCAATGGCAAATGACTCTCTCAGTGAAGAACTTTCTCCTCACCTCCAGCCTAAACTTCCCCTGGCACAGCTTGAGACTGTGTCCTCTTGTTCTGGTGCTGGTCGCTAGAGAGAAGAGGCCAACCCCTTCCTGGCTACAGCCTCCCTTCAGGGAGTTGGAGAGAGCAATGAGGGTCTCCTGAGCTCCTCTTCTCCAGGCTAAGCACCCCAGCTCCTCAGCCTCTCCTCACAGGGCTGTGCTCAAGGCCTCTCCCCAGCCTCGTTGCCCTTCTCTGGACACATTCAAGTGTCTCAATGTCCTTCTTAAACTGAGGGGCCCAGAACTGGACACAGGACTCAAGGTGTGGCCTAACCAATGCAGAGTACAGGGGCACAATGACTTCCCTGCTCCTGCTGGCCACACTATTCCTAATGCAGGCCAGGATGCCATTGGCCTTCTTGGCCACCTGGGCACACTGCTGGCTCATGTTTAGGTGGCTGTCAACCAGCACCCCCAGGTCCCTCTCTGTTTGGGAGCTCTCCAGCCACTCCGACCCCAGCCTGTAGCTCTTCATGGGGTTGTTGTGGCCAAAGTGCAGGATCTTACCAATGCTTATCAATAGCTAAAGGGTGGAGACCTAATATCTAAAGGGAGGATGGGGCTGGGCTCTTTTCAGTCGTTAGGACAAGAAGCAAGGAGCACAAACTGGGACACAGGATGTTTCACTTGAACTTAAGGAAAAACTTGTCTCCTGTGAGGGTGCCAGAGCCCTGCAACAGGCTGCAAAGAGGTTGTGTAGTCTCCTCCTCTGGAGGCTTCAAAACCCAGCCAGATGTGTTCCTGTGCAGCCTACTGTAGGTGATCCTGGTCTAGTCATCTGCTGACTTATATGGTCTGTGGAGGCCCCTTCCAACCCCTACGATTCAGTGGTTTAACAGCAGTCAAATGAGCATCAGCTCCTGGCTCCTGCACAACCAGATACAAATCCAAACCTGCCCATGGGCAGCATTTACTATATGTGGGTTTAATGTGGGGTTATGAGGCTTCTGATCTTTCTCCCACCTCAGCACTGGCTCATAAAGTTCACATGACAAGCAATGCAGCTGGGGTCACACGGGTTTAGAGCATTCACTTTTCCATCAGTACTGTACCTCACATTGGGATTCACACAACACTTCCCAAGTAACTTGCACCAGTATTATGTTGGGTCCTGGGAACTGATATCCCTGTGTGGAAATAATTCTGTTTGCTGAAGCCAGGAAGCAAAAAAGTGGTAATAGAAAACACTTTGGAAACACACTGAATGCACTCAGTGAACCCCATTAGCAGGTACAGGGATTGTTGGCAGGCACAGAGCTGTAAGTGGTTTCTGAGTAGCCAGTGTGTGGTGGCAATCTATGTGGAAGGTGATGTATGTCTTTGGAGCCATTTCTATACAGTTCAGAAACAAATACCAGAAAGGAATCAGACAATGATCACAGCAACACAGAATTGTGTTGGGTTAGAAAAGATTGTTAAGACCATTGAAAACCACCATTATCTAACTCTGCCAAGTCTGGTGTTAAACCATGTCCCTCAGCACACATCTCTGCATCTCTGAAACACCTCCAGGGATGGGGATTCAATCCCCTCCCTGAGGAGCCTGTTCCAGACTTTGAGAAC